>VZRU01011696.1:775677-790212 GCA_013398155.1 Pedionomus torquatus
CCCCCCAAATTAAACAAAAATCCCAATCAAACTTTGAGATACTTGGAAAGATGAGATCAACATTTTGAAGAATCTCTGCACAGGACAACCTAGGTATACATTGCTGTATAGCCTGATCACCCTCTGCAGCAATAGTATAAAAATAGTATGTTATTTTTGATCCTTTGGTTTTGTCTGTATGACTTCCCTGCTTTCACTAGGGGTTGGAGTGTTTCATTTTTCAGCAAGAGCATCTTATTTAAGTGAAGAGTAGTTTATACACAGCTGGCAAAAGCATTCAGCTAACAGACATTATTATCACAGATGACATTCCTTAATATCTTCAGTCTCACAACATGGAGGGTGTAATAAGGGAGATGGCTCCACATCATCACTCTGAATGCTCGCAGCAGACAGATTGCACATTTGTTGGTTGACAGTAATCATTGAAAATGCAGAATAATAAAGTGAATTACTTTCTTTGGCTTATTTTCTTCATCTGAGCATATGCTGTGTGTTTATTTTTAATGTTTAACTGTTTATGTAGTTTAATTGTGGTAAAGCTGTTATAAGTAAACTTGTGTTTGCCTGACGCTATAGATGACTTCTGAGTGACTTTTACTGAAAAGTACATGCTGTATCATTAGTAGTAGTGGAAGCCAGTTCTACTGATGAGTGCTGTTTCTTGCTTCAGAACAATGAATTCTGCATCTCCTACAGTGATTTGGACATCTGGTAAATTTTTTTTACTGATAGATTTTTTTTGTTAATTTACGTTCGCTTTGTGACTCATTGGGGTATTATATCCTGCTCAAGTTAGGTTGTTGCATCCTTAACACTCCTGAGCTGTGACAAGAGATTGCTGTTGGCCATTTTTTTTCCCTCTGCTAAATTAGCTGTACAAACACATAGTTTATTTTGATGTGGAACTGTTAATTTGGTGAGTAATATACTGATTCAGTCTTGTGTAGAGAAGATTCATTGGTTTTGATATCTATTATGAAAACAACAATTTATTTGAAAATCAAGCAAGTGTTATGCAAAATCACTGCTTTAATTTGGTTCTAGAACTACTGTGCAAGGATTAAAATGGGAGTTGTAGGCAGAGTTGGAAGTTTTCAATAGAGATATTTCAGCCAAAGTTTGGGGGTTGGTATTTGGTTTTGTTGGGGCTGTGGTAGGGCTACAGAAACGGAACAGTATCTCTGATGAGATGGTAGGGTCTCAATTCCTTGCCATGTAGTTGTGATGAGGTTTAGGCAGTACGGAAAAATGTTTCGTGTTGGCTCCAGAAGCACTACTCTCCATTCAGGTTTGCTTTCCCATAGTGTTGATGCTGCCCATTTTATGAGTTTAAGCAAGAGTAAAATAGGAACATATTAATGGAGTAGGTCACTTTTATGAAGGTGATTATTGTCAAATTGCTTAGTTATAATTAGTTATAATTGTACTAGCAGCTGTACACACATAAGATAGCTTTTACGGTGGAGTCAGTCTTCCTCCTTGCAGCAGCTATCAGCTTTATATTTTAAAATAATAAAAAAAATGTGCCTTTCAAAGAGTAAACATCACTCTTGGACCAATGCTTGGTTCCTTTCTAACGTTTGTAGAGCTGATTTTCATTTGTAGAAGTCTCAGATTTTGAGCTTGGTGAATGCGGACACGTGTTTTCAAAATTAAGTGAGATTTTTATACTGAGAAACTTGCATGTTTTCTATGGCAGAATGTACATCATTATGAAATATTCAAAATAGAATGAAGAGTCAATCTCTTAATTTCTGTGAGTAAATAATACAAATTTCTTTCAGGCTGGACCATTAACCAAAGTGACGATTTGTAAGGACAAAGAAGGAAAACCTAAGTCTTTTGGGTTTGTCTGCTTTAAGCACAAAGAATCAGTGCCTTATGCAATAGCTTTGCTGAATGGAATCCGTTTGTATGGAAGACCAATTAAAGTACAGTATCGCTTTGGTATGTTTGCTAGTCTTAATGAATGAATAACCCTTTTAATTTTTTTTTTTTTAGTGATTATTTTTGAATCCTATAGTCTTCTACAAAGTCAATGATTTATAGTTAAACAAATCACAGTCCATTATTTTTTTAAAAAAAATCTTCTTGTGGCTTTTTACATTTAGGAATCAGTGTGTGACTTTAGCCTGTAGTCTGTCAGGAAAAGTTGGTTCGGTAATTCCAGCAACTGTCAAGATGTTTGATGGTTTTTGTACTAAAGCTTTGCTTTTAAGTGGAAGGGATTGTAGTTTGAAGAATATAGTCAAATCAGAGTCACGTTTTTCATTTTATGTTTATGAAAAGAAACCTAGAAAGTTAATGATTGGGTGGTATTTGCAACCCTAACATTAAGGACCCACGTTCCCACCATGCACTGTGCTGGTCTGTTCTTCAAAAGCTGTACAGAGCAGTTGCTGGGTTTAGGTAGAATGGCTGAGGCTCCTAAAATTGGAAGCATCTCCAGTGTCTGTAACTGGATGGAGATTATTCGCTTCTTGATAACTTCAACAGCCCTGATTTATGCTTCCATAAGAGAATAAATGATACATGAATGTTTTCAAGCAATAAAATAATGCTATAGATTATCTGCCACAAAATGGCACCTTACCTTTATATAGTAGCTCTAGCACACTACAGGTGACACAGAACGCTTTCTGTATTTTTAACTTGTCGATTGAGAGGTCCTAACTGAATAGTTGTTCTGCTTCTGTCTTATTTACAGGGAGTTCTCACTCATCAGAACTAAACAGCCCTACAAATGGTTTTGAGAACTATGTTGACTTATATTCACCTTCATATAGGTAACAAAGATCACCTGCGAATGAACTGTATGATTATAGTTTTAAAAAAAACTTATTAAGAAAATCAGTTGATGTGGTAGAGCAATCTCTAGGCTTTTTTTTTTTTTTAAGCAGCTGATGCATGCTTTAATTGCATCCTCACTGATGACTTGCAGTGGGCTGTAGTTAATTTTATCATTTGGTTGTTTAGCTTGTCAGAGGTTCGGTTAACTTGAGTTTTCCTTTTTTTTTTTTTTTTTTTTCCTTTTGTTTCTGTAAGATACAGGAGCATGAGAAAATACTGAAATATGGGGTTTGTGCCAGTGTTTGTAGTTGTTAGGGGGAAAAAAAATCTAATAATGGAGATAATATTTTAAAACCCCACTGGATTTACATCTGTACTCTTTGGGTGTATATGTACAAGTAGCTGTCATGCACATATAGATGCACAGGTATAAGCCTGTTAAAATGGAAGTCTTAACATTCCAGATTCAGTATTTTTTGGTGCTTCCACAGTTTTATTTACAAATGTGACAGAACTAGAACTCTGTGGAAGCTAAACTCCTAGGGTGAAATCCAGAACTCTTGCCTTTGTACTTGTTGGCATTACTCATTTATTGAGCTTTTGAGTGACTTTTTCCTTGTTTTCTCATTTTTTTTTAATGGAAGTGCAATCGTTAATATCTCAATTGTCCTCTTGGATATACTCATTATAGCCCAAGAATTAAGTCTGAACACTCTGGTAAGTAGTATTTGGTGGACGTCTTGTCTTTGTACGTTTGCTTGTTTTTCCTAGGTATCAAGAGCCTTATGGAAGTCCTCCATGTCCTGTTACTCCTTTTCCAATGAACAATAGCTTACCTCATGAATACTCAGGCTTTCAAAAGATGGTGAGTTTGTGTTAAGAGATAAACATTTGGGAGATTTTTTATGAAGTTGAAGGTATTCTGTATTCCTGCAAACAGTGCTTGCTTAATGTCTCAAAATGTGATTTAGGCTAGTAACTTTGACTATATTAAATCTGTTTATTTTAGCACTTAAGAGTACTATATTAACAGGGAATCTACCAAACCAAACTGTTTTCTTACTGCAGGAATGTCTTAAATGTATCTACTTAGGGAGGCCAGAAATGTCAGTGTGCAGATGGAGTTCTTTCCTGTACTATGTTCCAGCTCAAATCCCCTTGGTGAGACAAGTAGTATGTCAATATAATACGATAGTAATATTACAACCCTGCAAGCAATAGCTTCTTCACATACAGCTAATTCAGTCAGGGAACATCTGAGCTCTTCTACTTAATTCAGAAATGCTCAGCAGAAGTTTGCAATGTCCTAAAACCAAACCTAAAACTCCTCCAACAAATAGCCATTGCCCAAGTTAGGGTAATAGCAGTTTGAGGGTTTCACAGAACCATAGAATGGTTACAGTTACAGGTTTTGTAACTGGTTACAGGGACCTTAAGGATCATCAAGTTTCAACCCCCCTGCCATGGCCAGGGACATTTCCCGCTAGACCAGGTTGCTCAAAGCCCCATCCAGCGTGGCCTTGAACAGGCCCAGGGATGGGACATTCACTTCTCTGGGCAACCTGTTGCTGTGCCTCACCACCCTCACCCTCTTTAAAACCACTACTCCTCATCCTATCGCTACACTTCCTGACAAAGAGTCCCTCTCCAGCTCTCCTGTAGGCTCCCTTCAGATACTGGAAGGCTGCTATAAGGCCTCCCTGGAGCCTTCTCTTCTCCAGGCTGAACAACCCCAGCTCTCTCAGCCTGTCCTCATAGGAGAGGTGCTCCTATGAGGGTGCTTTGTGGCCCTCCGCTGGACCTGTTCCAACAGTTTCATGTCCTTTCTGTCTTGAGGACTTCAGAGTTGGACACAGTACTCCAGGTGGGCTCTCACGAGGGCAGAGTAGAAGGGGGGAATCACCTCCTGTGACCTGCTGGTCACACTTCTTTCGATGCAGGCCAGGATGTAGTTGGCTTTCTGGGCTGCCAGCGTGCACTGCCAGCTCATGTTGAGCTTCTCATCCATGAGCACTCCCAAGTCTTTCTCCTGATGGCTACTTTCCAACCACTCTCTGCCCAGCTTGTATTTGTGCCTGGCATTGCCATGTCCCAGGTGCAGGACCCTGCACTTGGCTTGGTTGAACTTCGTGCAATTTGTACTAGCTGACCTTTCAAGCCTGCACAGGTCCCTCTGGATGGCATCCCTTCCCTCCACCTTGCTGAGGGTGCATTCTATCCCACTGTCCCTGTCTCTGACAAAGACGTTAAATAGTATTGGTCCCAGTACTAACCCCTGAGGAACACCACTCATTACTAGTTGAGCAGGAAAATGGAGATGGTCTGTTCCTTGCTGCAGAGATATGGTGGTAGCCTGCTTCCCCTCTTCTCCTCTTCTCAGACTTCAACTTTAGGAGAGCTGGTGCTTGCCCAGACTTTCCCATCCCCTTTATTGTGGTTGGAAGACTTGGGAATGTACCATCTCCCCCACTGTGCTTGCCAATGAAACCACTTTTCAGTAAAAATGGAGCACATAAACACTGAGAGACCAAACTCAGCAGAGCAGCACACATGACTAATTTCATCCCATTTTCTGCTTGCTAGAAGGGATAACTGCAGTATGTCTCCAATGACAATTTGTTGCAGCTTCAGCTGGAAGCAATCTAGTCACATATATGCCCTTCACACATCTGCCTCACCTTAATTGGGGTGAGCCAGGCAGGTTACTCACTTAGAGACTGCACACTTAAGGTACTCTAACATGTTCCCCATCATTTTAAATTTAAATTTAAATTTAAATCAATTAAAAGAGGCTAAAAAAAATTGCAGATGTGTATATCTACATAAACAATAGACATTACTTCAGTTACAAATGCTTATGAAATACATAGAAGAAACAAAAGGAATGCATGTTTTACTACCTTACACGAAGACTAACTGGTGGTTTAATGTTAAACCAGATTACCTCTCTGTTCTGACTTTACTGTGAAAGACTGTATGCATTTTCCAGCTATACTAGTTGATATAATAAAATATATAAGCTTTATTCTCAAATGTTCTGTGTTATGCTATTTTATAATTTATCAGTATTTTCTTTGTAGAAGCTGTAATGCATGCAAAATTAAACTTTTCGGAACTGCCTCTTTACAGTGTTAACAACTTATTTCTATTTCTCCAGATGAACCATTTTTTAGCACAGCCGTACACAGTACAGAGTCCAATGGGTCAACAGTTTCCTTACTATCAGATGAATCCACCACTACCTTCAAATTTTAAGTCTGCACAGAGTTCTTTTGGATTGGCCCTCTCACATTCAAGTGACTGTGAAGAGCACCAGGGGGATGAAAGGACATCTAAAAGAAAGAGAGAACAGCAAAGTTGTGACAGTGACACTAGTGTTGAGGATGGCAAAATGAGGCAAAGAGAACGTCACCAAAAATACAAGAAGTGCAAAGCCAAGAAAAAGACACATTGATACTGTGTAACTGGATTATTTTTTTTAACTTTATTTGCTATTTTTATTTGAGAGAAATTCAATCTTTCATCTTTGCACTTTACTAAAGAAGGAATGTTCAAGGTTCATATTATTTTTGAAATGTTATACATGTTCTATACTGATAGTATATTTACTCCCAACCTATTTAAAGAGAAAATTGCTATTTAAGGTGCAAGAAACATTTAAGAAGGTAAAGATTCCTTAATAAAGGAAAAAAATTTAGTTGGTTCCTCCCGCCTCCCTGCCCTGTTCCAGGAATCATAGAAGGCTATTATTTCACTAATATAATAGCTTTATGAAAATGCATAATTTCATCCACTCATGAAGTATACGTATCACTTCATCACTTAGGGAATGTATTTTTGTGAATGGTATAAGAATTTTCTGGAACCACTGAAGATGTGAGCAGGCTAGAAATTCTTAGTGTTGCATCAGAGATGTGCTTATCACTGATACTGAAGCATCAACTCCTGTAACTTTTTTCCGACTTAGCTCTGTTGTTACTTCTGGTTTGAATTACCTTGTATGGTTATTGGGACTGTTTTTTCCAGTAGCAAGTTTGAGGTAGAATATGTGCATTTGCACTAACTCAAAGACTTACATATGTATCAGTACTCAAATGTATGTACATTATGAGTGCAATATGTATTGGCTAGAACTACATGCATATATATCTGCATCTTTACATAAAGTTACTCTCTAGTGTTTTATTTGCTTGAGATCTAAATGTTCATTGCAACAACTGGATGAAAAAAATAATTAGTATCTCATCTAATTGATAACAAAAGCATGAGTCGGTGGAGTTGGTACTACCTCTTAAGAAGAGTTTTTCTCTTGTTTAGCAGAGGAAGAACAAGCTATCTCATATTGTGATGAATCAAAGAAGTCAAGTGATCTGTTTACTGTCATTCGCAGCTGCTGCCAACAACCTATAGACAGATACAGAGGTATTGTTTTACAGAGTACAGGTGAAACACTTTTAAGATACTGTTATATGAGAAAGCAAAACACTTAATTTCCAACTATTTAATATTGCTTAAAGTTAAGTCTTGTGTTCAGACTAGGTGTAGGCTTAAAATTGGACCTGACCAAAAGAAAACAATTTTGGTTTTATTAAACTCAGTTTGCTTGGTTATACCGTTTGGTTGCTTGAAAGCAAAACTTTTCATCCTTACACTGGTACTGAGAAAGAATATCCAAGTTTACTGCTTTAAAGGCTGTGTGTTTTATAAGTTTCAGAAGTGGAAGAATGTTTAACTTGGAACAATTTCTCTTTTGTCTGATAAGATAAATCACAGCTAATAAAATTGCTTCGTCAACACTGCTTTTAACTTCACAAAGGGATTTCTTGAGCCTAAAAGACATCCCTGTAATGCCACAATATGGCATCCTTGAAATGCCAGTAGCAACTGAATTCAACCTTCTCTAGAAAGAATTTAGGTAACAACAGTTTGTGCCTTAAATAGGATTTATGCCTTATGTTTTAAGAAACTTGCTAAGTCTACCCAATCCCTTTTCCTTTTTCCCATCTACCCTTTCACGCAGACACTTGGCCCTTTATCTTTTTGCTATTTTTATTTCCCTAACCAGTAACTTTAGGACTAAGCTATGTAAATGTAATCTAACTTCTGTTGGAAGATTCAATACAATCAAGTAGAGGAAGAATATGTTAATATTAGCTTAAGTTAGAAGTGAAGTTCATCAGACAAAAGAGAAAACAGATGGGTGCCCAAACCAGGGTTAGCCTGGAGAAAGAGAAGCTTAGTCAGGTCTATACTAATGTGTCCTTACCAGACTTCCCCAGTGGATAGGTAAAATAATTTGTTCTATGCAAGTACACTCTACAAAAGGAATATCAAGAAGGATCATTGTGCATATGGCTGGTAAAATATCAGTACAGTTCTGTAGAAGAAGATAGTTCTACAGAAATATTTTTTCTTACTTNATCAACTCCTGTAACTTTTTTCCGACTTAGCTCTGTTGTTACTTCTGGTTTGAATTACCTTGTATGGTTATTGGGACTGTTTTTTCCAGTAGCAAGTTTGAGGTAGAATATGTGCATTTGCACTAACTCAAAGACTTACATATGTATCAGTACTCAAATGTATGTACATTATGAGTGCAATATGTATTGGCTAGAACTACATGCATATATATCTGCATCTTTACATAAAGTTACTCTCTAGTGTTTTATTTTCTTATTTGAGATCTAAATGTTCATTGCAACAACTGGATGAAAAATATAATTAGTATCTCATCTAATTGATAACAAAAGCATGAGTCGGTGGAGTTGGTACTACCTCTTAAGAAGAGTTTTTCTCTTGTTTAGCAGAGGAAGAACAAGCTATCTCATATTGTGATGAATCAAAGAAGTCAAGTGATCTGTTTACTGTCATTCGCAGCTGCTGCCAACAACCTATAGACAGATACAGAGGTATTGTTTTACAGAGTACAGGTGAAACACTTTTAAGATACTGTTATATGAGAAAGCAAAACACTTAATTTCCAACTATTTAATATTGCTTAAAGTTAAGTCTTGTGTTCAGACTAGGTGTAGGCTTAAAATTGGACCTGACCAAAAGAAAACAATTTTGGTTTTATTAAACTCAGTTTGCTTGGTTATACCGTTTGGTTGCTTGAAAGCAAAACTTTTCATCCTTACACTGGTACTGAGAAAGAATATCCAAGTTTACTGCTTTAAAGGCTGTGTGTTTTATAAGTTTCAGAAGTGGAAGAATGTTTAACTTGGAACAATTTCTCTTTTGTCTGATAAGATAAATCACAGCTAATAAAATTGCTTCGTCAACACTGCTTTTAACTTCACAAAGGGATTTCTTGAGCCTAAAAGACATCCCTGTAATGCCACAATATGGCATCCTTGAAATGCCAGTAGCAACTGAATTCAACCTTCTCTAGAAAGAATTTAGGTAACAACAGTTTGTGCCTTAAATAGGATTTATGCCTTATGTTTTAAGAAACTTGCTAAGTCTACCCAATCCCTTTTCCTTTTTCCCATCTACCCTTTCACGCAGACACTTGGCCCTTTATCTTTTTGCTATTTTTATTTCCCTAACCAGTAACTTTAGGACTAAGCTATGTAAATGTAATCTAACTTCTGTTGGAAGATTCAATACAATCAAGTAGAGGAAGAATATGTTAATATTAGCTTAAGTTAGAAGTGAAGTTCATCAGACAAAAGAGAAAACAGATGGGTGCCCAAACCAGGGTTAGCCTGGAGAAAGAGAAGCTTAGTCAGGTCTATACTAATGTGTCCTTACCAGACTTCCCCAGTGGATAGGTAAAATAATTTGTTCTATGCAAGTACACTCTACAAAAGGAATATCAAGAAGGATCATTGTGCATATGGCTGGTAAAATATCAGTACAGTTCTGTAGAAGAAGATAGTTCTACAGAAATATTTTTTCTTACTTTTTTTTTCTTCCCAGTCTTCTTTTTTTTCTGAAGGAGGTACAGATTTCAGCACCTCTCAATATCTGCTTACCTAAAGCTCATCAGTGTGTTAAAAGAAGAAAAGCTAAGCATGTGAGAATGTGCTAAAATTACTTTAGCCATGACTAAATTTCTTGTTAACTTAAGATATCACTTAAGGGCGCTGTTGATATTTTAATTACATTGTCTCCATGTATAGCAAATAAAATACTGGAAACAAAAGAAACCACGCTTGAGTTTGGCCTTGACCCAGTATTTCTTAAACCCCTATCTGCTCTAGTCACTTTTTATGAATATGAAATGAATGTTTTCTATGTTAGCTCTCATTCTAATTTATTGTTATGTTGTCCTGGTCTTTCACTTCCCATGCTACTAGCTGGCCACAAGACTTCTTCCTCTGCTCTCACCTAAGTCTTGTATTTAGACTTCTTTCTCTGTATTTTATTAAATGGAATGTAGTGCATATTTCTATTACAATCTCCCAAACTTTGGACAAATCAGGATCACTGCAGTCAGTGATACATTCTCATTTAAGTTGGCCAGGTCAACAAGAATCAAAGAGGAGGTGCGGTGCCATATTAATTATACAATAAGATCAAAACACAGATTTTTATTAACTTTTGGAAAAACTTTATGTACAGAAAAAAACGCCACAGCAATAGAAGTTACTATTATAGCTTCCTTCCTACCTACCTTTACATTCAACTACTAGTGAGAAAACTGTACAAAGCCTCCAAAAAGCAAAACTAGAAAGTACTGAGAAGTAAGAAAGGCCAAAACTAACTTACCTGGTATGCAACCTGCCAGAATTTCTGGTGCTGCAGCAGCCTGGTTCCAGAGAAAAGGTAGTATTTCCCCATCCCATTCCAGCTGGAGCAGATAGCTCAGTTAACAGCAAGTAGGGATGTGATGGTGCCTCTGTACTGGGCACTGGTGAGGCCTCACCTTGAGTACTGCCCCTCACTACGAAGACATTGAAGTGCTGGAGTGTGTCCAGAGGAGAGCCACCAAGCTGGTGAGGGGTCTGGAGAACAAGTCCTATGAGGAGAGGCTGAGGGAACTGGGCATGTTTAGTTTGGAGAAGAGGAAGCTGAGGGAAGACCTCCTTGCCCTCTACAGCTACCTGAAAGGAGGCTGTAGAGAGGTGGGTGTTGGCCTCTTCTCCCAAGGGAAAAATGAGAGGAAATGGTCTGAAGTTGTGCCAGGGGAGGTTCAGATTAGATATTAGAAGAATTACTTTAGTGAAAGAGAGGCCAGAGACTGGAACAGCCTGCCGAGGGAGGTAGTGGAGTCACCATCCCTGGAGGTATTTAAGAAATGTGTGGATGTGGCACTTCAGGGTATGCTCTAGTGGCCAAGATTGTAGGGAGTGGGTGATTCATTTTGTGGGGTTTGGTTTTCTGTGTGTGTTTTTTTTTGTTGGGTTTGTGTGTGTGTGTATGGTTGGACTTGATCTCAGAGGTCACTTCCAACCATGAAAATTCGGTGCTTCTGTAAGCACGTGCTTTCTATGTTTTAGGCCTTTGAGAGCCATGGCTGCCTCAGAGGGGAAGCAGAGCAGCTTCTACCAGCATCTGAATCCCACCAGCAAGAGGGTGAGATGGTGAGTGGGAAGGAGGCGTTATGGAGGGGGCCGAGGGCAGGGTGACACCCTGCTGGGGCTTGCCTCCTGCCCCAGAAGGCAGCTGGTAGCTACCAGGGCCCCCGATGGCAACTGATAAGCAGGGCTTATCCTTCGCATTTCTGAGGAGGTAGGAATCTTTATGCCGGGGTTTTGTTTGATATATCTTGTCATTCTTAAGGAAATCTGAGCTCTGCTGTGGATTTGAGCAGAGAGTATTTGTGCCAAAGACTTCTACCAAGTTCTTTAATAGTTAAAAAGCCATAGTTCAAAGAAACCATGCTGTTTAGATGTAAAATTCAGAAATCCTGATGGACTGTAGTAAACATTTACATGTGATAGTGAAGGGTGAGCAGATGCACAAGCAGATGTGCTCGTTACAGAAATGCATTATGTACATATTTGTTGTGTATTTATTTCTTGGATTATCATCTAATCATTTGAGTTTTCACTGAAAGTACAAGAAAAATCGTTGAGGAAAATGCACAGGATCTCAGAGCACCTGCAGCATACATTTGTGGTAGGTGGGCTTTTTACACCACCTACCGAAAAGAACTATAACTACACCTTTGGTTAGAAACGACTTCAAGGCGGCAGTTCCAGAGAGGCAAAAATTTACTCCCTAGGTGTGCTGAAGTCATTCTTGGGCGTGGATACACATTCGTTAAGAAGTGTGAGAGAGTTCATATTTGTTTGCCTCTATTACACTTCTCTCCAGTGACTTATGAAATTAGCAGGAGTGCTCATATGCCTCTCCTCATTTACATATGCTGTACACATTAGTAATACTTCATCTCTTCCAGTCTGAAAGGAGTTTGCTGTTCTTTAGGTAATAGCAGTTTATAACTTCCAATGGCTAGGTTTCCAAATGGGGGGAAAAAAGTCCACAGGATTTTAACTGTCAAAGATCTAAGGGACTTTTTTTTTGTATTGCACATGGAATCATAGACTATCTCAAATTGGAAGGGCTACATAAGGATCATCGAGTCCAATTCCCATGCTTTACCGTTGATGGGATCATACGTGAGGGTATGTATAAACATTGTAAAATCAAGCTAAGGTGGTTGTTAATATCCTCTTACAGCAAGTTAAGTTGTTCTAGTAAATCACCAGACTGTGATTTTTCATTCTTCATACCTTGTGCTAGAGTCTAGGAGTGGGAGAAAATAAAAGACAAGAAAGTAATTACAAGGATGTAATAGAACTTATTACAGCTCAGAATTAAATAGCTCCTAATAACTGCACATATAAAAGAAGAAAAAAAAAAAACCAAACCCAACTCTTTCTTCAGTCTTTCAAGTAACATTAATACTTTTTCCTTTTTTCTCTTTAAACAGAAACACAGCCCTGAAGAGAATGTTTTTTCTTCAGAAAAGTAACATTCCTGATTTAGCAGGCGAAAATTTAATAAACTGCTTGTTGATGTTCATTGATGTTTACAAAATTATTGAGCACACACTTACATTCCATCCCATCATTCTAACTTGAACAAGAGCCTTAGCTTGAGATTGCTATTAGCTGTTTGTGCAAGAATCAAAGTTCACAAGTCTTAGAGATTATATTCAAATATTTTGTTTATACATAGTAACAGTCATTTTATGCATTATCTAATGGCGTTATTTAAAACATGTTTTGATAACTAAGCACAGTGTTCTTGTCACAATAGACAATATATTTACACAATAATAGACCAAATTAGGCTATCTTTTTTATTACCTGTCTGTGTAAAGTTGAGCGACAGACAAAAATTAAAATAAGGTTTCCTTTATATTTCATGTAGTGAAACAACAATTTGCTAGTTCTCCAGGACCAAATATTCAGCAGTACAGTTAAGGTGTTTCCCAAGTAGCCAGTTTCATGCTCATTTTCCTCTCTTTTATGGCAGGCGGTGTGTTACTACTGTAGATCACCTGCTCATAAACACTCATAATGTACCTTGGCTTCTCAGGAAATTTTCCACTCAAAAATAGGAACTGAAAGCTCAACTGTATGAAGTCATGCAGCTTCCTGTCAGTTAATATTTTGGATGCTATTTCAAAATATTTCATGTGACTGTTACTCATTTTTAACCTTTTTTAAAATTCTGTAAGAATACTCTGTCAGACATCTACATGTCAAAAATCCAAAAGTGAGAGAAACATTTTAAGATATTATAACTGTTTCTTGCTTTATTCACTATTATTCATTTTAAGGAAAAAAGGAAAATGGTATTTACTGTTAATAACCTACAACAAAATAAACAGGTTGGTTCAAGGATTTAGAGTATTCAGTTATACTCTGGCCCTGTTGAAGTTAGGGGTTCACCTGCACGTTCAGTGTAGTTGTGGTTTTTAGCAGGCCTTACATTCTAGACAATAAATAAAAATTAGCATTTTTTTTCTAAAAAGTTGTGTGGTACACTGAGTGCAGCACTTCTATATAATATTTATTTGTTCGTTGTGTCACAGTGTTCTCCCAAATGTTAAGTAAGGTGGTACCTACTGAGGGATTTCAGTTCTACTCAGTGAGAGCTTGTATAGCTATAAAATAGGGCAGAACTTTGTAGAGTAGGGTAGAAGGTTGGACTTGATGATCCCAGGGGTCTTTCCCAAGCTAGATGATTCTATGAAATAACTATCTGGATGCAATTAAACTAAATATTCTGAACATTAGATATATTCTCTCTTTCCAGTCACAAGCAAACAGAATAAATTATGGCTAATATGTACTTGCCTTAAGTGCTTGCAATCTAGATAAGAAAGTCTTGCATTAATTCCAGAAGTCTTGCATTAATTCCAGAAGAGAGCCACCAAGCTGGTGAGGGGTCTGGAGAACAAGACATGAGGAGAGGCTGAGGGAGCTGGACACGTTTAGTTTGGAGAAGAGGAGGCTGAGGGGAGACCTCCTTGCCCTCTACAGCTACCTGAAAGGAGGTTGTAGAGAGGTGGGTGCTGGCCTCTTCTCCCAAGGAAATAATGAGAGGACCAGAGGAAATGGTCTGAAGTTGCAGCAGGAGAGGTTTAAATTAGCTATTTAGGAAGAATTACTTCACTGAGAGGGTGTTCAGGCTCTGGAACAACTTGCTCAGGGTGGTGGTGGAGTCACCATCGTTGGAGGTATCCACTTCCGGGTATGCTCTGGTGGCCAAGATTATTGGGTTCAGTGCTTGATTTTGTGGGATTCACCTTTTTTGTGCTTTTTTTTTTTTTTTTTTTTT
>VZRU01011696.1:790246-811268 GCA_013398155.1 Pedionomus torquatus
TGGGTTTGTGTGTGTGTGTGTGTTGTTGTTGTTGTTGGGTTTTTTTGGTGTGTGTAAGGCTGGGACTTGATCTCAGAGGTCCCTTCCAACCACAAAAATTCTGTTTCTGTATATATAATAAATCTGTAATACTGTATTATGTTGCTTTAGAATTCAGGCAATCTGGAGATTAGAGTATGAAAAGCATTTGATAAAATTATTTATCCTCTTGCAGCGGTGAGTTTTAGCAGTGAGCTAAGTTATGCAGCTTTCTTAAACAACAGTTCCCAGTCAAGTACGGCACTGTCAGTGAGAAGCTGTCTCATTTTTGCCTTAACTTATCAAGCATAAGGCCAATTCACTTTGCATTAATGTTACAGCTTCAGTAAATCTTTGGGTAGCCCTTGAGGATAGTGAGGTCCCCCACACCAGTATTTTACAACCTCCAAAAAAGTGCTTCTGAGTCTTATTTTCTGTCCTGTGATAAACACAGTAGCACACACATTAGTCTCAAGCCCAGCCCTGATTTCATTTAAGTTAGAGGACATTGTCGACATCAATCCTTTTGCATTTTCCCCATCTCAGAAATGGTATGGCACAGTTTTCTTTAAATTGTCATAAAGATGACACACTCATCAAAAATTCCAAATCTTATATTGTTCTTATCTTATATTGTTCTTGTAGGTTCAGTCTATTCATCAGCCCTACTTAGCCGTTTTAAGACCAATTTTAGCATTTGTTGACACTCAACTGGGTAAAAGCACTTTGTTAAAGCAAAATCTTAATGGCTGAAGATCTATTATAAGGAAACTTCTATTGCACCTGTTAAGAAACCCAGTAGTTTAAGGTTGCTGCCTTGGTTAGTGATCAGTTGCAACATAATGCAGCCCTGCGATATAAAAGGTATTTCATTCCAGATCACAAGAATAAATGGGTAATCATGCTACACACAATTTTTTAATGAAATAATATATTTTTCTTTCAAGAAATACAGGATCAGAAATATGGACAGATTCTGAGCTACAAAGGTTCCTCAGAATCTGATGTTTAGATGTGAAAATCTGCTTGTGCTCTTTCTTTGGGTGAATTTCAGTGTATTTAAGTTGACTGAAGTATGTTCCACTATTTAGTCTGTAACCTTTATAGGCTTATTTTTATTATAGAGTTTATTTATATACACTAAATGATATAGTAGTTCTGCTTTTTTTTTTTTTTTTTTTTTTTTTTTTTTTTTTTTTTCCTTTTTTTTTTCTGTGTATCTATTTATTTTTTTTTTTTTTTTTTTTTTTTTTTTTTTTTGTCTGCTGTTTTTCATGCTGTCAAAATTCATTGCTTGCTTTCAGATGGATATCTATAGGCTACAAAAAGCCATTGGAGAGGGATGACCTGTTTGAACTGGATAAAAGTGGTTCACCATAAAGTGTGTGTCCTAGCTTTGAAAAGCAATGGAGAAAAGAAGTCCAGAAGCCTACCACAACACTGATGGTAGTTATAATTCTGACAGTAGGCAATAGCTTTTCATAAATTTATGGAGTCTAGTAGCTGGAGATGATTTCTAAGATCTTGTTTATTGAACAGCCTACGTTTTGTAGATTACAAAGACCACTCAGTGTTGTGATCAGTGATCTCTAGTATAGCAATAGGATTTTCATAAATCACTTAAATTCAGACTTACCTCTTAGGAAGATGCCCAGTTACATTTTAACATTTCAAATTACACAGAATCTAGCATGACTTTTACTTCAGCGATTGCGTTCTTTGTCAAAGCAGTCCAAATAATTTCTATCGTCTTTTCTGGTGTCTTATCTTTGCATCTATATTTCAGGTAGGTAGAAAAGTCTATCAACAGTTTGCTTATCAGTAGAAACTCTGGATTACAGAACACACAAAATGTGTTTCAGTTTTATTTAACAATGTTGAGTTTTACAGATATTTTGAGTTTTTTATCTTGAGTTATCCTGTATGATTTTCATGTAAACCCTTGACACTTTCAGTCATAGTTATTATTTTTTGTTGGTTAAAATGTACTAGGAGCTCTGTAACATTAGGACATTCAGAGGAGAATCCTCTATAAGTCCACCAAGGGTGTAGCTTTTTTTTTTTTTCAGTGACTTACTGAGAAGAGGTCTCCAGCAAGTCTGACTTTACTACATCTCTTTAATATTTTTCTTATCTATTTGTAGATTTGTCCTTTTTTTTCCATTGATGGGATACACACAAATATACTTTCTACCAAAGAATTCAAAAGTTTTTTTCAATAAAGATAACTTTTAATTCATATACTGTTTATATTATTCAAGTAAAAAATTCTGTAATTATTCTCTAAAAAATATCCTATCCTTCATTACTGTGGTAATTAAGAAAGACTAGCTCCTTTTTTTTTTTTTTTTTTGTGCCCTTGTAAAAATATTTGCAATTGTTTCAGCTAAATTCAAACTGGAAAAAAAATAGCTAATTGACAACCAAAAATACTCTGCAAGAATTGAAGGGTTCAACCTTAAATATAAAGCTGCTGAAAGCCTGCTATAAATAACAATGCATTTACATTGAAGCTTACCTGTTTTTCTGGTACAGTCTAATTTGAGGATTAAGTTATTTTCTAATTATATTTGTGGATGTTTGGGGCAACCCTAGAAGTTATATTTATCCTTTCCTGAAACACTGCTAGCAAGGCTGAATAAAATCAGACTTAATTTCTTACCCCAAAACTTTCCTTCTAACTGTAGAAAATGCAGTTTTTTAGATCATAAGTACAGTGATGACTTTAGATGGACACACATATTTTATATTTGTAAACGTGGGTGAGGTTCAAAAAATTATTTTTCTCTTAATTCTGTACATATTTTTTGTAATCTTGCAGGCTTCTTACATCAAAAGAATGCTATTTAAGAAAACAAGTTTCCATATACCTTCTTTGATTTTGCTATTATGGCAAACATTTAAATTTTTATTAATTAAAGTTGTGTTTCTGAAAGTTACAGCTGACATTCTGGCTTTCATGAGTCCACAAATAATGAATTAAGTTTTTAATATATTTCACTTTCTGTTCAGAGAGTAACAGTAATAATAAAGCTAAAGGGTTACCAATACCAAAACCAAATTAAACAACTATTTAGATGTGTAAAGATTTTATTCAGCCCCTGCCCCAGTGATTATCTGAAAGTGACTTAATGAGGCGAAGCTCAAAGAGAACGGGAATTTCTTAACCGAAAGACTAACAGAAATCAGTAGAATTTCAATTTCACAGTATTGTTTAAATATTTGGATGTTTAAATGCAAAATCAAATATTAAGTAATATGGATTACTGAGATATTTAAATTCCTTGCTTCTTTGTTAATATTTTTTCATTTCTATTTTTAAAAAAAAGTACTTAAGTATGTAATAATAACTGAAGTTTCAGAATTTAATGGAGAACTGCAATGACTTCATTGTCATCATGTTGTTGGTATCATGAAGTTGATGGGAGTGTTTTTGGATATTGTTCTTATACAGATCTTAAGAATTTATTAAATATGTGTGTGTTTATAAAGAAAAGAGTTAATGAACAGAATTATTGTTAACCTCCAAACTGTATCCCTGTAACCCCAAACTGTATCTGTAATCCTGAACAAAATTGTTAGCCATAAAATCTGTTTGAAGACATCACAGTTGCTGGTTATTTAAGATAAACTTTTACTAACATAAAAGTAAGAATTTTCCAGTAGATTTTTTTTCTTTCTCATTTTTATGATTCATGGTTGGTAGTTGAACCTTTCTAAGTACAAATATCTAATTATTTATTTTCTTTTACGCAATTTTTTATTTGTACTCCATTGTCAGTGAAGTCAGCAATAGCATATTCATGTCTTGAATAGTATTTGAGAATTTTTTCTAAGCTAACAAATTGGAAAAGACAGAGAAGACCTTTCTTTTATATCATTATACTTCTTTACCTGGATCCAAAATGGACTTAAGTAAACAGTTGCTAGTATGCCAGTTTATTGAATTTTTCTTGTCAGTGGTTGATTTAATTCACAGAATGTAAAATCTTTCTTGATTTTCAGAGCAATGATAATGGTCAGCAAGGATCATTCTAGTTCATACGGGAGTTGATATGCCTATGCTATCACCCTGTTTCTGGTAGTTCTCTCACAAACTCTTCTCCATCAGTTATACCAGTGCAACAACATGCTTACTGCAGTCAAAGTCAAGACTGCAGTTGTTGGTGTGATATACAAAAAGGTAATCCTTCTCGTATTTTTCTTTCAAAAAAACCCCAACCCTAAAATAAACATGCAGTGTTAAAAGATAGTATGCTTACCAGCATTATCAAAAGTCAGAACTTTATATACTGGTGACAGGCTAACAGACTGACTTTGTATTTTGAATTTTTTTATTTATAATAATTTGGAATTTTGCATTCTATTATAAGACTATAATCCTGAAATTATATACTTTTGCCAGCCACCTATACAGACATAATATTAGAGTTATATGTAGAAACTGAACTCTTCCTATTTTGACTGTGTATTATCTTCCCAAATTTACTGTATGAACGGGAAAACTTCTTAAGTTCGATGTCCGGGAAAAAGTAAGGGTATATGCGATCATTGTTTTTACTATATAACAGTAGTGAATATGAGAAGCTGAAGTTTGCCCCATTGTCTCCTTTGGATGTTGAAATTTCCACCCTGATTTTAGTGAAATTCATTTTCTGTTTAGTTGAATACCTGTTGGGTTTATTGTTCTCCAGATGTTTAAAAGACAGCTAACTGCCGTGGAAATCTATGTATAATTTAGCTCACTTTTAGTAAGATATGCTGAGCTGGCGACATTATTAGCTACAAGAAATTCAGGTGCTAATAATATAGAAGTAAAAGTAGCTATTTGACCCACAAAACAGAAAAGTTTATGTAGCATATGAGATCAAGCTGGTTTCTCAGTGCTGCACCTTCAGTTTACTTTATTACAAACATTGCAAGTTGGTATTTTTACTGCAGCATTTATCTATTAAGCACCAAGTGAGGAAGCCGGAAAATAATTAAAATCTGACTTTGTTAATTTAAAATGCAGTCTCTTTTCTCAAGAGGATCAAACAGATCTTTTGACATAGACTTCTCAGGTATTTTCTGAACCAGTACACAAAATTTTAGGTTTTAGTTGCAAATCAGTTAAATAAAGGAATTCATTCTCTCAAGTTACCCAGGTGTGTGTTTGCATTTGTCAGGGTGTGGGTTCTGTGACACCTGGCACGTGCGGGATCTGCCTGCCGCGCTGAAATTAAACCTGTGCTTGCTGTGAAGCCTGCTGCTGCTCGTTCCTGCACTGGGAGGTTCTAAGCTAGGCTAAAGTTGAGGCTTCCTATGCCTTCTTAGTGCCACGTTGTCCTGTTAATTTAACTATAACGAGTTACATGTCTTTTCCACTCAGTTCAGCTTTGCTGTAATTATTGTCCTTTTAGCTTTTGCCCAGGCAGCTAAACCCATCGAAATTGTCGACCTCTGCATTTTCTGGTCACGGGCCTTAACTTTAGCAAATTCCTCATGCCAAAACTGTACAACTGGGGAAATCGTTAATCTGATGTCAACAAATGCTCAGCAACTCATGGAGCTAACTGCAAACCATCACTGTGTTGTGGTCAACTTCTTTTCACATCATCATGGCTCTCCTCTTCCTCTGGAAAGAACTTGGCCCCTCAGTCCTAGCAGGTGTTGCAGTGCTTCTTTTGGTTATACCTATAAACGTGCTCTTTGCAGCCAAAATACAAAGACTGAAGGTGAGATATTTAAATAAGCATAGTAAAGAGAGGTTAAGTTGTCATAATATAGAAATAAAGGAGGGGTGGTGGGGTGATGTAGATTATGCATGTATATGAATACTATTGGTACAGCATATGAAACTCTAAAGAAATGAACATCGCCAAGCCACGGCTGGTTTTCATTGAGGACACAAAAGCATAACTGCAGTAAGAAAGCCCTGTATTTGATAGCTAAGCCAGTATTTAGGTTGGATACCAACGTTTTCATTATACTGAAACAATACTTCTGTGTTAGTAAATATTACTATATGACTCAATTTAGGAAACAGCTCTGGTTTTGCATATTACATGAGTTAATTCCATTAAATAAGGGATTTTGTAGGATTATGGCCCTCTTCCATTTTTATTATTCGGGCTAAGCTGCTCACTCAAATATAGCACATTCTCCTGAGATTATGGGAATGCCCACAGAGGTCCTGCATGTGTTCTGATTTCTCTTCTGCTTCTCTGCTGCTACAGTTCTCTTGGTACTGTAATGCCTGTTATTATGGCAACTTCTGTTGAAAGCTCCAGTGGAAAAAAAAAAAAAAAAAAAAAACAACAAACTACAACCCTGCATTTGCATTGCTATCAAGGCAATAATTTGTCTTATTCTACCTTTGCTGGTGCAATGTGCGGTGAAGACTCTGAGTCTTCACTGATTCTTTTGCAAGCCTGTGACACTTTATAGACATTGGAAAAAAACCCAAAGCCCTCTCACCTCTTGCAGGTGATACCACTTAAATATGTGTTGTGATATGAGAGAAAAAATACAGAGGACAGTCATATAATTATTTCTAAAAGTTTGCAACTTGTATTTGAATAAGATTCAAAATATTAAAGAGGCTAGTCAATAATATTTTAAAAATGAGAGATGCAGAAAAGCCTGAGTATAGCATGAAGAGTGAGAAGAATTTCTGTGTTTCTTTGCTTGGGTCTTTCAATAACCATGTATTCATCAGAAACAGGGGAAACTTACTTCCTAACTCCTGTGTATATACATATATATGTATACAGTGGGGTTTTTTTCCATATATATTCATGTATGTGTGTATATAGTGTTATAGTATATTGTTACTGAATTTCTGTTTGTCTGCTTTGTGATTTTGAAAATTAAAAGCATATTATTGTTCCTGAACAACCTGGGAAGCCTGTTAATATTTTAATTCAATGTGAAGAAAAATAAAAAGAACAAAAACTGAAATAGACTCTTTAAGATATTTTGGGGGAAAAATATTATTTTAATCTACTTAGTCCTTTATCCTGTCTAATGATTTTTTTTTAATACATATGTATCTGAAAATGGTATAACTACAGTGCTAGTGTATTTTTCAGCAATTTAAAAAGAGTGTAAAAGATATTTATTGTCTACAGTACACTGTATATTTTACTTACTTTTTTTTGCTCACTGAAAAATGAAAACATTGCTGTCTTTTAACCAGAAAAGCCAAATGAAATATTCAGATCAATGAGTGAAGCTACTAAGTGAAACATTACATACAATAAAGGTAATACCACAACTAATAAGGCGTTCAGGTTTTCTTTTTGTTAAATTGTAAAGATAGAAAGTAAGTTATTTTAAAAACTAAGGTTTTGTGAGTGAGAGTTCAGATTATAAAAGTTTAAAGAGAAAATGTTTTAACATAATGTTTCAACATAAGGGGGTTTGGAAAATATTTATGGGTTTAATTTGATTTGAAACTTCTTATCCATGATTCATTAATTTTATTACCACATTTTTACTTAGAATGTAAAATATGTTAATAGATATTTGAAAACCTTTAGCAGAATTAAATTGTAGCGTAGAAGAAAAGCACTTTTAAAAGCGGTCTCATTTTTGTTTTTTATCCTGTTTTGAAATAAACCAGCTGATCACTTATGATACATAAGAGAAAAGTTGAAATCTGAAGAATTAAGAGTGACTAGACTACATCTTCCATAAGAACAACCTAATTTAGAGTTATCTCAGGTCTTGCTTTTCATTTGCAAAATTTCAGATTTTTGTAGTTTGTCATTGCTGAATATTTGAAAATGACCTTTAGAGCTTAAGCTTATTTTCTGAAACGTTTGCTGCTTTTTTGTTTTATTAAAATATCTTTGTTTAATTGTCTAGATCCTTAAACTTTATGCATGGGAGCCTGCATATCAAAAGACGGTCATGAGCATTAGAGAACAGGAAGTGGATGTTTTGGTCATCTGGGTATCTCACAACTTCCTCCATGCTGACACTGACATGTATTCCTTTTACGATTTGTTTCATACATATATTTATTCATGCAGGACCGTTTGTCATGTTCCCTATTGCTTTTGTAGCTGAACGTCTCACAAATATTGTCTCACAATATCGCAAAACATTAAATTTATCAGCACAATGTATTTGAATTCTCAGGTTCTAGTACTATATACGTGACTGGAAAAAGAATGAGATTGATTATGAATTGACCAAGCTTTTTAAAGACCTCTGTTATAAAGTCAGAAATCAAATCCAAAGCTCCTGAATCTCATTTCACTGTTTTAATCATATTGTTTCTGTTGCATAGAAAGCAACTACATTCTTTATATTCCTTTTTTTAGATTTTAAGGGAATGCATTTTTGATCTCTAATTTTTAGCTGTCTTTTCTCAAACACCAGACCTCTAAATACAGGGAAAAAAGCAACCAGAAATACCAACCAAATGCATCCTAATCTTGTTTTGGTAGAATTCTGTCAATCATGAATGTATTCAGATCCTTGAATCTTTAAATCCCTCTGTTATATTCCATTGGAATGTAAATGGAGACTTCAGGGCCCTTGGGATGACTGGGTAAGGAATCAGGAACACAAGTATCCTTTATTCTTCCAGTTCTAGGGAATTACGAGGGGAGAAGCAGAAAGGGCCAGAAGATCAGTACCTGGCTCTGAGCCTACTGGGACTGGCAGAATTGACTAACCTGATCTCCTTCTATGACAAAATGGACAAGGGAGAAGCTGTGAATGTATATCGTGTATGCTGCTCACTAATGGACTTTGTCACAGCTTGTACGCAACTCAGCTTTTTGTAAGCAACGGGACCACTGTGAGCAGATACTCATCCTAATTTGATTTCCTTTATGGTTAGCATACTACCAGATCACAACCTTGTATTTTCCTAAGGTTTACTTCTAACAGTTTAAAAATTAGCACAAGAGTAATTTCATCTCACTTTGCCACAGCACAGTGATAACATCTCATGACACACTCACAGTAAAATGTAGTCTTTCTTGCTTTTATGAAGAGAGAGTTAATGTGGGTTAGTTCTTAAACCAAAACCAAAACCAAAACCCTAAAATTTTTTTCACCACAGGTTTATCAAAAGCTAATTGTATCAGAGAATCCAGACATTCAAGAATTAACTGTATCTTCTAACATTGGCTGTGTCAAGCATGCTCTGCTCCTTTGTAACTACCAGTAGTAGATCCTCAGGAAAAAATATACACTTATTTATGACTTCAGGTTGTTTAGTAGATTAAGGTAAATAATTTTTAAATATCTAAACACAGTTTTTATCTATTTTCAAATATGACAAATATCTCTTTCCATATTATCTAGAAATCTTAAAATATTATTTAAAAATTTAGGCATTTCAGGCATGTTGTAAATATATGTATTCATATATATGTATGTGTGTGTGTGTACATATATATATATTTATATGTTCGTCTTGCAGATCAAAGTTTCTCTGAGCCATTCAGAGGATTTTCTGTGTGCTGAGGATGTCAATACAAGCTATAGTGGAAGTAAGCAGTAGTTATTAATTTTTAATTGGTCATGAGTTTATATATATGATCATTAAGAAACTCAGTCGAGGGGATGGAGTAGTAACTCTACTCTTTTTTTTTCTTTACTGCAACAGATCATGCTGTTGTATTTATTAGTGCTTCTTTATGCTGGGATAAAAATGGACTGCAAGTCTTAAAAAAGTATGATATTTCTTAATTATCTTTATGAGCTCCTTCGACAGAATGTGATGTGTCTAAAATTTTTTTCAGGCTTAATGTATTCTGAGTCAGAGTAGTTCATGATGTTACATACCAAAAGGAACATCAATTATTCTTTCCTGCACCTGGGACACGACAATCTGAAGCATAAATACAGGTTGGGTGGAGAATGGCTGTGAGTGTTTGTGGATGAGAAGCTCAACATGAGCTGGCAGTGCACACTGGCGGCCCAGAAAGCCAACCACATCCTGGCCTGCATCAAAAGAATTGTGGCTTGCAGGTCATAGGGGATGATTCTACCCCTCTATTCTGCTCTCGTGAGAGCCCACTTGGAGTACTGTGTCCGGCTCTGGAGCCTTCAACACAGAAAGGACGTGGAACTGTTGGAACAGGTCCAGCGGAGGGCCACAAAGGTGATGAAAGGGCTGGAGCACCTCTCCTATGAAGACAGGCTGAGAGAGTTCAGGCTGTTCAGCTTGGAGAAGACTCTGGGGACACCTTATAGCAGCCTTGCAGTATCTGAAGGGAGCCTAGAGAAGAGCAGGAGAGGGACTCTTTGTCAGGGAGTGTAGTGATAGGATGAGGAGTAATGGTTTTAAATTGAAAGAGGGAAGATTTAGATTAGATACTAGAAAGAAATTCTTTGATGTGAGGGTGGTGAGACATGGCAACAGGTTGCCCAGAGAAACTGTGGATGGCCCATGCCTGGGTCTGTTCAAGGCCAGGCTGGATGGGGCAAGTGGTTTATGCAGCCTTGCACTGAACGCTGATCTTAAAATTGGGCCATGCCTTCCTTTTAAGAGAGCAAACAAACAAAAAAATTGCTTTCTCACAGTGGACTCTCTTGCCTGAAAATACTGCTCTTTTTGTTTGTCACTTCCTAACAAGGTATTTCTTAGATGTAAATTCAGCTATGCTTAAACTGCTACAAAACAAACACATAGGAGACTTTGTAAGGAAATAGGGTAACCAAGCTCTGGAGTGGAATGACAAACCTATTGACAAGCTCTATAGAGCTGTTAAATTTTACTAAAGCAGCTGAAGAGGTTACAGCCCATCCAGTCTAATCCTCTCACCACACTGTCTACCCTATTGCTCTCAGGACTGGGGAGATTGTTTCACATAACTTGGCATTGAGTGTCCACATCTCGGCTACCATAACCTGCAATACACTATCCACCTATAAGCTGCCTTCGGTATCATACACAGACTTTACTGATATCTGGTATAGTCTCTGGGTACAGTCTTTCTCTACCTCATTTGCGCTCCACGTGTGAGTCTGAAGGGTCGGTGCTTATCTTAGAAGAGGGCCTTCAAATTGGAACACACTCTAGATCCAGATATCATAGAGAACAGATACAGCAAGGGGCTGTCCTTGTTGCCTAAAGTTTGTAGTGGTTATTGTACTTATTTGGACAGAAAAATATGCAAATGATGAAGGGCAGCTTTTATTTACCAGAATAGCAATTTTTTCCCTTGAGAGGGATCACAAATTTCTATGGTAGATACTATATGAGAAGTCTACCAGATGATTGTCAGATTAAGATGGAATGTGAATCACAGGCCTGAGGGGAACACAGTAAGACCATCAGTTAGACTGTCTCCCATTTGATTTTACTGTGACCAGATGGAAGTATGACCTCTTAATTTGTAGAAAAATAAATTTATACTTAAAATCATTATCAGTATCAGTGTATTCTGAGATGCCACTTCCCTCAGACCTGCTTCTAGTCCTTGCTCTACACTTTCCTGGCTGTATTGCAGGAAAAATGGGGAAGAAATTGAGGGGAAACCCCTCCTTCCCCTCACAGGAACATACACATTTCTGCTTTTTGCCAGCTGTAGTTGATTGGTGCCTGTTAGGGGAAGGTCAGACTATGTTTAGGCTTATCAAGCACCAAAAAGCTTGCAAATGCTCCACAGCATTTTTTCTGGCTATGTTTCTGGGCAGAAGTAGTCCATGAAAACAGGCTAAAAGATTCCATTCTGAAACACCATCGTTCAGGTTTCCTAGACCTATTTCCCAGCCTGAATCCCAAGATGATATTCATGTAGAAACTTCTCACAGCTGGAAATATTGAAAGGCAATTTTGGAACCTACTCGGGCAAATGAGAATGAAGCCCAGAAGAGCACCATAAATACGTTTTTTCTTCCCCTGAATCCATCCTGCAGCTCTTGACCTGTGTCCAGTTCTGGGCTCCCCAGCTCAGGAAGGATAGAGAACTGCTGGAGATGGTACAGCAGA
Organism: Pedionomus torquatus; assembly: GCA_013398155.1. Classification (NCBI taxonomy): domain Eukaryota; kingdom Metazoa; phylum Chordata; class Aves; order Charadriiformes; family Pedionomidae; genus Pedionomus; species Pedionomus torquatus. The sequence goes on from VZRU01011696.1 coordinate 802,206, forward strand.
GAACCACCAAGATGATTGGGCCTGGAGCATCTCTCTGATGAGGAAAGGTTGAGTGACTTGGGTCTTTTTAGCCTGGAGAAGACTGGGGGTGGGGGGGATCTGATCAGTACCTACAAATACTTCAGGGGGGGTGTCAAGAGGAAGGGGCCAGTCTTTTTGTCAGTGGTGTTCAGTGAGAAGACAAGAGGGAATGGGCACAAACTTGTATGTAAGAAGTTCCACCTAAATATGTGGAGGAACTTCTTCACTTTGAGGGTGGCAGAGCACTGGAACAGGCTGCCTAGAGAGGTGGTGGAGTCTCCGTCTCTGCAGACATTCAAAATCCGCCTGGACAGGTTCCTGTGCAACCTGCTCTAGGAGGACCTGCTTTGGCAGAGGGGCTGGACTAGATGATCTCCAGAGATCCCTTCCAAGCTGATATTCTGTGACCTAGAGGAAGAACAGTCTTGCCCACATCTTCTGATCCAGCAGGCAGGGCACAAGGAGCATAAGCATAGGAAGCATTCCAACAGCTCCCATCCTCTGTGAGTTCACATTCACTCCCTTTGACCAGGGTTTCCCCTCCTTGTTGTTTCCTCTTTCCTCCCTGTCATTCCTTGCTCTTCCTTGTTCCAACCTGCACTTTTCTTCTCAGTTCTGTTTTTCCACAGCAAACTGCAGCTTGAGGAGAAAGGGCTTCTTTTTCCCCTCCCAGTCCAGTTCCTAACACTCCTCTGTGCCACTTCCCAGAGATCAGTCTCTCCAGGGTACAGCAACCCCTTGACAAATTGAGAGATTACAACCTCATCCTCTAACCTCCAAAGGGATTTGAGGGAGCCAGGGAAATAGTGCTGTTAGTATTTCTGTGAGAAATTAAAACAAGACATGTCCAAGGGACAGAAATTGCTTTTATTAAAAACATTTTAAAAGGTTATTTATAAAATGCAACTCATCTGCACTTGGAAACAGTTCAGGAATATACAATTTGTAACACATTTCATTTCAACTCAATACAAGCTTCATTCTTTAGAAACTTCTAATACCACAGGCAACAATTCTTAAGATTTCAAGGGTTGTTTTCAACCCTTTCAAAGATTTCACCCTTCAAATAACAACTTGTTTAAAGAGAGACTTTTGGAAAGCAGTGTTTTACGTAAATTTTGTATTTACAGTATTAAAATCAAAAGATACAAAATAAGTAACTTGACTGCAGAATTCAGAAAAGTTATTTAATAAATAAGGATGCATTGTGAGATATCCAGTGTACAGCAACTTCTCTCCTCAAAAAAAAATATCTGTATAGAAATCTGAATAAATAGCCTTTTTGAATTTTTATTTTTTTCTTTTAAACAAGTAAACAACTCACCCTCCCCTTACAATTCTCAGATGAACGCTGAAGGAGACTTAACTCCCCCTGAGTGAAAGAGTATGCAAAGGGAAACAAACAAGTACTTTGTTTATTTGCATTGAAAGTTTAACAGTTTAGAGTTACTCCCACACTCCTACCTACCTTGTCCCAAGACTGCAGACATCTTTTCTTAATTTCACTTCACTGTGATGCAGTTCTATTTTTAGGCAGGTCTGCTCATTTTACACAGTGCATTTAAAAAAAAAAAAATTAAGACTAAAGACCTACTGTAAACTCCAGTAGACTTTGAGATGAATTTACAGCAGGGCAGAAGGAAAGGCCACAATGACTCCAAAGACACTGGAATATACATTGAATTAAATACATACATTTATATCTGCAAAGCAAAGGCCCCAAATACCAACTGGGCATGAGAGCTGTACTGTATATTGGCATTCATCCACAAATTCACCGAAGAGGCACTTCTTTCAAAGCAGGAGTTTTAGTTACTGGAAGTTCCATACAGTCTTAGACAGGGTCATTTTCAAAGAGGTACAAAGGAATAAAATCTTCAAATAAAAAAACACAAAAACCCATCACTTTGCTTTTCAATTTAGGTAATTTAAACACATGTCAGCAGCCTTTTTGGAATCCTCTGTGAAGGTAAACAATGCTGAGAGAATAGCTGCATGCAACTATGCTTCAATTTAAGAGGTTTTTACTTGGATTACTTCAAAGATACATTTAGACAATAGCTAGGCAAACAGCTGAATCAGCACAACTGATTTATAGTAGTGCCATAACTCAGGCCTACTGCCAGGGCAGTAATAAGCCTATTTTAATATAGTCTTAAGTCAGATTTATTGTTTAAGCCCCACATTTTACCTTGGCAAGCTTAATAAAAATCAAAATTGTTCTGGAGAACAAGGAACAAGAAACAAGAACAAGAAAATGCTTAGAACCACCTGTTACTAGAGTTTACCTGATTTAGACTGGGTTGGTGGATGTAGAAGCCAGTCTTAGCTGAATGAAGTGTCTTCATTGTAGGAAGTTCTACACAGATACGAGAATTCAATGGGCCTTTAAGTATTGATTTAACACTCCACAGAGAGCAGAACTGTCACCAAGCTGTGTTTTTTTCTAAATAATTTTTTTCTCCTTATGTATTTGCTATACAGGTGGGTAGCAAACTGCTTACCTAAAATATAGTCCTAAGAAGGGCTACCTCAGATTCCGAGTTACACACACAGCTTCCTTCCCAAAAGGACAGCTACGTTGTCTAAACTGAACATAGATTAGAGAAAACTTAAACCAGAGATACAAGCTAAAAAGTATGAAAACGTTGAGAGAATTTTCATTTACTAGGACTACAGGAATTAGACTTCATCCAGGCAGTCCCTTCTGGCCCACACTTTGTCCCTGAAAACAGTACAGCTTGGCATGCTCCTGGGGAAAGACAACACACACTCGTAGATGAAATTAAATACGTGTTGGCCAAATAAATACAAGGGAAGATGTTCAGGTGTGGCTTTAAGACACGTAAAGTTATGGCAGCTTTCAAATAAAGTGGGGGAGGTATAAGCAGTTGGCGATACGCCCTCACTCTGTGGAGAACATCCGTGGCATGACAACATCACCCATACATTCACCATAAGATCAGGAAGCAAGACCTTGGAGACACACTAAGTAACTCTGCACTAGCAAGAGCCAAGCTTCTGAATACGGTTGAGTTGAAACACAAGACAGTTTGCCACTAACCTCAGTAAGACCATTATGCTGTTATGAACAGCAGAATAATCAGGTGAGTGCATAAATCTCATTTAAGCTGCAACATGGCTTTTCAAAAGGTGCTTAAATGCTCAAATGACTCAGTTCAATAAATAAAATAAGATCAACACTGCTAGTGCTATGTGCGTTAATACTGCTTCACATTCTTTCAAAGTACATATATTGGACCTGGGAATACCCACAGTAACAAACAACATTAACGCTAACCTTTGGTCACATTCCCTTTGTATTTTAAACATACACCTCTTCAGTATATGCTAATAAAATTTAGCAAGAAAACATGGGTCCATCATCACTAGCATTTTCATCCAACATCCGATCAACAAGCAAATACAGGGCACTTCAGAACTTTGAAAATCACTCGTACCTTTGAAGTAGCATCTAGCTTTAACACAGTTAGGTGTCCAGTAACACCTAACCGAAACAGATTAAAAAAAAATAATATAATACAGCTAAGATTAGGCTCCACTGCCAGTCAGATAAGTATGCACCATCAGAGTACGCTTTTGGAGACATGGAATGCAACGGGGAACAGTTTCTTTTCAGTTAAAATTAGTCTTCCGTAAATTCTTATTAGGAATTTCTATAGCACTGACTTGAAGAGGCCAGGACCCACCAACAATTCCTGCTTGGATAGCTACCCCTGTTACCACTGCTAGATCAGGATCTACAGAGGTGTTAGGTTCCTTTCCAAAGAAATCCTGAATAACTTTGCGTATTCGAGGAATCCGGGTGGAGCCTCCAACTAACACAATTTCATCCACTTCTGCTTTGTGTAGGTGACCTTCCTTCAACACTTGTTCAATGGGCACAAGAATCTTCTCAAAAAGGTCCTCATTTAACATCTCAAATAGCTTCCTAGAGATTTCTGTTTCAAACACAACTTTGACAAAGTTCTTCTCTACTTTTGAAGCATCTCCAAGATTTTTCAGATCTTCTGTTTTTTGGGAAGGCTTGCCTTTTAGCACAATGTTTGTTTTTACCTCCCTTTCTGGAAGTTCTTTTGTAAGCTTCCTTTCTGGCATAGTCAACAACACTTTCAGTGCAGCTGCCTCATGAAGAGTCAGATTTAATTTAACTGCTTCCACAGCCTGTCTGAGGCGATGTATTTCTTCTTTTCTTGTTGGCAGAGAACCATACGTTTGAAGGAGTTGATCATATAAATACAGCATCAACCTCTGATTAAAATCCTGTCCTCCAAGTTTGTTGTTACCTGAAATGCCAGAACAGAAAGCATGAGAAAACCCCCACTCAAGGCTTCAGAAAGCAGCACACATCTTGTTTTTCCACTAGGAGACTGTGCTCAAGGGTCAGAACAGTGGCACAAGGGCCATAAACATAGTGCAAGAGCTCACAGAGCTGTTAAATAGACATAGTTGCCCACTGAACAACACATGATGGATACCAGTTTTCAGGTTTTTATTCAGCAACTACTTCAGAATCTAGCCCCCTCAATGTTTTTCCCCTGGAACTGCTCTGCACCACTGTAACAGAAAAAAAAAAAAGCAGTGGTTGTTAACTCAGAGGTACTCTCTATAGCAGAAACCACATAACTATAAATTTCTAATTGGAACACTATAATTAGAGTGCAATCTCTCACAGCAAATTGTTTTTCCATCTAAAATTCCCAGTTTCAAACCTCTCTCTGCCCAGAATGGATTTTTCTCCTACCATTTCCACAGTACAGCTTTATTGGGATTATTGGTTTAACAGTTTCAAGGTATTCCATGTCTTTGTGTGGGTGCAGCCTAAAAAAATACATGCTACTGAAGTATATGTACATACCCTGCTGAAAGTGCAAGTGATAAAGTGCGAGCCGTGAACTTCCAGCTCTGTTAACTGTTATATATTATATCCATTCAATAGAGTTAAAAAACTGGCCTTCAGATTTTCCTCTGGGTTGAACAATACTCTCAACATTCCCACCATTCTGTTTTGACAGATCCCAGGGATTCACTGGTTGAACCTCTATCTAAGCAAATCAGAAGGGAGCTGCTGAGTACCTCCTGCTGTTCCACTCTTACTGGACCGAGCAACAGCTCACATTGAAAGCTGTTTATTGAAGGCAATGCAAACGGTTCACACAGCTTCTCAGACCTATCTGAATCGAGGTCAGCCAAAAAGCAGTTGTATATTCACTACAATTTCACTCAGCCTTGCTGCCAGAACCCTTTGCCAAGTGATGAATCACTTTGGCACACACATACCACAAAACTTACTTCTGGGTTAACAGTGTGTGCGTTCCCAAACTCAGCCCAACTGAGCTGGAGCCAGATGCAAGGTAAGGAGGTGCTAAAGCACTAGTAAATGATTTGGCAAGTATTTCCAGTTTGGATAGAGGTAACAGAAAAATGCATAATACTCTGGGCCCCCCAAAATTCAGTAAAAGTAATTGTAATACACACCAACACTTTTACTGGTTGGCACAAAAATGAACAGCAATGGATAAAATGAAACTGCAGCTTACTCCTCTGAATCAGCCAAAACCTGCAAGTTTATCATAATTGTTGAAACCAGTCACAAACCTAATTTTGTATGGAAGGCAGTTGAGAACACATTTGGAGAACACTTTGCGACAAGGCTGGTATGTTTTAAAAAGCCCCTCTCATGGTGAATTTAGGTGCACCTCTCCTTTCTTCCCACTCCTTAAGTAAAGCATTTTTCTCACCTGCCATGGCTCGTGTGAGGAACATCCCTCCCTGCTTGTTCAACAGAGACACATCCAAAGTTCCTCCACCCAAATCCACCACCAGAACGTTAAACACATCAGCTTTGTGAAGTCCATAAGCCATAGCTGCAGCTGTGGGTTCATTGATTACTCGCAGTATTTCTAGGCCTACAAAGAGCAGAGACACCAAGCAACATTCAGGTACATTTCATTAAACCACAGTTCTCACATCATAATGATATTTACAATTTGTTGGTTGGGGCTTTTTTTAGCCAAACTTACCTTAAGTAAATTATTTTCTTTAGATCTGACATTTTTCTGGGTAGTAATACTTTTCCTTATTTAAGCCTTACATAGTATATTTCAAGGTCAGGGTGAAGTCACAAACCATGACTTGCCCAAACACATTTCTTCCAGAGAAACCTTGCTAAGATGACTTATTTCACATAATCTATTTCCGTTTAAATTATTGTCCAAAGATGCTCTGTGCAGTCTTTTTATTTGGAGATTACCAAGAAGACTATTTTCCCTGAAGAAAAAAACTTACTACTTCTAGCTAAGTATGTTTGCACCTATTGGTACCCAAGAGTTCTCTGGTGTTTCTCACAATTGGTAATGGGCTGCTAAAAAAAAACAACAAAAACCCAAACAAAAAAAAACCACAACAAAACAAAAACCCCAAACATTCTAGGAGATTCACTGTTTCTATATCCTCCCCAAAAAGCTCAGTTAGTGACACAGACATGAAGGTTTCACAGAAAAACACTGGAATAAAGAGACATCACCTGCAAGGTTAGCTGCCTTAACGGTAGCATTCCGTTGCCTTTCATCAAACTCTGCTGGCACAGAGATGACTGCCTTTGAAATGCGCATGCCAAGACTGCCTTCTGCCATTCTCTTCAATTTCAGTAGCAGCTGAGAGCCAATATACTCTGGAGTGATGCGAAAGGTTTCACTAGTTGTCACAGAGAATTCAGCTGATCCATTGTTGTTGAAAATCTAGGAAGAAAGAGCAACACAACCCACAGGTGAGAAGTCTTTTTTCTTATATGTTCTCCAACCCTGCCTCCACCAAATGCTTTATTTGCATATAGTCTGTTTATTCTGGAAAACTACAAACATACTTTTGCTACTTCCTGAATTACTTTTCTTCCTCAACTATAAGTATTATGCAAAACAAGTCACATAAGGGGTCCAAGTATATCCAAAGAACTGACACCCACTGTGCCCAGACAAGACACATTAAAAGAAGTTAAGACCTAGCAACTGCATAATCAACTTCAACACCACATTCAAAGATAAAAGTAACACTTTTTAATCATTACGTTTGTCCTACTGATAGAAAGCTTCTCACTGGTTCTTCTTTCTGAAAGGAAGCAAACAGGTTGCTACTGGAATAGCTTCTCTTTACAAGTAAAGAATTCAAAGGCTGCTTGCTGTACCTGAAAGTTGTCTCTTTTCAGCAAATACTGCACCATGCTAAATTAATGCAATACCTTTTTTTTTTTTTAAAAAAAAAAAAAAAAAGAGCAAGCAGCTTTCAAGATCGGCTGCTGGTCAAGTAAGAATTAGTAAAGTGCTAAGGGAAAAAAATGCACTTGGACAGAGAAGACATGACATTTATTTTAACCTCAGGAAAAGGCAAATTTCAGCAAAGCACAATTCAAGCTGAAATTTATACTTTGAAAGAAGGGGTTGAAAAGTTACCCAGAAATACATTTCACAGTAGAGGACAGGGTCCTCTGGAAAATTACAATCAACTTTCACTCAGAGGTACATGACTTCCACAACTGTTTCCTCCTCCTCCCTTCTCTAGATACCTTTTATGGTTTTCAGGCATATCAGATTTAGCCAAATGACTCCAGGTTAGACAAGGTTGTCCCCTACTACATGTTCAGAGCATCCTATAGCTTACTGCTTGGAGAGAACTGGAGAAGATGGCTACTTACCTTAAAGGGATACCTGCTACTTTCATTTTTCAGTTCTTCTGAAGTGAAGATTTTCCCAATGAATCTTTTTGCGTCATATATAGTGTTCTGAGGATTTGAATCAGCCAGTTCTAGGCCATCATACCCTACATACACAGCTTTGTCTGTGAAAGAAACTATACTTGGTATGCTGTTGTGCCCATTTTCATCCGCAATAACCTTCACCTGCCCTGTTCCAGGAAGAAAGACACCAACTGAGCAGTAAGTTGTGCCAAGGTCAATCCCAACTACTTTTGGTGTAGGCATTGGTAAATATTGCTGTGCTAGATAGCCAGCTAACAACAGAGCCAGAACAGCCGAACCTGAAACACAGATTTTTTAAAAAAACAGGGTTAGAGTATCGACTGCTGCAAACTTACAAGTCAATGCAAATTACATGGTATTACACATTAGACCTTTTTTTAGTTTAGTTTAGTTTTACTTCACCCGCAGAAGGCTGTTCAACTACCTAACTAGTTTTCCATTTCTTCAAAGGTCACCAGCAAATTCAAGTCTCTTAATGCAACAAAGCATGGCTAAAAGAGTAAAAAAATCTTGTACATTAAATACTAAACTGATTTCAAAAAAGCCCAAGAGGTACAGCAAAGCCAAAAATATCATCACCCTGTAATAATGCTTTTTCTCTCTGCAAGGTACTTAAAAAATGTCAGCTAATTAGTATCTTGAGGGGAACTGCCTATGAACGACCCCTAAGGGACGTCTAATGAGGCTGCACAAAGTCACAGTGAAACGACAAACTCCTGATTCAAACAATTCCTCCAGTTTCACTGGAAGTCTTAAGGAGAGGCAAAACCATGTCAACTCCTTCTATTTCAGTCATAGCTCCCAAAGAGCATCTTCTCACACCTTTGATTCTTTTGTATGCCTTGAAATCTAGGCGTAGTCTAGTTTAAACACAAAGAGAACAACACAATAAACAAAATCTCAAGAAAAAATTAAGTAGCTTAAGTTTCATAGCCTGGATAAGCTCTTTTCCCCAGCAGGGAAGGGTTGTGCTTCAGACAGACCAGCAAAAAAGAAAAGAACAGGTTTACTTTTGGCCGTGAATCTTCCAAGGCATTTCTGGGAAGCAGCCATATGCCACTTTGGCTTTCCAAACAGCGGACCACAGGCAGTAAGCCGTGCTACCCTGAACACCCACTCCGGGGCGAAACCCCTGGGCAGCAGGACGGAGAAAACCCCATCCAGATGCGGTCAGGGCCCACCGCCTGAAACGGGGTGATGAGGCGTCTCTGAGCCCTGTTAAACAGAGGCCGCCACCGGCGAGTCGGGACCTTCCCAAGCCCTCCGCC
>VZRU01011697.1:5400-53069 GCA_013398155.1 Pedionomus torquatus
TTGCTCTGCCTTTGTCCACCAAGTCTATGGCAGTATCATAGAAGGCCATCTAATTGGTCAGGTAGGATTTGCCCTTGGTGAAGCCATGTTGGTTGTCTCCAGTCAGTGAGTAGAGAAAGAGTGGGGGTCAATTTTCAGTACTTATTTTCTATTAGAGATTTCAGCAAAATGACTTCTCATTTTTCTTTTAGATAACGATGACATTTCTTCCTTGAGTGTTTCTTTTTTTTTTTATTTTTCCTTATACAGATTCGGCAGAATTTATTTATTGACACCAACACCAGTATTGTGCAGTAGAACACAGAAATATATTTCCTAGAGAACAGTTATCATTCTAATATATTGTATTGATATTCATTATTTGTATGACCTGTTTATAAATATGTGCAATCTGTACGTTTGGCATTTCTATAGAACATAATAAAATTTATAATACTTATGTTTCTCCTTTTTGCTTTAGAATAATGTGAAGAATTTCTATCGTACATTAATAAGTTTCCTGGCCCATAGTAGCTTAACTATGGTTGTGTTTGCGCTTTCCATATTATCAAGTCTTACTTTAAATGAAGAAGTAGGAGAAAAAGTAAGTGATACTTTGAAAACTGTTCTATTCTTAAGTTGTAGATAAAATTAGTAGTCACACTGACAAAATAAAATTATAATTTCTAGTTAGTTTTAATCCAGCTAGTTAAAATAAGGAAGAGACCCAGCAAAGAAAAAATGCGCCCATACATAACTTTCTTCTTCCTTTCAGCTCTTTCACGCTCGAAATATCCATCAGACATTTCAGTTAATATTCAATATTGTTGTAAATGGAGATGGTACTCTAACAAGAAAATACTCTGTTGATCTACTCATGGATCTTCTGAAGAACCCCAAAGTTGCACATTATCTTACCAGGTATGGCTTTATTAATTGAAGTACAGGATATTTTGTGAAGCTATTGTTCAGTTCCTTTGCTGTGTGCTATTTGTATTCTGAACCAAACACTGGAAGAAGTTCCCTAGATGCTTTTTAATGTTGCCAGTTGAATTATAGCTGCTGTACCTGAAACTAAAGGATTCTCTTGTTACTAGTTTTACACAGAAGTGTGCATCAGAATTTGTCTTTTCATTGTCACTTAAGGAATATGTAACAGTTCTGTTCAGTAATTCTTTGTCTGGACAGTATCAGCAGTCAGACAACTTGATGAGTAGCTATCTTGACTTTTACAGGCCTAAATTATCTTGAAGTACAATAGTATGGTTGACATAATAATTTTACTGGAGGGTGTTAACAGAGTAGTTCTGTGGAGAGTTTGACTAGTGGTTCTGGAAATTCAGCTAGCAGAATTTAGTTGCTGAATTTCAATCTAAATCTAGCATTACACAGCTGGAAAATTGCTTATTTTAAGGAATTTGTTTTCATTATTACAATATTTTTGAGGTGTTTGGGGGTAAGAAGGAGAACAGGGCACATGCATTCATCACTGTAATCACTGTATAAATGTCTGAGTGTGGTGAAATTCTTTTTTTTTTTTTTTCTCCTCCTCTACATATGCTGTAGATATGAGCACTTTTCCTCATGCCTTGGTCAAGTATTAGATCTTCTTCATGGAAAGGATCCTGATTCATCATCTAAGGTATTTATACTTTTTCAGTTTAAGGCTAGTTCCCCTTCTGTAGTCATAAGTAGGTTCCTTGTGTAGAAGGGTTGATAATTAAATACATTGACTTCAGGACTCTTAAGTGACCAACCAACCTGATTCTGTTGATATTCACCAACCTTGTATTTTCCAGTTGTTCAGAAGGCTGTCAGGTTGAATCTGTAATGGTTCAGGTTTTTGTCAGGTTGTGTATAAAGACAAAATGCCAACATAAATACCTTTGGTGCTTTGGCTAATAAGAAATGTTGGGAGCTGTGATATTAAATTAAAAGACTTAAGAATAAGTTATTTTATATTAATTGAGCAAACTGATGCCACATTGGTTAAGCAGTTAACTGTTGCATTCAACTTTGTCTCACTACCACCTCACGTAAATGAAACATTGGCTATTTGTTGCTAAAGTAAAATACAAAATATTGGGAAGACGTTTGGACAAAACATGTCTGTGAAACAATTATTAAGCTTTCTCATAAATGTGTTTCACATCATAGTAAATAATAAATGCTAATGTTTCTGTGTATGTGATTGTTATTGTTGTGTTTATTTGGTCTATTTAGAAAGACATGGTGACAGGGAGCTTAACCAGGGTGCTTTCCTGTTTGTCTCTGAGTATGTAGATGTGCATCCATTCGTGTTTTTTTTGCCTTCCATAACTTTCTTCATTCTGAGTATATACACGGTTCTACTGTTTATTAGATTGCTAGCCGCCAGTGATGCTTTTTTAAAAAAAAAAGGGAAAGCAGTAACTGTCACAAGCCTTCACCAGTTCAATGAACTATGTTTCTGCTGCTGACTTGGTTTTTAAGGAAAGAAAACTATTATTCACAAACCTTTTAAGTGCTAAAAGGAGTTGCTTAGGACTTGCATATCTCTTTAGTTTGTGCTACGGGAGTTGCAATTTCTGCAATTAAAGTACTTGATTTAAAAGCATTTGAACTCTCATTCACTTCACAGATCTTAGAGCTGCTGCTTGCCTTCTGTTCTGTGACAGAATTGCGTCATACCCTACGGCAGGCAATACTGGAACCATCTGGTTTGCCAGTCTCTGGAAATACCAGATTTGTGACTCGCTCAAAAACTTTTGAACCATCTGTTGCATTGGTGCACTTCTCAAACCAACCATTGGAAGGCTCTGAAGACTGTGCAGTTCTAGCATTGCAACTATTCAAAGAGATTTTTGAGGTACCAAGACTGATAATTGAGTTTAAAGAGCTTCTCAGCAGCTATATTTTTAATTGACTTTTAAACAACTATTAGCATTGCACTTGAAAAATAGCACGTGAAAATATACCTGAAATAAAATTCTCCGTGTTCTAGAATTCCATACTTTGTGAAACAACTTTATTTTAAAGATAAGTTGTATTTTAGAAATATGTTTCTGTTAAAAGTTAAGTGGAAAATATGGGCAGTTCATGAAGTCATGAGGTAGATACAAAGCTTTTGAACAATTGCTTTCTCAGACTTGCGGAAGTAAGGAAGTTTCTTCTGTTTCTGTGCTCTTTGTTAAATTTTCTCCTCTGGTATGATACTGATCAGCAGTCTTAAACCTGAAATAGCAAGATGCTGGGAAAGCTAGAAGACAGGCTGGTGGAGGAAGGGGTAGAGTAAGCTTGGCTTCCTTGTTCTGTAATTCTAAATATTGACATAAAAATGTCTCTATTACAGGATGTTATTAATAGTGGGAACTGCGCCTCAGCTGAACACTTTGTGGATCTTTTGCTGCCCGTTCTTCTTGATCATCTCCAGATGCCAGAACAGATTGTGGATGAGCTATTAGTGAAGAAAAAGTGTGAAAGAATGGTTAAGGCTATTAATGTCCTGACGAATATCCTTTTTATGTGCTTATGGGCAGTTAATTTATTATTCCTCCACCATGATCTGCTCTAAGATGTTAGAAATGTCAATCTTGGGTCACTTGAATAGTGTTTAGTGATAATAACCGCCCTAATTTTACTTAAGACTGTCATCTTGAGAGATGTGAAGTAGCTTTCTAATAGCTGTGAAATAATTTTGAGTGTAGCGGTGCAGGATAAAATGTGGTGGCTATTCAAAAGTATAGAAGAGAACTTTGCAGATCAAAAATGAAGATCAGTGTTTTCTGTTGAAATTGCAAGGGGAGTTTGGGTTGCCATCTTGATCAGTATAGTATTTTTGCCTAGCTAAGTCAGGTGCATCTCCCAGTGAAATATGATATGATAGAAATTTAGATCAGTGAAATAAGGAAAAATATTGTGGAATGATAGTTCTACACTCTTTTTGGAGTCCCTAGTGTTCGGTGTCATGCAGTAAGAAGGCCATGAATGCAGGATGTAGTCCTGCAGCTAAGCTGAGTTCTGCAAAACTCCTAGATAAGTAGTTCTTGCATTAAAGACTGATTGTTCACTGCTGCTTGTTCACCGTCTTTCTTTATGTTATTCGTTTTATTGTGGTTTCCCTTAGCTGTTTGTTTCCGAGTGTGTGCTTTAATTGAAAAGTGAAGCATGACTTAAGTGGCTTATATGGTTGGATTTAAAAGTATTTTTGAAGGCTCTTGTGCCTTTGATACACTAACTTTTTTGTACTTTATTATTAGAAAATGTTTCCTTTTGGTGCCAACATCTAAGCATGGGCATGTTATGTTTATTCTTAACTCTATCTACTGCTCTGTAGAGATGACATACTGAAAATACATGCCTCGAAGGTACTGACTGCCAACCAATGCACATCTCTAATAGAACACCAATTTACCTATAGTGGGAATGACACTGGTTTTGGGACAAAAGTATTGGACTCTAAAATGTGGTGAGCACACAAATTTATCTACACTGTAATTTAGCAAGACTTGTATGCGAGTTGTGATATTGTTTCAATAGAAAGTATGTTGTAGTTGAAAGTACTGCTTAAATGCATGTGAATCAATAGGTTTTTAAGACAAACGTAGTGGGTTTTGTGGAAATAGAAAGTAATGTTGCTGCTGCATTCTGCTGCTGCAATAAGTAAAACCTAGCTTAAACATTCAGATCTATTTTTCAGCGTAAGCTGGAGATCCATTTATGTGGAACAACAACCTTAAACCTCATGCGGTAGCTCAGGCTTATCCAAATTGAAGCTTACAGCACCTAATGTTTCACCTTGATTTTATGCAACAAGAGTTCAAAAATATCACACATCAGTGATGGGCTGGAAGGGAGGAACTATTGCACTGAAAATGGAATATACGTTCTTTCAGCTCAGTGTCATTAACCTGAATGTCAATATATCTAAGAGTTATATGGCCAAAAAAGCAATGTAGTATAATAGACCTATGATTAAATGCTCCTCACTCTCAACTTGAAAGTGTTGTTTTTTTTTTTTTGGCCTTCACTGTTGCTGTCCTTGGCATGCTGGAGAAGCTCAGCAGTATGCCCAAGGAACTCAGTGATCTCTCAGTGTTGGCATTGTTGTGTTGCTAGTCATATTTAATTTCTTTCTGATGGTGTTTATTTGTTCTTTTAAATTAATTGATTTATCAGTACTGACTTGAAAAATCTGTTTCTTTTCCCCCACCTGCTTTGTTTTTCTATTTGTATGTTTAAAAGCAAACTTGCTGCTGAGATTATTTTGAAAACACTTGATCTTATGAGCCAACTAAAGCAGGATGTACCTGGTATGGAGGTCAGCTTCTACAAAATTTTACAGGTACGATTTTAATATGTCTTATGAACAAAATGTGTCTGTGAAGGAAAGTGTCACTGCACTATAACTAACTACTACAGTAGTTTTAGTTCTGAATGTTTTGCATGTTTCTCTGAAGTGGTGAAACTTCTAAGAAATTATGGTCCCCTGGGCACAATTTTTAAAGCTTGTTTCATTGTTAATTCTTCTAAAATAAGAGCAGTTTGAATTTACTCCAGTAATTTATTTCAGTAATGCATGTGCAGTCTGCCTGGTAACAATTATCCTTTTAAGACTGCACTAGGATTACATTTTAATGGTATCAAACTAGAAAAAAAGTTATTACAACCATGTAATTATTTGTGGGGTTGGCTACTGTTAAATATATATGACTAACTTGTATAGTCAAAACAGTTTCTGATAACTATTGGTTACCTGGTACAGATGGTACCTTAACAGTTTACTTTGTAGGTGGGAAAGTAATCCAGACAGTCAAACACAGCATGCTGGTTTGGAGGATTTTCTTTCAAGAGTGGGAATTGTGTAATTTAACTGGTAGCAATGGGAGTTGCACAGTCTTCAGAAAATCCTTGTAAAACTTAAGCTTGTGACCTTACATGATGAAAATCAATTACTTGAAAACATGAATGTATTAATCATAGAGTGGTTAGAGTTGGAAGAGACCTTAAAGATTGTTGAGTTCCAGCCCCCCTGCCATGGGCAGGCATATCTCCCACTAGACCAGAGTGCTCAAAGCCTCATCTAACCTGGTCTTGAACACCCCCAAGGATGGGGCATCCGTAACATCTCTGGGCAACCTGTTCCAGTGTCTCACCACCCTCATGGTANTTTACTTTGTAGGTGGGAAAGTAATCCAGACAGTCAAACACAGCATGCTGGTTTGGAGGATTTTCTTTCAAGAGTGGGAATTGTGTAATTTAACTGGTAGCAATGGGAGTTGCACAGTCTTCAGAAAATCCTTGTAAAACTTAAGCTTGTGACCTTACATGATGAAAATCAATTACTTGAAAACATGAATGTATTAATCATAGAGTGGTTAGAGTTGGAAGAGACCTTAAAGATTGTTGAGTTCCAGCCCCCCTGCCATGGGCAGGCATATCTCCCACTAGACCAGAGTGCTCAAAGCCTCATCTAACCTGGTCTTGAACACCCCCAAGGATGGGGCATCCGTAACATCTCTGGGCAACCTGTTCCAGTGTCTCACCACCCTCATGGTAAAGAATTTCTACTTAGTATCTAAATCTTCCCTCTTTGAATTTAAAACCATTACCTCTTATCCTATCACTACACTCCCTGATAAAGAATCCCTCCCCATCTCCTGTAGGCCCTCTTCTGGCACTGGAAGACCATTATAATGTCTCCCCAGAGCCTTCTCTTTTTCATGCTGAACAATCCCAATTATCTCAGCCTGTCTTAATATGAGAGGTGCTCCAGCCCTCTGATCATTTTTGTGGCCCTTTGCTGGACCCATTCAGACAGGTCCGTGTCCTCTGTTGAAAATTCCAAAGCTGGACACAGCAGGCTCTTAAGAGCAGAGTAGAGGGGCAGGTTCACCTTCTGTGACCTGCTGGCCATGCTGCTTTTGATGCAGCCCAGGATGCAGTTGGCTTTCTGGGCTACGAGTGCATGCTGCCAGCTCACGTTGAGCTTCTTGTACATGAGCACTACCAAGCCCTTCTCCTCAGGGCTGCTCTCCAGCTATTCTCCACCTAGCCTGTGTTCGTGCCTGGGATTGCTGTATCCCAGGTCAGGGATCTTGTGCTTCGCTTGGTTGAACTTCATAAGGTTTGCACAGGCCCACCTCTCAAGCCTGTCCAGGGAAGTAGTCTCTTCATCTGTTGTGTTGGCTTTAAGGGGAAAACGTGTTTCTAAATGGTCCAAAATGTGAACTGTTTTTAAAATAATTTCTCTTCCATTGACTTCAGGCTTAGACACCTAGAATGGCGAACTTTAAGAAGGTAGTTTTGAATAAAACGTTTCTGTACTCATGGGCCTTGATATTGTGATGTCTAGGTAGTTTGGGGTTGCTTGTTACTTTTTTTTTTTGGTTTTGTTGACTGTTATATCTTGTTTTGACCTAAGTAGTTTCTTTCTTAGGATCAACGCTTGATTACACCTTTGTCATTGGCTTTAACATCAGACCACAGAGAGCAAGTCCAAATGGGACTTAGAATACTGTTTGAAGCTGCACCCTTACCAGACTTTCCTGCCATAGTGTAAGTTTATTTTTGTGATAGTCTGGTAGCATTTGACTTTTTTATGGGCTTAGTGATATTCACATTTCTTGGCATGCTACTTCTAGTTTGTCATCTTATTTGCAGTTAAGAAACAGTAGTGATCTTGGAGGTCAAAGGAAGTACTTCAAATGCTGGTGGTATTCAATAAAATATCAGGTCCTAGAGAGCACAGCAGTGACTGAATCTGTCCCTCAGGGTTCACTTGTCTGAAGTCTGTGCTTGGAACTTCTAGCTGGAGTGTGTCTAATATTCTGACTGTCAGACTTCTTTGACTTCTTTCTCTACTGAACTTTGTCTCAGGTGTCACCCTTCAGTTCCTAAAGCTTTGCTTACCCTTTTATAGTAACTTCCAAGAAAGAATGGAATATGATAAGACACAGGCAGATGACAGTTCAGGTCATATTTAAGATGGTCTAAATGGGAGGGAGGGGGGAATATTGAGAAGCTCCATTTGATGAAGTCCTTATTTCTGGAGATGTAATAAAATAGGAAATATTTTTAGAATAGCCAGTAACAAATAGTCTGGCTGGAAGAATGAAGGATTCGTACAATCCTTTCTGGAGTTATATAATGGAACAGCCAGATGATGTCTACAAATGCAAGTTAAGAATAGGCTTTGTTCACTAAGGAAGCAATTGACAGCAGTGAAGTGGCTGGGATAACTTAGTAATTAAGGAATTTATCAAGAGGAAAAGATTTATGACTGATGCCTCAAAAATTAGCTCTTTTGACTTACTCCCTGATATGGAACATGTCATTAGTAGCTGCCTTGAAAATACCAACTAAAAATTGCATACAGACGCTGGAATATAGGTACTGTAATTACTTCTGTCTGACTATTTGTGTTCTCTTCCATGTACAGATTTGAACTGATTGCATTTCTATCTGCGTACTTAAATTGGTTAAAACTTACAAAATAAAATGTGCTGTACTCAATTAGTATTATAAAATAACATTACTGGCAAGGAAAAACTAATGATTTTCCATAAGGAGGAAAAGGTAGCACCTGTTCATGATTCAATCTTCTTATTTTTATGTATGCCTAATAAAAATTCTTACTAAATACTTTCTCCATCTTCCTAATTAAAAAACAGTGGCCTGGTTACGTTGAATAATGACATGTAAGATAACGTGTTTCTCAGGCTAGTAAGAGATATGGTATGTTCTGCTCAAGAGCTGAACACCCATGCCCTTTCTCAGTATGCAGTGAGATACTACATTTGTTTAGAAAGATTAGCCATGATAGGCTTTCTCTATTTTTTTTTTCTTCTTCTTTTTTTCCCCCCATACTTTCTGTATCTCTTCAGTTTAGGCGTATATCTGATACTACATTTTAACGTTGTGTCATCATAAAAGTGTGACTTCTGTAATCTGTTTCCAGTGAAAGAGAAATGAATTATGTAATGAAATTGTTCTTATTTTCAATCCTTGCAATGATACTTGTATCAAGTTGTTTCATAAATAGTCTTTATGTTTAAACAGGCTTGGTGAAAGCATTGCAGCAAATAATGCTTACAGACAACAAGAAATAGAGCACACATCAAAAAGAATCCAAATGCAGTCACCCATGACCAGTGTTACTTCAGTGAGGTGTTCTTCATCCTGTCCTTCAAATGATGAATCCACAACTTCAAATATTCAGGAATTAATACAAAAACTTCGTTCTGGACTAGAGGTTAGTAGAATTTATATACTCCTGTTAAATATTTTGCATTTTTCTTACTCAAATGAGGAGGATGGAAACTGAAATCCAGTTGTCAGGCTGTTGTGCGTGTATCAGTTTAGTTTAGACTCCTGCCTATTTAGAATGTGCTGCTTTTACTGACCTCTTGAGCAGAAGTCAATGGTGATTTGTTGTGCTACATCAGAAGCTGGGCTCCGTATTGAAACCCCTTTTTCCAGTGGGGTTGCCCACATTCTTCTAGCTGTCAGAGGTGGAGGCAGGTGGCAGAAAAAGTCGCAACTGCTTAAAGCTGCTGGGACACATACAAGGAGCCTTCTACTCATCCAACCCCTAAGAAATAGGCTGTGATAAAATAGAGATGATGTGATGCTTTAGAACCAGAGTATGGTGCATCTCTTACGTGACTAAACACACATACAAATGTTTTCCTTTTCTTGGCTGCAGCTGACTCTTTAGCATTTGCAGATCAATTTTTGTGGCCTTCTTGGAAAGCCACTATTATTACTTCAGAAGAAAATTGTTGCTTCCCTCTGCAGCAAGATGCGTTGTGAATGAGACACTCGGGCACTTCTTTACAAACTGTACTGTAAAGTACTGAATATATTTCCTCTTCTGTTCAAAGCAAGCTAGTTGCTTGATAGCTGCTTTAAGCTGAATAATGGATTACTGTTCTGTTTCCTTTTGGCTTAAAAGAATGCTATTCAAATTAGGAAAACTAACAGAAAGCGCCTGATAATGGCTTGGTATCTGTATTAGTGGCATTTCCTTAGCTTTGCAACCCTCCTCTTTCTGCTGTAACTGATAAGAAATAAACTGCCAGCTGCCAGTTCTAGTTAGCTGCTAGAATAATAGAATAATCTTCAAGTGAATCTTCACTGGTTTACTTTGTACTCTGGCACTGGATTCTCCTGTTCATCATCCTCTTCAGGACTGCATGTGACAGTTTGTAGGTGCATTGCTGTGCATTATATTAATGTAAGTCCAAGCAGCCACAGGTGCCGAACAGCACTAGTGCAGCAGCTTCCAGTAATGTGACAGATTGTAAAGCTACTTCGATTTCTTGAGGGGAGAAAGTTGTTGATGAATTGAGTGAATCTTTTCTTAGACCTTCTAATTAGTAGAACTTCCCTTTAAAAATCAATATACGCATTCACTTAAAACATCCAGTACTTCATTTCTGTGTGCGTTCCGTATGTTGTGTGAAGCTCAAATATATGTAAAAACATAATTGAGAAAATATGTTTAATAGTATAACTGTACAGAGAGCAAAAGGAACTTACAGAAGCTTTTCTTGTGGTAATAATACCCAAAAGGGCATAAGAGATGGAAAGTTTGCATGCAGAAAAAGCAGCTACGCACTTCCTACTTGAGGGACAGGAAAATGAGATGAGAACTGGAGCTGTATGGGGGCTATTGTTAATATGCAAAAGAACTTCTTATGAAATGGTTCAAAATAGTGCAGAGAGAGTAGCATTTCCGTAGGTGTTCATTGTATGATCCACTGGGATAGCTTGCACTCAGTCCTGCATCAGCGTGTATGAAGAACTGATCAAAACTGGTGTTACAGTAGCACTGCTTAAGAAAAAATACCCTGACATCACCGAGTAGCATTTTTACTTGGCTCAGGTATAGGTTTTAATAAACACTTAAGACTTGTTGTACCATGTATGGTAAGTTTCCTCTGGTAAGTCAATGAGTTAGCATAGTAAATTCTGTCCTGGATGGTATCCTTTCCTGGACCTTTTCTGATAATCTGTATGTTGAGAAGACCACAGAGTATGAGCAAGGATTTGTAATCATGTGCATTTTGCCATGTTAATAATAGGGGGAACTGTTTTAGGTGTCCTGTCTGGGGACTGCTAATTCTCCAGTAAAGACTAGTAAGACTACCTGTTTTAGAGTGGTGATGTTACCTTTTCGCAGTACTGAACTGATAGTCTTCCACAGATTAATTCTTTTCAGCCTAAATAGTTCAGTTATTCACAAAGTTTTTGCAAGAGTCAGGTGGGTGCATTTGAGCAGATGGTCTCAGATATAAAAATAAGAACTCAAAAAAGCTAGTGGACAGATGGAGTTCACAAAACTACTGAGCTCTTTAGGCACATGTTACCTAAGTAAGCACAAATTTATAGTAGCAGTAATTGGAAAACATTTCCACAGATGAAGGAGTCTGTCTCCGATACGAGGATATCTGACATAATGGATGTCTATGAGCAGAAGCTGTCGGCATTAGCAGTGAGTATAACCTAATGTACATGGGTATGTTACCATCTCTGCTTTCAGAAAATGTTAATGACAAACGTTCTTCCTGTGTACAGTCTAAAGAAACAAGGCTCCAAGACCTTTTGGAAGCAAAGGCAGTAGCTCTGGCTCAGGCCGATAGGCTGATGGCTCAGTACCGATGTCAGAGAGCCCAGGCTGAGTCTGAGGTGAGTAGGAGGGGATTCCTTCTGGGCCTCTGGGGTGGGGCTGAGTAACAACTGGCTGAGTAGCTTTAACGGTGTTTGCATGTGTCGAAACTCTTCCGTGGCTCTAAGCTATGCTTGCAAGTTAGAGCAGTCTTAATTTTCATCATGAACATCCTGTTTTCCTTTGGACTGTTCTTTAGAACAGTTTTCTTTCCCTTACATGAAAGTATGTCCTTTTCTTTATAGAAGGTCAGCAAAACTAACCTACTGTACTGATTATCGTTTTTTAACCATTAGTGTTAATGTAATGGTAATAATCTTGAAAATTAATAAAGCCATTTACTAAAATTCTATATGGCATTTTCTGGTATATGAAGGACTGTTTCCTGGTTGTGCCTTTTTATTGCTTGTCAAAGATCAACTTTCAAATAAGGCTTCCTTCTGTGGAGTACGTATTTGAGGTGTGCATTGAAAACTCAGAATAATTTCTGTTACATAAAGCTTGTAATAAAGATTGGGCTGCAGACTATCAATTTCATAGCTAAAATGTGTCACCTCTTACTTTTTTCTTCCCTCCCCCTTCATGCTGTCTATAAAGGGTGCTAAAGGAATTTAGTGAACACAGTAATTTGTAGTTAATGTTAGATGAGAGAAATCCATTTCCTAATGTTGCTGATGGTGTTTTGGTGTTAGATCTGTGGCCTCAAATATGCCTGTTACCCAGTGACTTATGAAACAGAATTGGTTTTAACTGTGGGGGGTTTTTGGTGGGGGGTGTCTTTCCACTCAAAGGCAAGAAGTCTTGCTGCAATGCTGAAGGATGCAGAACGAAAAAATGAAGAACTTAATGATTTGCTGAAAGCTCAGCAGGTAGAATCTGAAAGAGCACAGACTGATATTGAACAGCTCTTTCAACACAACAGGAAATTGCAAACAGTTGCTGAAGAACATGAAATACTGAAAAAATCCTCTGTCGATCTTCTTCAGAGGTAAGGCGTGTAAGTTCTCTAAGCAGATACTTCATATTCAAAGAGTGATGAAGCCCTTTACTGAGTTAAGCACATTAGAAGAGCAGCATTACATGCTACTTCAGGTTTTTAAGTGAAAAATTAAATTTATTTTTTTCTCCTATATGCTTGTTGATGAGGTTAACTTAAGGCATTCAAGAAATTAATCTTTTAAATGGACTGAGAACGAAAGCTGTAGGTGTTGAAGGTTCAGTTCAGGAAACTTTGTATAAAAGGGAGCATTGTTCTCTAGGAAACAGAATTAACAATGCTTAGTTTTTATTTAGTATTATACAGTACTCCTGGCTTTTTTCTTTGATCATATGTGTTGTTGTGACAAAATGCCATAAATAGTCTGGAGAAGCAGCCAATACAGTGTGATTACATAAGATAGGAGCTTGCATCTTTGATCACTTACGTAGCAAATTTGACTGAAATCAGGTGAAAGTGAAGTAGGGAGGAAGGACACACCTTCTGTGACCCGAAGTATTTATAAGCATTATTTCTTTAGAATCTTCAGCTAAAAAAAGGACATGTGAGATACAAAATGTACATAAGGATAAAAACTATTTATGAAAATAGAATATGCTCTGGAGAAATAGAGGCTTACAAGAGCTTTGGCTTTTTTAACTTGCATGAGCTGGTCTCATCACTAGGTGTCAGCAAGGCAAAGAAGGTAATAAAACTGAGAGCAGGTTTCTTGCTTAATAATGGGAGCAGGCGTTATATTAAACAATTCTGAATGCATACTTCTGTCAATAAGTCATTGAAGGAAGCTGCATAAAAGTTCTGACTATTATGGGTTTTCTTAAATAAGTATCTAGTATGGTTATTGTGGAAGTCCCTCCTTTTTTTGCTTGAATTGTATGCAGCCATAGACTCTATGAACAGTTTTAAAATTTCCATAGTAGGAATGAAATAGGTTTCTAATCCTTACAGTGTGTTTATAAAGCAGGAACTTGATTTCTAAACAATCTGCACACTTGAAATATACTGTTCCTTAAAAACAGTCAGATAACTGACTGCAGGGGAGAGAATTTTCCTTTTGGAAGGAAAGTAGTAAAACATTTGCTTGCAATGGGTATGCATCTGCCTCATAAACTTGTATTACTTCCACATTGCATTTTCTTGAGTATGTTCAGTTTTAGTGTCCCCAGATAACTGGAGGTCATAGACACATTCAAAGGGTCCCTTAAAAGATAGCTAAGATAGTACAAATAGCTAGTTTATAACAGTTTGCGTGTTTGTGGTTTTTGAAAGCATCTGTATGTTTCATCAGTTCCTAAGAGTTTCCTGCTGGAGGATGGGTGCTTCCTAATTGTTAATAATTAAAGATATGTAAGGGATCCACTGAAGCTTAGTTTGGTGTTGTGTTTTTGTTTGTTTGGGTTTTTTTTTAACTTTCTCCAAATATGTTCATTTAAAACAAACACACACACACACAAAAAAAAACCAACACCCAAACAATAAATTAACACCAAAAAATCCTCAACCAAACACCACCATCCTTTCCAGAAACATCTTGCTTTTAGCTTCAGTGGTGTGATTGCACAGATGATGTCAAGTATTTAATTTGAAAAGCTATCAAAGTAAAAGCTCTTCAAAAGCACTTATACTCTTCAGCCATAACCCCCTAATTCATTTGTAGGTATGAAACAACTGAAAGACAATATAAAGATCTACAGATGACATTAAATTCACTAAATAAGCAAATGGAAGCAATGAAGAAACTAAACGAATCACTTAAGCAGCAGAATGACAGGTAAGTTCAATTCAGTCGTCTTTAAAAACAAATTAAACAGTAAAACAAAACAGCACTTGGCTCAATTTTTCAGTTCTGTTTTATGCAACATCTGAGGAGTTAGAGGAAGCAAAAGATGTTTCAAGTATTGCTTTATACGTTTATGTTAACTGAAAATCTGTAGTAGCGGTGTTTAGTTTGTTAACTTTATTGGTTGGGGGCAGGAAGGAAAACCCACAGACTTCAGTGGCAGTAGGAATTAAAAAGAGTAATGAAGACAATCCAATTCGTGTATTTGAGGGGTTGAGGTGTGTTTTGGTGGTTGCTGAATTCTCAAGTGCTGGTCTCATCCAAAGATTTTAGCATATTCCCTTTTAGCCTGCAAGGTTTCTCTGCATTGTTATCGGATTAAAGGAAAAAAAAAAAAAAAAAAACAACCCTATTAAACTGATTTTAAAATTATATAAGAAATAGTGAGTGTTGGTATTCTGTCTATGATATAAAACTTATTTCCTCAGCCATAAAACTATCATTGCTTATGTCTTCTTGAGGACTAATTATGATTTTTTTTTTTTCCTTTTTGTTGGCTTAAAATAGAGGTAATGTACCTTTCACCAGTGTAACAAAGGGAATAGGATTCCTATTTGTAAAGTCTTAAATAAGACTTAATATTGCAGAATATATATATTTTGAAATATGGTCATAAGCAGGCCTTGTATTCATTTTAGAAATAATATGCTATTCTTACTTGTAATTAAGAAGTTCACTTTATTCTCCCAAGTTCTTACCTTGTTGGTAATCAGAGCAGTCCAAATCACTGTTCTGATTAAAGTGTATGAGTATAAAAATTTTTCCATTAGGTTGCTACTGAATAAATTTGGGCACTTACTTTCCCTCAGTTTAATTGGGGAGATATTATGATGAAAACTGCCCCTTTTTAAAGGCAGTTGGGGGGGGCAGTTATTATGTCGATATTCTTGAACTGCCGTGAATAAAATGGAGACCATGGAAATAAACTTCCCCTTTCTCTTGCTAGAGGTTGCAGCTTAGAAACTGGTAGATAATAAAGGGATAAAGGAGCAAACAGGAGTGACAGTAGATACCACCTGGGCAAAGCGTGGCAGTTAGAATATGATTTAGAAATTAGATTAACTAGTAATAGTAGATTAGCTTCACAGAGTATAAAGTGTGCAGGTTATAGCTGCAATGCTGGTAGATGATAGTGCCTAGATATTAAATGATTGTGGAAACTAAATATTACCCTTAACTATCAAGGACTGCAGAATCGTATGTGTTACAGTGATATTTTATGAAATGGTAATTTTTGACAGTTTTCAAGTGTCAGTATGGAAGATGTTCAAAATTATATTGGAAAATCTTTATGCATACGTGTGCTTTCATGAATAATACCAGAAACCAGTTTTACTAATGGTATTGTTGACTTGGGAGTATACTAAGAGCTAAAAGCCCAGCATACGTGTTCACTAATGACAGTGAATTTTGACTCGGGTTGAATGACAGTTTCAGTTCTGTCATGGTATTTTGAATGCTTTGTGGCTGTAATCGAAGACAGCTGTTTCTGGTGTCTAACATTCAGGTATGAACCTTTTCAGTAGTTTCAACTGTATGTCTGATCAGAGAAGGAAAATGACTATTTCATGGGGAGGGCACAGAAATAGAACCTGTCTGTATTCACACCCTGCAAATTCATAGGTTTGTTGATTTGAAGCTCCCAACAGCAACTGGAAATGATACACAAATCTTTCTAGCTTAGGACACAAAAACTGTGGCATATCTCACTTTGATCATTAAAATTTATTTCCCTGCAATTTTAGGACTGCCGCACAGTTGGTAGAAACTGAAGATCACAGAAAAGAATTACAGCAACAGCTACAGGAGAGAGATGGCAAAATAGCAAGTAAGTCACTTACCTCAATGTTCTTATTAAGCGCTCTAGGTAAGCGGCTATAACCAGGTAATTCTTACATCCTAAAGTTAACCAGGGATATGTAATTTGACAGTGGAATGAAACAATACACATTTTCAGGTTTTTGAAAGGGTGCCCTTATAAGACTTCCTGGACTATATGGCTTTGACTGCATCTCTGCACAGCATCTTATTTCACTCCAGTATCTTCTTACAGCATGTCGACTACAGCTAGTTTTTGTAGGAACTGCAAATTACTCCTCTGCAAATGACTGGAAGCAGCTACTAAACCTTAGCAGTAGGTGGCACTACTCAGTAATTCAATTATTAGCAGCCATGTTGTGTTAAAAACAAATAAATAAATAAATGAAGTACTCATTTCCTCCATAATGAACTATCTTATTTCTAAGTTTGGCAACCCATCTTTTAATGTCTTTTTTTTTTTTCCTTAAGCCTTGCAACAGAAAATAAAAGTTTTGGAAGAAAAACTGAAAGCTGAGCAAAAAGAAAAAGCAGATATGGAACAAGCTATAGATACTCTTAGAAAGGAATTAAGTAAAACTGAACAAGCAAGGAAAGAACTGAGTATCAAGGTAAGGAATTATTTGCACCTGCATTCTAGATAGTGGAATTTTATCTGTATAACTGATACACTTGGTAAATCAATATTTCAGTGGTAAATTGGCTAAAGAAACTAGAGCAGTCAATATAGTGGACAGGAGCAAATCATGTCAGCTTTAATTTTATCTTTTCAGTAGCTGAGCTTGAGTTTAAGAGAAAAGAAGTTAGGGTTGGGCTCTAGTGAGGCTATATGAGGCGTGGTGTGTGAGTACATAAGAATGGGAAAGAAATAAAAACCCATAGTGCAATACTAAATATGAGAATATAGCACACACAGCACACTCCTCTTTAGTAGTTTTGATTACTGTAAAATGTGTATTGGCTTGCTTTCTCCCCTTTTTTGTGTCCCAAATTAAGGTATGTAGGTTGCATATGTACGTATCAAAATGCATCTGTTTTTCTCTTTGGTCTTAGATATTTTAATAGAATTTCCATTTTTATCTCTAAGAAAAATAGCATCTTTTCAAAAGAGAGATCAGTTTATCTATACTAAGTTAACCAGGTAATCTTTAAAACACTAAAAATTTAGTGCAGCCTGTGTATCCTTATAAGTTCACAAGGTGGAAATTCATTTTTATGCGCAGACTGATCAGCAATTGCAAAGTGTGCAGTCTGGCAAAACATTTCCATTCCCTGGAAGCAAAGTCTAATGTTTCCAGGCAATATTATCCAGCGTATAGCAAATATTTCCCTTGTTCATGGTAAATATTTACTGGTGCAGGGCTCGAACTGAAATGTGGATGGCTTCACTGTGAACACTTCTGCTTAAATAGGACAATGATAACATGGGGATTGGTAGTTTCCCATGGTATTTAATGTTTTAAAGTGTGGCAATAGTTATACATTGAGTGCATGTAAACAATTACAGCTGACTAATATTTCTGAAACAAGCTTGTAATTTTAAAACAATGCTTTTTTATTACTTGCTTAAATTCCCTGTCAAGCTGCTCAACTTCCATTGCATTGTGTATACTTTTTTTTCAATTTATAATGGAGAAAATGATAGCATTTTGTTTCTGTAGGCATCTTCTCTGGAAGTTCAAAAATCTCAGTTGGAAGGACGCTTGGAAGAAAAAGAAGCACTTGTAAAACTACAGAAGGAAGAACTGAACAAACACTCTAATATGATTGCAATGATTCACAGTCTAAGTGGTGGCAAGCTAAGTGCAGAAACAGTGAACCTCACTTTATAAGGCTCTGTTATTAAGGTTTTAGTATTTTATACATAAGTATGAATATATGTAAAGATTTTTAATCTTGAAGCTCAAAAAAAAAAAAAATCTGAAAGTACCTGAACTATCAATTGAAAAGAAAAAGTAGCACTGTGGAAGCTTTGATCTAAAGGAACCTGAGCTACTATATAGCAAATATGTCTTCTTATGGTCTTGGAACAACTATTGTCATCTCTATTGGGAGCTGAATGCAACTTTTGCTGGTGACTAACCTTCCTAAATATATATGTAGGGAAATATAAAGCAAAATCGGAGTCACTGTCAGTTTTTGGGGTCTTTATATTCTTCTACTGGCTGCCTGTCAGTGCGCTACGTAGGTTAAGCGCTTCTATGGTTTAATCTTGACTCTTCTGGATACCATTATTATTTTTGCAGAGTTGCTTTCTGATGTCTAAAGTACAAACATAAAAATAAAATGGATTGTGTCAATCAGAATGTTACACTGAGAGCTGTATTAATCAGCATACTGGTGCAAGTAAATACGTGGACACGTTTCTCGTTATGAGGAGATATGAATTTGAGCAAGTAGAACACCACATCTGAATGGTGTTTCAGCAAATAGCATCAATTAGGAAAGGCATGTTAAAATGAAATACATGAATCTACAAATATTTCTTAAATACTATATCGTACTTACCTAATCCTACAACAATTCCTTTCATTTTTAAAAAAGATCTCCACTTTTTTGACAGTCCTATCTGGTGCATAGTAGCTATCATCAGCATTGTCACTTTCTGCTGTACATCAGCAGATTTTCCTGTGTTGTTCGTAATGTAACTATTTAGCTGATTTTTGTGTTTTTAAAAATGTACTTCCACATGAAAGACTAGTACTGGAATCTGATGCGTGTTTTGGAGCTGAAGAATGCTGTCCTTGGTTTACATGTGATGTGAATAACATGTCCTTTAGCAATTGGCAGAGTTATTTCCTTAGTATCTGTACTTTGATAGAATACCAGAATTTGGGGTGATCTAATGCATTTTTTTTTCTGTAGGATTACTGACTTTATTTGTATCTAATTTGTAACTGCTGATTTTAAAATATTGAGATTCTTTTTCTTTGTGTCTTGCTGAATCTGTTCAACTTTTACGTACAGCCTTATCCATTCTCTTGCAATTATAGAGCATCATATGAATTATATCTATTTTAACCTGTTTCTACAGTATTTTTTTATAACTTAAACAGTGGGAAGATTTATAGACATTGTTCTGGTCTTATGAAGATCAGGGAAATAAAAGAAAAATAAAAAAACCAGTAATTGCTCTGTCTTCTCTGTCTTATGTATTCTCCTAAGTGAGGTAAAATTATAGGGATGACTGCCAACTTTGTGCAAAGTACATGCAGTTTTGATGCTTTTTTTGCATAAATATAGTTATTGCCTAGGAAGCTAAAAAAAAAAAAAAAACAAGTGTTATCAAAATTGCTGAATTAAGGGGTTTGGTTTTGTTAGAGCTTTGCAAACTCAGTTGGGAAGGAGAGCTCTGTTAAAGAGATTTTTACTTAAGCTTAATGGGTTAAGAAATTGGTATGTCAAAGTAAGTTTGCAGACATGGGTTCATTTCTTTTTAAGCCTCTTGTTGTGAAGAAGGGGTAAGTAAATGGGTTTTGCTAACTTTGTGCCAGAAACTGTTCATATAAAGAAATTCAGAAGGAAATGTCAAGTGTGTTACTAATTAAACTGATAAATGGTGGTCTGACTTTGGTTTCAAACGGTGGAATGGGTGGGCAAAAAGTCAAACTGCTGACCAGAGTAAGGTTATGCAGTAGTAAGGTTCGTGTCCTCACAAACACAGTAAATGACTCATTGGAGTTTGTGCTAGAATCTACAGTAATAAGCATAGTGTATAAATATTGATTGTTGCTTTTTTTTTTCCCCTGGGAAAAAAATGGCTGCTTCAGTATGTTTTTGTAAGCCAAGCGTTGCTTTACTCAGTTGGGCAGCAGAGCAAACAAATTCATGGACATATCAAGCTATTTTTGATAGCATTTTGGTATTCTTTCCTGGCAGTGTTTTTTCCAGTTGGGAACAAATAGTGACTAATGGAACTACCAAATAAATTGATGTCTGTTTAAAATTTTGTTCAAATCGCACTCTTCACCTGAAAACCTTGGAGATCTTTACGCTTAATTCATGCAGAGAAATAGCTGTGTTCTAGGGATTTGCTTTCTAGGTGTCTTGATATTATTAATGTTGAAAACAGTTCTGTAATAAGGTTCCCTGTGCAAATTATTATTCTCGCTACGTGCTATATCCAATATGCTGCTGGACTTCCTTTCTTTCCCCACAGGCTTCCTCATTTAGCGCGGAGAGTAGCCGGCACCAGCACAACAAATGGCTCTTCAGTAGAGTCAATTTTTAATTATCTATGTGTTATGTCAGGTTGCTGATTGCCTGGTTTAGAAGTGCAGGGAACTCTTGAACAGTCTTAGTTCAGAGCAGCCTCACGTCTCAATATCAGGCACGGAAGTACTTCTCTGAAAGTAGCTGCATTTTATTCTACATAATCTGGAGAAAGTTTGCTGTACATCATGTGGATTTCCATACATAGCTTATTTCAGTCCTGCTGTTAAAACAGTACTACTTTTTCTGTAGTGTGTTTTCTGTGCTTTCTAGTTCATTTTTGGTGTACTTTTGGGGGGGATAACAAGATGATAAACAGTTTGGAGTCGATGCTCTTAATTCAGCATCTGTTGTATGTTGTCTTCCTCTTACCACTCCCCCTTTCTTTCGTCTCATCTCTGCGTTCTTTGATCTCGTTCTACTTCCCTTCTAATGGTTTATTTTAGGCTTTTGCTTTCCCCTACTTCTGCCTGTCTCCCATCACTGATCGCAAGTGACGCTGCTTACTGCTTGTTCTTTCCTGGTGAAGTCTCTGGCTTGTATTCAAATTAGGAAGCTGTTCTTGTGAGCTGTTTGTATATCTACCAGTGGAGAATTTCCCTCTTCTGGGGTAAAACAGGCTGTGGAATTGAACTCTGACTTTTGAATTAAGAGCAATTGATCATCCTTGCCTGCACAGAAGATGGAACACAAAGCCTTACCTGAACCAATTCACACACTGTCGCCTTCCCTCTATGCTTATCCCTGGTATAACAAGGAGTGGGTTTGGGGTTTGGTTTTTTGTTTGTTTTGTTTCGTTTGTTTGTTTTTTGGGTTTTGTTGGTTGTTTTTTTTTTTTTTCAGTTGGTGTGGTCAAAATATCTATGGTATGGTATTTGTGCTAGCATATGCAACTTAATGTAGGCAAAACCCCCTTTCCTCCCAGGCTTGTGAAACTTTGGTGAGAATTTGGTTAACTTCAGAATGAAGTTAAGATCCTGCACAAAGAGAAGGACTTTTGAACCTTACAACCTAAAAGCACAGCCATGCTGTAGAATTGATCCTAAATGTAAGTGCTGGTAAGTAAGCCTGTTTAAAAACAAGCAACATAATAAACAGCTGATACTGAAAAGACCTATCAGAGACAGTAAGTATTTAATAATGCTTGTGAGTAGTAGGATTTCTTTAGAGATGGTGGAAACAAAAAATTCTGAGTAAAGAAGTCTAAGATCCACTTATGTTACAGATTCAGCAGCAACAAAAGTGTTAACTGTTGGTCAGGATTTATGTTTTGTTTATGCTTACAGTTTTCTTGACTCAAAGGTATGTGTCTAGTTCCCCAGGAGTTCTCCAGCAGTGCACTTCTCTAGAATAAGTGTAGCTCAAAAATGGGACAAACTCCACAGAAACTGTGACGCAGCTTTACAGGTTTGGCTTAAGTGTTCTTGTGAAGGTAGAAGGAGAGGTTCTCTGTTCCTTTTCCTTAGAGTTTATTGTTAGCAGGCAAAGATCAAGTATTTTAGTCAAGTACTTACATTACAAAAAAATGCTTTCAACCTTGCAAAGTTGGCTTCTATATAAACTCCTCCATGCATTCCCATCTGCTTAATTTTGAGATCTTCAGATTTTTTCACTGTCTGAAACAGGCTTCCTTTCCAACTCTTTCCCTTCTGCAGCACAATGAAATTAGGAACAGTCTGCTAGTTTTATATCCCCAGTGACACATTTGTTTCTCCACCCCAGCCCAGTCTAAATTGGCTACTTGCCTAGGAGTACGTAGAAAAGAGGGATAACTAGTTAGGCTGAATTATGCCACACTGAAAACTGTATAGCTGTTGATGTAAATATCCTGGTAGTCCGGACCATGCCTGACAACCAGGGTGAGGTGCTTCCCCACCTCCCAAATGGTGATCTGGATTGTTCTGGTCACTGCTGGAAAAACTAGGTACTTCTACCAAAGAGGGTATCCATTTCAGAACAGAAATAATCAGGTGGTATGATCCTCGTTTGTTTATATGTTCAGCTTCTGTTTGACTCTCCTATGCCTGAGGTTCTCATAGTTGCAATATGTTAAGCTCTTCTTAAGGAAGAACCTTCTGTTCCTTCTGATACGTTGCCCTCTGACCTGGAATTAATTGATGGCCTCGGCTGAAGAGCTGGTGGCCACCTGGAGTATCTTGTCTTACTATGATTCTTGTAAAGGAGTATTAGCAAGAAGGGCCAGCTGGATCCATTCATGTGCTCCGTGCTCAGCATTGGTGTCATGTGTATGTATGTGATTAGAAACTCCCTGTGCCTCCTCGTATGCCTCCATGGCATAAACTATAGTTCTAACTGAACTACGAATGCAAGTTTGAGTCAAGAAGGTGGAGTTTGGTTTGGTCTAGGGCTTTTTGGTTGGTTGAGGGGTTTTTATGCTTTTGTCTGAAAATGGAAGCTCAGGAATCACGGAAGCCCTTATATGATATGTTGCTACCATTGATGTGTTTACGGCCTGTTTTCTTAACCCATTATTGTTGGCTGTGTTGGGTTTTGAGCAAACATTGCAGCCACTTTGCTCGTAATAACAGATTTTTTTATTTTTTTTTTACTGAGGATGTCTTTGGAAATGGAAATAAGCAGGTCTATGCAATGGTGTATCTCTAATAAAACCAACATGATGGTTGCCCCACTACCTCATCTTTCTAGGAGGAATGTGTAAGAGCATCACTGCATGTTGTTTTCTTCCTTCTAAATAGTATTTTCCCTTCTACACAGAAGGCTTGTGGAGAAACCACTAAAAAGGGAAAACAATGTGGTAAAGCTAGTGGGACAACAATTTTCCCCTTTACCCTTATAAATTCCCGATGATAACTGGGGAAGCAAACAAAACAAACAAAGGGGTGTTGTTGAGGACAAAGCACTCGGCTGGGAGGAGTGAAATCTGGATTCACCTAGCACAGAATTCCAGTCTTGCAGCGCAGGCTCTGGCCCAGCTTGAAAAATGGACTTGCACGGACAAAACTGGCCACAGTCTAGGCAAGAAGTCTTGATGGCAATAGGAAGCATTCAGCCTATTTGCATCAAACACACGTGGTGTTGCACTTGTAAAACTCAATCCAAAGCTGTTGTGCTGATAGCTGAGCCTTTGCACAGCCTTGAGGAAAGCAGGTAACGAAAAGACTTGCGTAATTTATGGGGCAAGGAAAGAAGAAGGTCCAAAGGACCTCAAAGCATATTTGGGAATGGTCTGGAGAATCTCTTCAGTCAGTACACAATCCTAGTCCTGAGCACAGTGTACTGTATGTGTGTGATACAAACTACGGTGGCCCTAAAGAAAAGAGAGACAAAACCAAGGAAAACCTGTTCCTCGGGAGTGGGCATAGAAGCTCTTGTTGCTTAGATGGATTCTAAAAGCACTGCTGGCTTGCAGGGCTTTGAAACATCTGCTCCTTCTAAAGCTTTGAGTCAGAAACTCTTCAGTGTTTGAGAAATGTGATGAAGGTGGCTTCGCGTTCCTCTCTGCAGCACGGGGAGCCTAGGGAGACAGCCAGTGCATTTGGTTGGTTGGGCTTTTCTTCTCTATCTGTGGGAAGTCCTCAGCACTGCTTAGCTCTGGGATGAGGACAGGGCAAGGGGAGGATTGTGTCACAAGATACTAAAGAAATTGATAGGAGTAGAAAAATCCCAGACTTCCTTGGCTTAGCTACTGTAATAGTATAGTTGACTGGAGTTTTCTTTTAATGTGGTTGGCTTGTGATACAGCATTTCTGTTCTAGCTCCAGCCTGTGGGTTGTCACTTAATACATGCTGATTAAATTCTGTAGGACCCTATTCCTTTGGGCCAAAGTGCATCTTTGAAAAGGTTATCTCAGCATGGAGAGCAAGCACTTTGTTCGGCTAGGTTCTCCCCCATAGCAAGGACAGCTAGCCCTTGATATCCCCACACATAGCTCAACCTTTACTCAAGAGACCAATACTGTATTGGTTAAATTTTTCTTCAGAGTAACAGAGCTATCAATGTGTTTTAGGGTTTTGCACTGTATTAAGTTATTAAAAATCTAATTCTGTAAGTAAGCAGCTGTTGTTTTGGCTCAGTTTTACTTCAGAATGATCTGTCTGGGTGTATTATTTGCTTATATTGATACTCGAGTGTTGCATTTCAATTGCGTTTTTACAGTACAGCCAGAATGTCCTATAACCTTTGAAGGAAATACAAGGCTATTGTAATTTTAAAATCCAGAGGCTTATGATGAGCCCCAGGGAAAAAAATAAAACCCAGTGCTGCCCTGTTACAATAGATTTTGTTTAATCTCTGTTGTAGGCTGGGCACCGTGATCAGGATCATTTCTGCTTGCTTACGTGTCACATCAAGAACCTTAACTGTTTCTCTTTCTTCCTCTTGAGAATAAAGCTTAGAAAAATATCGTTGGTTTATTTTTATCATGTATCTAGCAATTGGAAGTGAATGCAGGTTTTAAAAGAAGCCTTTAATTTCCTTCCTTACATTCAGGATGGGGTGAATCAATGCAATTTCTTTGTTGTGGCTTTGGAAGGCGGCAGGAAATGCTGGAGAGCTATTGTGCTGGTTTCAGTGTTAGTTTAATGGTTTCCTTCAACACTGAGAAGCTCCTCAGAATATGCTTCAAGGTATCGTGCCATTGCCTTGCTTGTGTTCTGCAGAGACCGAGTGAAGTCCTTTACACTGAGGAGAGCAGAAGCCAGTGTTACTGGGGGCGTGGGGGTGTTGATGTGCTGGGGAAGCAGCATCCCGTCTGCGGGAGGCTGTTCTCACTCCTTCACCTGTTTAACGTCTGTGGCTGAAGCGCTGTATATTTTTAGGCACGGTGCGCTTGGAGAGCACTATCTTTTGGGCTGGCTGATCCCGCCAAGGTGACCATTTTCTCCCAGAGAGGTAAGGGGCCACTTGGCTCTGTGAAGTGCCAGAGCAGAGGGAGGCTGCTCCTGCCTCCCCCTGTGGGAGCAGAACACGCTGCAGCTTCTAACTGCTCAAACATGTGCTGCTGCTTAGACTTGTCTACTTCTGAAAGACCTTTGTGGGTATAGCTGTTAAACAGGTGGATATAAAATATCTAACGTGTGACCCCTTTCTCGCTCATTTGTTTCTGTGTGATACTTTTCATGATGGTATCCATGTATGATTGCCTTCATGGCACCAAAAGAGAATCAAGATGCCAAGATGCAAACCAGAGTCAGCTGCTAATCTGGAGCTCCTTATGTGAAAAGTCGAAAGCCTCCATTTGTTAGTACGTAACGCTTTATACATGTGTGTACAGATGTTTCCTATAGCTCCAAAGGATGAATTTTGGTGGCTTTGGCTGCATGAAAGTCACAAGGTACTTTCATGCACTTCCACTCAACATTACCCTATAAATCAGGGGACTTCAACCCAGCTGCGCAGAAAATAAAACCAGTTTTGGTGGTTGCCCATCTAAAGGTTGGTGTAAATGGCTTGCTTGCCATCACACAGGTACTTGGTGGTGAAGCCTCCCGGCATTTTAATACAGCAAGCAATTACTTGAATCTTAAAACCATCTTTCTTTTCCCACTTTTGACTCATACAGAAGGCAGCTTCTGCAACAGTGAAAAGGGACAGGCAGACAGTAGTGTCTCCTTCACCGCCCGACTATGCCTTCCTCCCCACGCAGGCCTATCTCCTATGCAGAATGAGGCAGAGCCCCCATGGGAAAAATAGCATCTAATCACATCACTGGAAGCAGAGCGCTTACGCACGCAGGTGCTGAAGCGAGGTCTCACAGCCTCCAATTTTAGTTCTATTTCTGAAGCCTGGAGTACTCAAATGACATTTTTTCCCTCCCCCTTTCCATCCTGCTCCCAAGACTTGTTTATTATAAATCTAACTACTCAAGGCCTGATGATAAATTCTCATGTTTATTCATGAACTAGTGAGAAGAAAGGATAGAAGCTAGACCAAAGCTGCAGATACAATTTTATTAGCTGCTCACAAGGAGGGTTGCAAATTACTATTTCTAGAGGGCAAAAAGCGAATGCAAGTCCTGAGGTGCAGAGGTTTTCCAGGAGATGACTTCACTGGTTGACGAGAAGAGTGATATTTGTTAAGTCTTAAGTTGGAAGTTAAGTCTTGTTAAGTGGGAAGTCTATCTTTTCTTAATATCTTGATATTGAGATAACGGATGTTTTATGCCTCAGGTTAGAGGGAAATTCTTTAAAATGTTGGTGTTTAAATTCGGTAGGAATTCTACCCTCGTGTGTGATGTGTGCAATTAAAAAAAAAAAAACAAAAACAAACAAAAAAAAAACTGTTAAATTAAGCTATGCATAGGCAGGACATATAAGTGTCTTTTGTTCCACAAGTTAAGAAGCGTGGGATGGCTTGCATGACAGAAACTGGAGTGTCCCCTCCATCATCACCTCCCCAAAATTCTTCCATTTTTCAGAACTTAAGGTAGAATGTGATGAAAGGAGAGATAGGAGTGGTGCTAAGACTTTGGGAAGTATTTTGCGTTCACTGCAGTGTTGAAGTGTGATTAAAAAATTTAAATTGAGTAGCTGAAGTCTGGCATTAGTCTCTGTTTTTCAGCGATAACATTTGTCTGGATTTCTCCCTGACTTGTTAAATATTGTCAGTCTCAGGCAAATCTAACAAGGATGTGTGCTTGGATGAGAACTGAAATGTTAAACGATGACCATTTAAACCACTGATAGGAACTGGTAATTTTTTGCTAGATGGATATGATGATGCTTCACCACTCAGGGATAAGCGAAGGGATTCAGTGAGTTTACTGATGGCAGCTGAGCTTTGGTACCTTCTGCACTTGTGCATAGCCCAAGGTAAAGTTAAGCTCAGCAATTTAGGTCAAACCTGTTTTACTGCTGTCTAAAATAAGTTGCTTTCCACAGTTCATGCATGTGGCCAGCTTCTCTTTCATTCCATAAGGTACTGTGTAACAGTTTGGGGCAGGGGGGAATAAATACCACAGTAGCTTTGAGCTTTTTCTTAGTCTCTGCATACTATTCCTCTGTGAAAAGCCTCTGTGATCTCTTTAATGCTTTCTGGGGAAGGAGGCAGGATTTTGCTGCCTTCCAGGCACAGGTCTGTAATCTAAGCTATGATCTGAATAATAAATTTTATGTGTAAACACCACCGTTTATAATAAAGAGCTCACCGACTAAAATAGCACTTGGCACGTGTCCTTTTGGGGTAATCTTTGCTGCTTGGCTCGGTTCTTCACGGTGCACGTGTACTTTCTTCTTTGTAATGCTTTTGCCTCCATAAAGGGTAAGGAAGGATGTGTTTATTTTTATCCAGATAGAAAGGGATGAAACTTAGATCTGGAACTTGAGTTCAGCACTCGGGTGGTAACACTTACAAAGGCTGATCTAGGCAAGTGAAATTGGATTTTGTTATCTTGTGTTAAAGGCTCTGATATGCTGTATCTTTAAAACATTAAAAGCTAAATGTCCTCAGATTCAAGATCCTTTAGGCAGGCAAAATGATAATGTGAATGCTGGCTGCAAACCTGTTTCCCTGTGAAACTCCATGAATTAATTGAAAATGGTTTTCCAACACCTTAAAACTATTAACATCTTGATTGGGAAACTTGTATGGAGATATTACTGCGTGCGTTGTTAGATTTTTTTAATAACCCTATTTAGCAAAGAGAATATTGGCTAGTTTATATAGACTCAAGTGGGTCGATAAGTGGGTAGCAGACGCGTGTGACATGCTGGAAAACCACTTACAGAACAACAACCAAGGTCACTCCATGTCATTTCGGCAGCGGGTGGCAGAACTGCGGAGCCAGGTCTCCCCCGCTTACTCTTCCAGCCAGGAGAAATGCAAACTCCTCTTCACAGATCCATGCATAAATAGATTGACTTCAGAAGAGAAGGAAGGCTCAGTGGCAGGAGCTGGTTACTATGGCTATAAGCATTACTCACTCTAAATGGAGAAATCAAGCCAACAATCGCTGTATACATTAACTATATTTGTATATGAAGGCAGCCCATTGCCAGCAGCTGTGTGAAGGTGTTGTGCTGAAAATCCAACTTTGCTCATGCCAGTCCAAGGACTTAATGACTTTCATAGATTTAAAGCCTGGCATACTGAAAGCAGTGAAACTTACACACTGGGATCAGGTTCTCTGTTCTCCTTAAGCTTTCCTCTATTCAAAGCAACCTCATTTTTCTCATCTCTGTGTCCCTAGTGATCACAGAATGGCCCAGGTTGGAAGGGACCTTGACAGATCATCTGGTCCAACCTTTCATTGTAGAGGGAGCCTGGATGTGATTATCTAGCACCCTGTCCCATCACATTTTTAAAATCTTCATTGATTGGGGCCCTAGGTCCTTGGGGAGGTTGTTCCACTGGGATGGAAACAGCCTGTCATGATGCTGCCTTGGAAGTCATGGAGACAGTAGCTGGCCCAGGCTCTGATGTGCAGAATACGAGGAAAAACAACTTCTGCTCCTGTTGGCTTCAGAGTATAGCTTCTAGCCAGCTACTGACTAGTAGGACTGTCACCAGAGTCACTTTCCCTTTGTCAAATGTCATTGGAATTGGTCAGTGAGGATAAGGGGAACTGTGGGTGCGAAGAGATCTATAGCAAAACCACAAGCCTTATTTTCATCAGCTACAAGCTTAAAGGAAAACATCGTATCTTCCCTTTTTTGAAGTTACCAGCTGAAGCTGGTGTTCCTGTGGGGCACCTGGCAAATACAGGTTCTCTTATTTTGATGCAGGGCGGCTGTTGGTGCAGGGCATCGGTTTCCCCCTTTATATGGTGCTGCACAAACAGGTAGGTGTTTGGTAAGTGAGAAAGGGTTAAGCCCAAGGCTGTTACCACCAAAGGCTTTAGCTAAAGCTCTTGTTCCTGTCCCCAGTGCCCAGGTTTTCGTGCAAGTTGGAGCACTGGACTTGGCTATTCTCAAGAGACTGTAGCTTGGAGCACTTCTATTACCTGCTGTCAGTTGTAATTCCACTGTTAAGGCTGAAAAGGTTTTTGCACTTGAAGTAGGGGCTGAATCTTTAATCAGAATGGAAATTAGAGCATGTTTGCTGCAGACGTAAAGGCTTGCCGTCTGAAAACAGGCTAGAATGTCGCAATCTGCAAATCTTTTAATTAGCCTGAGTTCAAATTAATTAAAAACTGTCATTTAAAGAATTGTGCATTTGCTGGCTTTACCGAGTTCTGAATGATCTTAATGGAATAAAAGACACTTGGAACTTTCCATATAATTAAAAATAATTGAAATCTTTTGCCTGCCTATGTATGAAAAAATTAACTAATAATTTTGCCAGGTTATTAGCAGTGGCTGTATTTAATGTTTCATATAAAGTACAGCCAGGCTAAAAATTCTTAAATGGGCCCACCACGGTATCACAGATAATGCAACTTATTATTGGTCTTCCGCAGCAGCTGAAATGCTGCTCTTATGGAGGAGACAGGGAACACGTAGGCTATCACTGGTGTCTTAACCGTGTCACTCATCTTGAGAATCTAAATGGCTCAGTGGCCGAGTGGCTTGTGTGTTTCTGCTTAAAATGTCCCCCGTACCACTGAAACTGTGGTCTGCCTCATTCCCACCAGCAGGCAAGAACACCAGAAGTTTTGTGCTGGAAGGAGTCAGAAAGTAGGATCTTCACACCATTTCTTTGTATGTGTTCTCCGTTTTAAAATAAAATCCCTAAGCCAGTTCTTCTACTGCAAGTTAAAGGCAAACCTGTGAGCAGAACGGGCTGCTTTGCGGAGCACCAGGCATGCAAAATATGTGCTAGTCTGGAGGGCTGGCGACCACTGGTTTTCTTCTGCTTCTCCAGTAGCTCTGCACTTAAAATAGAGCTCTGCTGTTTGGTGCTCTGCTCCTCCAGAAGGCCAGAAATCTTGTGCAGGAGCTCCAGCTGGGGCTCCTTGTTCACTTCTCCTCGTAGCCGTTTCTGAAATTGGAACTTCCTAAACAGCAGGAAAGAAAACGCCTGATAAAATGAATGACTGCTAGTGATAACTCATTCAGTGACTTTGGAAAGGTGGAATCAGCTTTAAAAAAGCTTGTAGGAATGCGATCGCTTAGATGCCTTAGTCACAGTCTGTCTTTGCTATACAGCACCAATTAAGACTTTTTGGACTCCCTAACCATATGGTTCATATTGCATCTTAGTTGGGTTTCTCTTTGTCTGACCTCTTAATTTCCCTGGATCAGTGATGTTTGGTTAGAGGCTAAAGGCAGCATCGTTGTCATATTCCTAACTGTGATTGTGCCCTTAATATGTATTTTTCTTCAAGTTGAATACATAAATTCCAGGCAGGATTTACTTAGACTGTCTGATCAGAAATACTATTGGTGCAGGAGGATAGTGTATCCTCTGTCTTTTTGTATTTTTAATATGAATGATCTGTTCCCATCATCAGTTCATGCAGAATTTCCAGCTTTTTCAGCTTTTCTTTTGTTTAAAGGCCCCAATCCTTTATGACTAGGAAGATACTCTCTAACAAGTGCTGGATTCCAGTTTTGGTATTTCAGATCTCTAAAGAAATTCTGATAGACGTGACAAGTGCTGAATCTTGGGAATGATGAATTAGTTGTCAGTGCTTAGTATGTTTTGTCAGGTTGTAAAAACATCCAAGATGTCCATCCTCTTGTTTGAATGAGGGGTTTATTTTTGGAGGGGGAAGGTGGGGTGTCTTTGAAGACAGTAATGAATAAAGCGAGAGTAAGATCAAAACGATATCTGCTAATTATTCTTTCTTGCCCATATATGGTTGTCTTCTGCTTTGGAAGTGTAGAGCCACAAGCGATGAGCCCTACTGGTGCTCTCCTTCTGCCACGCGCTTCCCCCAAGTCCAGAAAGAGAACGGTGTGGAGGGAGATTATGGGCCGGCTTCTAAATCATCTAGTCCTTAGTCAAGGGCAGGGAGAGGAAGGAGGTGATGCTAAGAAAAACTAAATTATGTTAATACATTAAGGCATGCTTGAATGATTGCTGCTTGACTTGCTCTTCGAATGCACACTGTTTCGAGCAGCAATCCTCACACACGTGCTCTCCTCGCTCGGCCCGTGGCTGCCGAGCTGGGTGGTGGAAGTCAGACCAACCCCATCCAGTGAGAGAGAGATCCAAAAATATCTTTCCTTTGCTGACACCTTTTCACTTCTCATTCTGATAACAGTGGTGGGAGACACTTAATGGAGATAGCTGGGTTCAGGCAAGCGTTGCTGACTCCCAGAGCCTGGCAATTGTGAAGGGACTTGGATGGCCGTTTTTTCCATGTTATGACTTTTATCAGAGATTTAGTGTCAGAGGTCTGGAGCTCAACTCAGCAGAGCCTCGTGACATGTCACACGTTGATAGTGCTAGCAAACAGGCTGTGGTGTGGGGAACAGGAAAAGTGGAAGATTCCATTTCATTAATCCCTTTGCCACCCCCTTTCCATGAGCTGTACAAAAGCTCTCATTCATACTTGGGTTTTTTCACGCTCACTAAAACAGCTCTTGAAGCTGCAGTCTGAAGGACCGTGACCTTTCTGGTTAGGGGAGTACTGGGTGGTTTTTCCTTTGAACTTGATGGTATCAAATCAGTAAGACCTGTCTGCATTGCATGGGTACGAGATGGAACTGATGCCCACTGTTGGACTCTGTCCTAAACGACATTTGGTTTATTATTTCTGGGGAATTGATCTACATGTCTGCTTTCTGATTCTTTCTCTTATTAAAATAAATTTTACCGATAGGTCTCATACTGCCATTAGCATGCTTTTTTTCACACCAAGGCAGACTTTGGAAAAGTGGAATCAGCCTTAAAAAAGCTTGTAGGAATGCAATACAAAAAACCCCACCCTGTAAGTAGTTTGGGTATATTCAGGATAGTTTTCTGATTGCTGCAAGTAGCTGAAATTCAAGTCTGTGTGTCTAATGAAGGGTGAGACAAACTTCCCTGAGATGTAACTTGAAATGCTGCTATTGTTTTTGAGTGTATCTAGCTCTTCTGAATAATAGCGCTACTTAGTGCTATTGCTCCTTACGCTTTCAGGATCTAAAATCTGCCCCTCTTGTTCTTGTTTGAATAAACTAGTCAGGCAAGAACAACTTGCCATTAGTTTTTATATGGATAAACTTCCTACTCTTTAAACCAAGTAAGTGCGAAAGAGACAACACATCTGGTGTCAAAGCCTCTCCCCATGGAGAAGAGTGGGACTCCAGTGCCCAGGGTGCTGTTAAATTCTTAAAGCATGATTGCCCAGGGATTTTTCCTGATCCAACAGTGTGATCATGATCAGTCTACTTCTTTGAAGGTAATCAGCTTTGTAACTCCACACAGAGAAAGCAGTGGGAATTAAATGCCTTGTTGTTTATATACAGTTGTAGCCTCTACCTTTTGTCTCCATCGGCTTCCATTTCCTAGAAAAGCATCAGCAAGTTCTGTATTGTGGTGATTTTTTATTTCTTAATTCCTTTTTTTTTTTTCTTTTCCTGATGATAGATACATTGTAGATCCTGAAGTATGAAGTTGTGCCTGTAATGGATGACTGTGGCTCTCCGGACCATGCTGGCAATGCAACAGCAACCAGCTGCGTTTAAGCCCTGCAATTCCTTCTCTGCGCTTCTGGTGCACAGTTGGTGAGGATGGGTGAAGAAAACTTTCTGCTTTGGAAAATCACGGTTCATCAACTGCAGCACAACAAGGAGGGCCAAAGTTTCCACCAGGGGCAGTATATACTGTCAGGCAAGAGGCAGGATAATCCAACTTCAAAAATAAAGCTTCCTTTTCTTTTTTTCCTCTAGCCTATTTTCATACCTCCAAATAGCCCGTATTTTTGTCAAAGTTCTGTGTTAAATTTTGCAGCTAAGCCTTCTGCTGTAAATTTAGAGTCTCTGAAAAAACACCATTGATGATATTTTTTTAAAAGAATATACCTCTTTT
Organism: Pedionomus torquatus; assembly: GCA_013398155.1. Taxonomy (NCBI): domain Eukaryota; kingdom Metazoa; phylum Chordata; class Aves; order Charadriiformes; family Pedionomidae; genus Pedionomus; species Pedionomus torquatus. Next base: position 38,774 of record VZRU01011697.1, read on the forward strand.
TATACCTATACAAGTAAAAATGTTTTTTGGGTTTTTTTGTTTGTTTTTGGTTGGTTGGTTGGCATTTTTTTGTTTATTTGTTTGGGGTTTTTTGCCTTGATGGAGCTATTGTTAGGATCCCGTTTTCTCCTCTAGCAGAGGGAAGGCACACACACCGGACCTGCAGAACAGTATCTAGAGAGGTGAGATGAGTAACCATCTGCATCTACAGGGCGGTACACCAACAGCTCTTCTGTCGAGATTATTCCAAAATGCTATTCTGGTGAATACATTTGAATAGATGGAGCTGCTGATGAGGAGTTTCTGTGAGATGGACTAGATAGAGCAGAACTTGAGGTTTTCTGTTGAGCGAGTTTTGCTGAAAATTTAACAAGCTATTCAACTGGGCTGGTAATCCTGATAAATGAATTTTCTAGTGGTTTTGTACTGCTGAGCTACTGGTATTTAAAGTGAAGTTTCAGAGGCCCCACTGAGGCAGGCCGTATTTCCCGTTCTTGCTCAGTGTTTCTATAGCATCATCACACCAGATGTGTTATTTGTTTTCTTCTTTCCCTTTTCTAGACCATTGTGTGAGACTGACGTGCCTAAAACTGTGTATGTGGCAGGTACTTTGGCTTTGTACATTAAGCCTCAAGCACATAATCTGTTGTGGGGTGGGTTTGTTTTTTTTCTTCCCTATCTCCTTCTTTACACTTTTTTTCCTGTAAAGAAAAAGTATGTGTTTGAAGATACTTAAAATCAATTCTGTTACAAACAGATCAGTTGCTGCTGGGGAGCTGGTGTGGCTCTAAAGGGGTTATGCCTGTAACCTCACTGAAAAGCTCCGCTGCTGCTCGCTGTTGTAGCAAAGGCAGTCCTCCTCCACAAAGACAATGCCTGGCCAATCTCAGCAATAGTCTCTTAATGGGTTTTGGTCTAGAAATGTAGTGCAGCCTGTCTGCAAAGGGCTCTGTGGGTTTCTCTGAGTGGTTCTGCATGGCCTTTCCTCACCATGGGCTCTCTGACTCTCTCTCCTGTAACTCTTGGCATCTCAGCATTCCCTTCTCAGTCCTCCCCAAGCAGCGGTGAAGCAGTGGGAGTCTGCGGCAGTGTGCTGTGCTGCAGCTCAGCCCTTTCTGGTATTGCCCTGCCACACCATTTCAGAAGCTAATCTGGAGTTAGACGTAATGTGCTCACCCAGTAAAGTAGAAATGCCCTGAGCAGAAAAAGAGACTGAACCTAAAGTGCTGCAGGGGTTTTGCTGGTGGCAGGATTTCAGCTCTAGCATCAGCCTCTGTGTCTCACTGGTGCAGAGCTTGGGTAGCAGGAACCTGGCATAGTGACAGAGAGAGGGGAGTATAATGGTGATGGAGTCCACCACGGCCCCATGGCAGTGCAGCGCCAATTTTGTTGGACCAGTTCATCAGATCTCCAGGGAAAAGGTTCATTTTACCTGGTATGAAGCTATGAGCGTGGAGCATCATAGTTGTGAGAGGAGAGGTTAGAAAATAAACTTGTTTTCACATATAGAAATATGTATGCATGTGTTTAGACATACACACAGATATAAATATATATATACGTGTATGTTTATGTATGTAGTTAGTATGCATGCACTAGCCGGTTGCTCCAGAATGTTGCTGCTGGAGAGAAGAATGTCGGGTCCAGTTTTGAAGGTGTTTAAATTCAACTGACAAGAAGCATCAGGTTGTTAGACCATGTGAAAAGCACAGGCTTGTGCTTTTTTGGGCTCATGGCAGAAAGTAGTATCTCTCGAAACAGAGTCTTTTTAAAAACTGGCCTTTTTTCTTCAAGGAGCTTATCTGACTGGGTTTCCTGGTGGAGGTGACCGGTGTGGCATAGCTGTGCTTGCAAAGGAACAGGGTCTTGGCTTTGCTTACAGGATGTAAGTGCTGAAAAAACCCTCTTAGAGTCTGCTTCCTGCAGTGCCGTCTTGCCATTTAGTGTTGTGTCAATCGCATCAGGCTTATTCTGTCAGCACTTGCAATGTTAATAAAGTATCCCACCATGGCAATTATTTCACCAATGAAATTGTCACTGCATTTTTTTTTAGCACAGTTTGCAGTTGGCATAGAGTAAACACAAGATACCAAGCAATCCTTGACAGAGAGTTACAGGAGCAAAAAAACTGAAAAAGCCCTTGTGTCTAAAAAGGCATGAATATTTCCCTATGTTTCTCCCTCACCTCCTCTGAAAAATAAACCTCTACAGCTGCAAAACCAGGCGATCAGCAAGGAGTGTACCCACTTCTGCCCATACCTGAAAGGCAGGCTCTCAATCCTTGAAGCTGAAACGCGAAAGAGGCAAAGACAGGCAAGTTATCTTGCAGAGGCTTGGCACCAGGAGCTAGAATATGTTGTGTCTGAAGGCCTAGGAGCATTTCAGGGCAGTGCTGCCTATTGAAATGGAAATGCGGTTTTCAGGCTGCTTGAGCAGAGTGAGTGCATCATAGTCACAGGCTGAAATAGGGGTAATGAAGTACCCTGTCTTTGAAGAGAGATTGCGCAATGCAAACCCTTGCGAGACATTTATGGGTTATTTTTTTTCTTTTCTGCATTGATCAAGGCTAAAGTACTTCTGACTATTAACTTCAGAAGGGCATAATAAATGGTGAATGGGCCACAGTAATTCAAATGGTGTGCTGTGCAAATAAATGCTTAATTAACAAATACTGAAAAGATTAACCTGAACTACTTACATGCATTATTAGGGCTTTTAATAACCTGCCTTCTCCCAGTGGTTATGGAAAATGCAAAGCAGTTTAAAATGTGGGGTGGAAAAACCCCAAAGCTCTCTAGTGGCAATTAAGATATGTGAAAGTTTGGAAAAGGATGCCATTACGTACTCTGTGACCTGACTGGCAAGGTGGGATGCTCAAGATTACTGGAAACTGAAAACTTTTCTCAGAGGGGATGGGGCACTTCAGCTTTTAGAGATAAAAGCATGAGAAGGCATATGACAAAAAAAAACCCCTTCTTTCCCTTCCCTGGTACATCTCCAGAGCAGAAGAGCAGAGAGCATTATTTCACTAGGCGTACTTCTTACTGTTTTCACCTTTCTGTCATTCTTAGGGCTGTGAGTCAGTTTGAGATTGATTTATCACTGCTGTTAATCTGCTCTCAAAGCGCTGTCAGTCTCGCTTCGAGAAGCCGAGCTCTCCCATTAAAACCCTGACCTATTTAAACGTTCTTAAGATACCGTAATGATCAGATGTCAGCAGGGGAGAGGCAGCAATGACAGCTCTGAAATGTTTATTATCCTAGCCCGGGTTAGGAGGGGAGCGTGCCGATGCAGCCTGGAGCTTGGCAGGGGATGAGAGGCAGAGGCCTGCTGGCAGCGTGGCCAAGGGATGGATGGACTTGGATGCTGCAATGAGCTACCAAGCTAGTAAGATCAGCTGCTCTCTTCTTGTGCGTTCATCGGTGGCGATTTCAAACTGTTCAAAGCAGGAAGAGGTATTCTGGTCCAGGAGCCTGCATACTGATGGCCACAGATCATGGATTTCAGTGGTTTCAAAGGCACTTAAAATGTTTTTGGTGGCTTGGGAATTATTTCCTCAGGCATGCTTGCATGAAAGCAGATGCTTTCCAGAGAAATTTAAATTTCCTTTATACTATTGTACCACGCAGTAACTATCAGCAAAGAATTAAGTGGAAGAAACTATTTAAAATGATGATTCTGAAAGAAGCATGAACAGAACCTCCCGATACCTCCTGAGGTTGCAGCCGCTTGTGTCCGCTGCCGAGCGTGTGCACTGCAGCAGGGGGAGCACAAAGGCTTGCAGAAATCTGAAAATCTCCAGTTCTAATAAGCAAATCTAGCTGTCGTAAACACGCATTATATGTACTGCTTAGTGCCAATTTTCTCATCCTTCAGAGATGTAGCAGAGTGCAACTATCTTTAAAGCTAAGCTTTTCTTCTCCTCCAATTTACTTTGGGGCATCAACGACTTGAAGAATTAAACCATAATTCCTCACAAGAGAGAATGCACCCAATTGCACAGAATGGGCCAGTATTTGCTGCTGGGTATGACATTTACATTTTTCTTCTGCTGAAACTGTTCCTATGTGGATGACCTTTTTCTTTCAAAGAGCATCTAACTAGATCATTTTGGCTCTTTCCCATTTGTCCTTTAAATGGAGACCGAAAGAGCAGCAGGGACCATTAGCCAAAAAAAACGCCCGAGGTAAATAATAGGTTCTCAATCTCTTTAGATACAGTTACTTAGACTCTCCCTCCACAAGATGCATCTTTCTGCTTGCTTACGGGGCAGTCCAGAGGATCCTGACTCAGAAGAAACTTTCTTCAAGCATCTGTATCTTGAACTAGCCTGCTTCTATCTCATTGATCTTGCTTTTCAGGAGTGCCAGGTTATTACAGCGCACAGTTTCTTAAGAGTAGTCTAAAGGCCAGCTTTTGTCAAAACACAGCTGGCTGGTTGTTATTTTTTTTTCCTAAGAAAATAGAGAGGGTTCATCACTGTGCTCCTACAGATCCCAGATGCCAGCTTTTCTATTTAAGACCACAATATTGACACTATCTGTGTCTCAAGCTGATAAACATTATTGCATTCCTTTCCAATATGTAATGTTATTAAAAATAGGTTAGTCACAAGGGCTTCTTATCAAAGTCCCTTGTTTCCCTAGAAACAGTGACCAGCATTAACCTTTCTAAAAGTAGCCCCTGTGAGAGACAAATGTCTTTGCTTGTCACTGTTACAATTATTAATCTAGGGGAAATGTGCTGCAAATTCAGGTTCATGTTAAAAGGAAAGCAAATAAACTAAAGAAAGGCAGGAGTAACATGTGTAGCATCAATTCACATCAGGCTAGCAAGGAAAATAAATTGATCGGGCTTGAACCAGCCCTGGCTGTGTCCCTTTTTAAACGACACAAGCGTCGAAATTGCATTGGCATCAGCTACGGAAACAGTTGTTTGCAGCCCTGAAAAAGAAAAGGGAGGCGTGGGAGCGAAATTGTAGTGTTCATGCAGGACTGATGAAAGCTGAATATTTGCAGAACAGAAAAAAAAAATGTAAGTGATAACAGCATATTTGTAAAAAGATGCCTTCTTTTAAGCAAAGTAGATGGTAATGGGAATATTGTGTTTAGAAGCAAAGCTACTGGCAATGTGAGAGAGGAGCAAGAGGCAGAGACTATCAGTGTCTTATACCTTCATGGCATGAAATAATCATATTCTTAGTCTTCACAGCGGATTAACAGCATCCATAAATCCTGAGGAAGCAGGCAATTTAGCTTGTTTCAAATTACATGATCAGGAGCATCTGCTCGAACTTTACACATTCACTCACTGTTTCACCATTCAGCTAAGCAGCTGAGATCACTAGAGTCACTTTCTTTTTGTCAAATGTAAAAGAAAAGAAGTGATGAGTTAGATTTGACTTCACCATACATCTGTGTTGCAGGTCACTGAGCACCTCTAAAGCAGCAAGCTGGGACCAGTGGGTAGCAATTCTCGTTAAAAAGAGAATGAGAAGAGCATGAGAGCCAGCTGATTGCTGGAGCACGACATGCACCACTTGTTTTCGGCTCATTCCTTTTATGAACACATACAGACCAGGACCGAAAGTCTCAGCCGTAGCTTTTAACAGAGGGCCCTTTCTTCAACTGAAGTGTGTCTAGAGGTGGGCATGCCTCTAGCAAAGCAGTAGTGGTTCTCTGTCTCTTGGTTGCATTACAGAAACACTAAAAATACCAGGCCACTAAAGCACTCAGACCCTCAGACCTACCACATCAATCTCCCGTCTTTGAGCCTATCACTTCCATAAATCCCTCCATTTCTTACAAACCCTGCTTTGTCTGTGCAACCTGTCACTGTCCACTCATCAGGACAACAGCTTTAAAAATAGCCAACTCAGTATGCAAACATTTTTCTTCTTGCCTGGTCACAAATGAAACCACTTGCTCCTGTGGGTATCTAAGAATTTGATGAAGCCATGGATAAGCCCCTCCCTGCTCCCCCTTGCTTCCTTGGAACTGAGCTTTCTAAAGCCCTAGTATATTGTCTTCTCTTATGGCTAACAAACATTATCCACAATATTTATTTTTCCTTTGTGCTTTTATATTCAGTTTGTGCTGGACCCAAAAGAAGCCTATATATCTACCCGTGCTGGTAAAAGCAAATCGATCTGGATGTGTCAGTTGTTTTGCTATTTACGGTTGAAGTCAAATGAGACTTGAGTTACTTATGGTGCTTGTTTTACAGGAAAAATGAGTTTACAATAAGAAGGTCAGACACTGCCTAAACTCAGCCTTATAAACGAGTCTCCTGAAGTGCTCACTAAAATTGATGCCTACTTTGTTCATTATCTGTGATTCACTTTCCAAGCAGAATCAATATATTCTTAAACTTCTTCACCCTCTTGCCTTGTCCATAAACTGAGGGATACCCGTGTATCCCAAGCCTGAGCTTTTAGGCTTGGTTTTTGTTCTCTAAAGAAAGGGCTTTTTAAAGTGCTTCACTGAGAACGTATCCTAGCCTTGTTCCTTGAAGGCATTTTGGCTCATGTAGCAAATTCCTTTTAAAATCACTTGTCTCTTGTGTTTTGGTTTTCATATTCTTGGGAAGTTACATCTGAATAGTCTTAACTTCCACACGTGTGCATGCACACACATAGCCCCCCCATTCCATTCCATCCCCCTCCTCCCCTAAACCCATGGTAATTAAGTTCTGAGGCACTTGGAAAAGCAATACTTGAATACTTGTCCCTGTGAAAACACAGAGGCAGGAAAAGCCTCTTCCATGAAGTCATGGAGCAAGAATGGTGTGGTGAGGGGCAGTCGGTGAGGAGCACGCCGCTCCCCGCTGACATTCCTGCCCCCCTTCCCTTTGCCAGGGCGCAGCCACACGTGTCCCCTCCTCAGGCATTGTCTCCTCACTTGGGATCCAGCAGACAAATATAGGCATGAAGGAAAACCGCTGATGCCTTAAACAGTTATCACCGGTGACCTTGAGACAGGGGCATATAAAGTCTGGACCAGGTGGAGCCGTGACACTTTCTGTGTGCTCTCCAGGGTGAGTACCAACCTCTCTCACTTCTAAATGCGGGTAGCCAGCTGTGCTCTAACACCGTACTGTGGTTTTGATGTGACTAAGGGTTTTGTGAGGTTTTTCTAGTAATATCACTAAACATATAGCACTGTGTTAGTCATCCTCGGATGCTGCTTGAATGTTAGGATGGCAAATGCATTTTTCTTCTCTGACATCAGCGCATTCGTTTAGCCAGCTAGAATAACTGATTAGGAAAGTCTCAGGTACCTTATAATTATGTGTCTGGGTGGAGTGATTAGCCACAAGTCATATTTTCTGTCTTCTCTGTCATCTGCAAGAGGTGATGGCTTATGAAGTTTGTAATTTTAAGCAGCTGCTCAGTCCAAGGAGTTCTTTAATCTAACCTTAGTTACAACCCCTGGAGAATGATTGAGTTCCCTTTCAAAGACAGCGATGCCTGCTCTCATCGCTATTGCAGACAAGCCCTTAGCACTAAATCAGCTCTTCCAACAGCCCCAGCACAGAAAAAGGAGGTGCTCCTTTCCCAGTCTGAACACACCACCAAATCGTTGGTGGTTCTGCGCATGCTACTTTTAACAATATTGGCTTTCTGCTGAAGTAGGTGTTTTCAAGGATCTTCTGAAGTTCATGTACAAGGACTGGCTCTTTTTGTTGTTAGCTGGAACAGACTAAAAGGAAAGCAAATATCTTTAGCTCTGCCTTGTCTTTCCTGACTATACCGCTTTTTAAGAATAGTCCTATGACCATAAACCAAACCGCATTTCTAGTTTCTCGTATCTGGCAATGTATTAGCCTCCCTGAGTTCTCTGCACCCACAAGGTGTGCATTGCCTTGCGCTCTGACCTCTGTCATAACTCCAGTCACATGAGGCTGCTGAAGAAAAGGGGCTTCTTTCCCAGCTGCTGTAGTGCTGCTTTACACCATAGCATGTTTGCCATAGTGTCTGGCCCTGAAAATATACATATTAAAAAAAAAAGATAAAGTGATAGCTGCATAACTGGCCCTAAGAGGTCTGCAAACGGAGCCAGGTTTCAAAGAAGTTAGTGTATCTTAGGACTTGTATCTGTCCCAAGTCCTAGACACTAACGCTAGCATTTGCACATTTAATGTGAAATGACACTTACATGCTCTAATGCTGTTCTCTTTAAACTGAGGTAATTCCATTGTTCCACCAGAGCTGAGACATGCTCCTCATGGGAGAGACACTTCGTCATGCTAGTTTGGAGTTGCGTCTCCAGTTGGGAATTTTGGTTGGCTCACATGATGTTAAAATAATTAGCGATAGTTGTGCTTATGTATGCCTTTAATCTTTAAAAAGGAAAAAAAAGTTAAGGCTAGTTCTGAGGAAGAAATTTTTTGCTCTACAGCAATAAGACAGAAGGTCTTGAGCTTGTACTGCAGCAGCAGGAGAGGCTGAATGTAAAATGTTTGGCAGCTCTGCTCTCTTAGGTTTTTACATTCCCCAAGATGAATGTGTTGAAAAAAAATCCTGCCTTGGCTGATGAAGAGTTTTTATCCCTATCAAGATTTTGTTAGAAAGAAGTTGAATTAAATTTTGAAAGACTACAGTGTCTGTCTTGATAAGGCTCTTGAAAATTTGACTAGCTGCCCTGGATATTGCACAGTAAATAAAATAAGGGAAGAGTTAATATCAGAGGGACACTTTTACAGCTTCAAATGGTAATCAAATGATGTCTTGGCTTCAAAGGAAAAAAAAATCTGAAATTCTTAAAGTATGTGTGTGTAAACACCTTCTAGCAGCAGAACTTTTTTTAGACATTCTCTGGCCGGCACCCTGACTATTTTACATACGTATGTGTGTATAAGTATTTATATATGTGTGTGTGTAAAAAAATTAATAAATAAAACTATATCTGTATGATCACTTAGAGAGTACATAACAATAAAATTAATTGCTTGCCAGCACAAACCCAGCAAATTGTTCTTACACCCATGTCCCCTGCCCTCTTTTTCATGGTGAAAGGCTCCTAAACACAGTGGCCTTCTCATCTGAGTTTAAAAAAAAGTGCGTATGAAGATGGACTAATAAGCTCAAATCCATCTAAAAATCTATGAATGCCTTGCACCAATACTGCAGGTATGCTTGCCCTCTGCTGTGCCTTGCTGCAGGGGGGGTACCCAAGCTGGTGAATTCAGAGTAAGCAGAACTTGGAAAGGGACACCAGCCCAGGACCTCCCCAAACTATGTCAGTCCTGATTTTTCTGACATGCTAATTTGTGCGATGAGAGGAGCATGCTGCAGGTAGCAGAGCCGTGTCCAAGTCCAGTGCTGGCTTTCTGCAGCAGGAGCACGGGCGTACATCCCTGGAGCTGCACCAAGGCTATACATGTAACACGCACTCTTGCAGCAATTCTCAAGTTTCCAGCAGCGGAGTCTTCCTCCATGATTCCCAGAAAATATATATATACCTGGGACCATGCTCGGAGTGGATGAGTGGCACAACACCAGGGAGGTGTGCTGGAGAACATAAGCCAGCTCCAGGTGAATTTGACAGGGCCACAGGAGGCCCCCACTGAGTGGTTTTTAAAATCACAGTTTCAAGTGGTCCGTTTTATCTCTAGCTCTTAAGCACCATTTGTGCCACAAAGAAGAGATTAAATTCTCCTGTGGAGATAACTGTGGCCCAAGCCGAGGTTTTGAACCACACAGGATCTGGCTGGCTTTAAAATAAGCTGAGCCAGGGAAGGATTTAACTAAGGGTGCAGTAGAACCCCAGGTCTGCATTAGATATTTGTATTTCAAATTAATCATCGCTTTGATCAGCTACCTGCCACATTGGCTGAGTGTTTTATATTGTCTCAGATTATCCAAGAAATAGAATTTTTTCCTCCCCTCTCTTTGCTAGACCAGGTCCCTTTCTTTTCTCCTCTTGGAGCTGCGCCACCGTAAACCTTTGCCAAGATGATGGACATGTCGGAATTCGGGGAGGCTGCTCCCTTCCTCCGAAAGAGTGAGAAGGAGCTGATGATGGCACAGACTGTTGCCTTTGACGGTGAGTTGTGGTACCCTTTATGCTGCCAGTGGCCAAGTAAGTGGGGTGAGGGTTGTATCCAAGTGTAGCTGTGGGAATGCAGAGCAAAGCAGGATCCAAAGTCTCCCTTGCTGCTACTTTTTGGGGTAGCTTGTTCAACCACATTTTGTTGTTGTTTTTTTTGTTTTTTTTTTTTGTTTTTTTTTTTTATTTTGCAAAGCTAGAAAAAGCCTCCAGGTGGTACTAAATAGAAATAAGATGTCAACTTACATTAAGTGAATAATTAACTAGATTTAGAAGTGAGGCTTTTTTGTATTACTCTGCGAAAGGGAGGGTTGTTTTGCCCACTTGAGAGAAAAACACTGCACATTGATATTCCTGTAACCAGAGAGAGATTCTGCAGCCTGACCAGATGTCTCTTTCTGTTGTATTTGTGCATCTCTTTGATTTGCAGGCTGCATGACTATCTGATGTTAGGTTTTAGTTTCCCATAATTTATTTTTCATTGAATTGGTTTACACGAGCCCTGGGGTGTAGTAGTAAGTATAAACGTGCCACTAACCATAGCAGTGTGCTATTCAGATTAGTTGCTGTAACTGAAGACCTGAAGTCTAGCACAGCTACTCCAAACTTCTGAAAAGCTACATACGTCCTTCAATGAGTTATTAATACTGCTGCTTTTCAAGACAAACATCAGAAGAATGTGCAGGGATAAGGTTAAATCTGATAACCAGCCGACAGGCACTGTGAGCTGAGTTCCTTACTCAGAATCCAATATTCTGTGTGACTTTTTAGCAAACGCCTTAATTTGGGCTTGGATCTCAGTTCCTCCATCTGCACCCTGGCAATAATGACTATGGATTTCCCATGGAGGCTGAGGCTTAGCCAGCATTTGTGAGATATTTTGACACCTTGTGCTGGAAGGCTCTAGAGGAAGCCAAGTGGTAGCTTCAAAGGGGAGACAACATTTGGGAGCCCTATGCCTCCTGTTTTGGCAGGTAGCTCCCCAGCACTGCTGATCTACTGTGGTCCCGGTGGTTTTTTTGTTGCTTGTGTGGAAAAAGCAACCCCAGGCATCTCACTTAGCGAGGCACAGTGTTGCTGCCTGACACAAGACAGTGAATCCTCAGTGTCCTTACTTTCACAGGGAAGAAGAAATGTTGGGTTCCCGACGACAAGCAAGCCTATGTTGAAGCCGAAATTACAGAAACCAGCGGTGGCAAAGTGACCGTGGAGACGACAGATGGAAGGGTACAAAACTGGTTTTGTCTAGCCCTGTGACTAGCAAGGCCAGAGCAGCAAGCTCCAGAAATGACCTGTCCCAGTTTAAGTTCAGTTGCCTGTTCTGTGAAATGGGCTGTGAACAGGAAGCCCCGGTAAATGATGCTGTATCGGAAAAACATGTAAAACCACCAAGGGGAAAACAACGATGTGGTGGTGAGTAAGTGAGCATCAGCCCCCCTGCGCAGCTGTGGGCGGCCCGTGGGCAGAGGTGTGCAACCAGCCAGGTCTGGATTGACCCCCAGAGGTAAAAGCCCAGGCGGCAGCCAAATCCCATTGTTTCTTTTGCAGGCACACCACTGCCCTCCTCACTTTTATCATCTCGGCCTTCTCCCGTTCTTATGACAGCTGTGAAAACAAACAAAGTAGTTGTGTTGAGTTTAAAGACTTCCATCAACAGGGGAAGGGAAAAATATGTTCTCCTATAAGAGGTGTGAAGCAATAGAAAGTGTTTTCCAGTGGTGCCATACTTATTTGTCTTTGCAGACCATGACTATAAAAGAAGATGACGTGCAGTCAATGAACCCTCCCAAATTTGACATGATCGAGGACATGGCTATGCTGACCCATCTGAACGAGGCGTCAGTGTTGTACAATCTGAGAAAGCGCTACAAGAACTGGATGATCTATGTAAGGGTCATTATAAGGGTACATTTAGAAATCTGCATTTCAAGTGCAGATTTCGTGTTTGAACATGTTGCGTTCTTCATATTCAGTTTGCAACTTTGATAAGCTGCAGAACTGAGGGTCTTGCTCAGCTTTTCAGGAAAGATGTTGCTTGGAGCTGGCTTATGTCTGAATACAGACAGACAAAGTCAAATGAATAAGATGGTGTCTCGTTGGGGTGCCATGGGCCATAATTTCATCAGTCAAGACATTGGGAAAACCTAGTTTATTTCTCCTTTCCTAATATTAATCCATGTCAATACCAGCCAGGGAGATTTCCTTGTTAAGAAACAATGCCTCAGGCTTAGAGCCCACATAGAACATTTTTTTAGCATAAGCCATTCTATCTTTAGTTCAGTAGTTTTATTCCCTTCATTTTCAGTGATGACATCAGACTTGTTTCACTCTGGCTTTCTCCCTTGCTCTGTATCTTCCCCATGACATCATGAACATAATTTCTGTCAGCACCAGAACAAGCTTCAGTAGCATCTAATAGTGAGACCAAACTTTTGCTCTGTTTGTGGCATTCAATTTTTTTTTCTGAAATCAGTCAGAGGAATCTTATAAATTTATCTAGCCAATCCCTGTACTGCTTCTTGGTGTTTGTCAGAAGAGCAAATTCAACTTTTTCCCATTTCAATTCTGACTGTTAAATCTTTTATGCATTTCTCTAATAAACTCTGTATGGATATGCATGGCCTAAAGCACAGCTTTGCTTGCAGACCAGTACAGGTAGAGAATGAAATTTGTCATCTTGCCTTAATATGTTTACTGATTGGGGCCTTTTCTTCTCCTTGTAGAAAACAGGACTGATAACTCATGCCAAGGGCATTCTGGAGCAGGTTCTAGTACTAATTTTAGGGAAAGACACCTGGATTTCACCTGAAACTTTTGGAGTGTAATTGAGCTCTGCTAATCTAGATGCTCGTAGTGCTCATGTCCATAGAATAACCGGGTTTCTTTGAAGATTTTTGCTTCCACCTGGACTAAATACCTGAAAAGTTACCAGCTGACACCAAATCCCTGGGGTTACAAGTGAGAATGTGTTCTTGCTCAGAACCACCAGGCCTCAGCTAACTGATGTAGATAACCCAAAGGCCGACCATAGGGATAGGTTTTTTTACCAACTTTCTCCAAAAGCTGAAAAAAGCTCCATAGCTTTGGGGAATAAAGTATGAAGCTGTTTTCTCTTTTAACACCTACCAGAAATTGCCCCAAGGTGCTCATATTAAATAACAAGTGGGAGATTGTTTCTCCTCCTAATACCAGCGTTCAAAGGGGAAAGCTGTAACTTTTCTTTCCTTCACAATGACTGTTTCCAAGAGGAAACCTCTCTCTCATGGATAGCAAGGCAAAAAGTCAAATACAACTCTATTTGCTGATACCCTGTTTTGCTGAAAGGGCTATTTCTGGTTGTCATCCTGAGAACACTTTCCCCCCTTTGAAAACCTGTTCAATATCCCTAGGAAATCACTTAGCAGACCAGTAGCTTTATAAATTTAGATCAAAGGCTGAAATTGAAGTCAGAATTCAAACTCAAATTAGAAGCTGACAACGCTACTTGGTTAGGACTTTTTTCTTTATTCTTTGAGTGGGGTTTTTCACTCTTGTGTTCCTCCCTAGACCTATTCCGGTTTATTCTGCGTGACTATAAATCCCTACAAGTGGTTGCCTGTCTACAAGTCGGAGGTTGTTGCTGCATACAAAGGCAAGAGGCGCTCGGAGGCTCCTCCCCACATCTTCTCCATTGCTGATAACGCGTACCACGACATGCTGCGTAGTAAGTGGCACCATTTGCTTTCAGATTTCATTTTACTTTATTTAGCTGATGTGATTGGTACCGGATGGAAGTTTGTGAGAGATTTTGCAGTGTGCAACAAACTTGCAAACAAGTGGTAGGGGCTTGGCAGCCTGTGTCATTTTATTCTTTATATACATATAATTTACCCCTGACTGTCCCTGTGGTACTTTTGGCAACGCTAAGCTCTGTATATGAGCTATCTGTGAGGTGCACAAATGTAGCTGTCTGACCTGGGTGAACCCATCAGCTTGCAACAGCAACCGGGTCATGCCCCAGAGGTCTTTACGCGTTTTCTCAGCCTCAAAAAAATAAGCTTGCTGTTAGTTTATGCTCAGTATTCTAACGTCTATGAGACACGTGCATTCAAATGGTAGATGGGCGCCATGAGCACATCGCTTCTGCGAACCTGCCATGGGTCAGTGATGGGCTGACTGCTGTGGGTCTGGGCACCAGCCCTGCGGCGACAAAATCCTGATTTTCCTGTGAAGTTTTCTCACCCCGACTCCAAAGTTACTGGGAGAAA
>VZRU01011697.1:53111-107631 GCA_013398155.1 Pedionomus torquatus
TTTATCAGCAGAGGGCAGCAGTGGTGTTCTCACACCAGGTCCTGCGAGGCAACAGGGTAAATCCCAAAGAGATTTGGTGGGAAGGCATCCTGCTGTCACCTGCTTTTAATAAAATGGGAAGTGTCACAGCTACGAGGGGACAGAAGGCACTGGGCAGAGGGACACTGAAAAAAAAGATGGGGGGAGGTGTGGCTGCAAAGAGGTGCTCTTCTACAAGATAAGGGTGAACTATGACCAGGCTGCCCAACATGTAGCCTACTATGATGACTAGAATTAAAAAGCAAAATAGGATTTTAGGCTCAACAGCTTGGGAAATTGCTATAATTTAGCATTTTCTGAACTTGATTAATAATATATTAAGGTTACTAAGTGTTCTAATAAGTGCACAGTGCTTCTAATAAATGGTCAGACCGTTAATAGCAGGGACCCCATAAAACTTCATTCCAGCAGCACAGCCAACTGAAGAAGAGTACATATGAATAGTAAGAAATGGCATGGGGACAAATAGCAAAATTACTTGGGCTGATCTAGTCTTGCAGGAGCAGAAAGGTCATATGTGAGCAGAGATGTACTCAGGAGTAAGAAAAGCAACATTTTGATGACAGGAAATTACTTTCTTTATTATAGTTTCCCAGACACAGGGGGAAAGAGCATGACTGACAGGTCTTTAATACTGACTTGAACAAAACACCAGAGGAGGATTCAGGGCAGGACTGGAACTTTCACTGCTGGATGTTGGACTAGATGATACTAGCTTTTATATTCCCATCTCTGCTTCATGTGATTCTCTCCTGTCCTTGCAGAACCTATTCTGAAATAGTTGGTACACATTTGAAATTATAATAAGCAATTTGTACAGCCTAAAATTGTCTCTTTTTCCGCCCCCCCCCCTCCACAGATCGGGAGAATCAGTCTATGCTGATCACGTAAGTGCTTCTTGTTTGAGTGAATTGAGATCTGTTGCTGTGAAAAACTTAGAAGAAAAAATTCTACTGAAATACAAGTTGACCCTTGAAAGCTCAGCTAAATTGCCTGGAATTTTATCCAAGCCATGTTACTGACAATTTGGCCATCTGATGCCTGCCTTTAGCCCCATGGGAAAGGAGTAGCTAAGGGTTTGATGGAGGCTGGCCCGTTTCTGATCCCCATCTGGTATTTGTTCCAAGTAGGCATGAAAACAACTCAGCAGGCAGTTAAAGAAGCTTCTTCCAGGGTTAGCCTTGCTGTGGCTGTCCTCTTTGGATAGGGAAGACTCCTTTTCAGTGTGGTTGCCCTTGCTGCAAGTTATATTTATGAATGTTGTGTAGACACATCTAAAGGGAAGGAGATGGCCAAGGCAGAAAAGAAGTGGCACATCATTTATTGGCAAGCATGAAAGATGGAGAGCTGAGTGTCTTTCTACACAGGTCACCTGTGCTCCTGGATAATACCAGCAAATTACTGCAGCTTTTCTGTACATTTTCTAACGTGTTAGCTGTATATAGGTATACCTCAGATTCTCGGTCTGGATGTCTGTAATAAAAGTTTATGCGCTCAAAGGAAGATTAGTGAGGCATGGGTTTGTACCAGATTTCTGAGCCCAGACACATGAAGAATTAGTTGCTGCTATCATAGACATTCACCTTTTCATTCGGTCACTTTAATGTGGTTTCCACTGAAATGGCCAAACAACAGGTTGCAGAAAATCAGAGTCAGTGATTCTGAGAACTGCCTGTGTGCAGGGTGGAGCTTGTGGGATAGGAGGGCAAAAGGATGAGTCACAGCTGTTTGAGCAATGCCTGTGTTATCTTCCGCTTTCCTTTAGCGGAGAATCCGGTGCTGGCAAGACTGTCAACACGAAACGTGTCATCCAGTACTTTGCCACAGTGGCAGCCCTGGGTGAACCTGGTAAAAAGAATGTAAGTCTGTTTCATTTCAGACTCCCAGGATTTTTCTGTTGTGTACAACTAACCTCGCAAGTCTGCATCCCAAACACTAAACCCTGTGCTAGACCTCAACAGGCACGGTTAAGAAAAGAAACTGTTTGGAAAAGATACTGGTATTTCCTCCTGGCATTACTGAGAGCATGTTGTTCTGAAGGTAGAAAGGCAATGCTCATTTGAACTTGCCATGCTCCAGCTGGAACAGCAAAACCACTCCTGGTTCTAAGTGGTTGTTGTTGCTTCTGCTTCTTTTCTAGGAGTTTTAGTTTTGGTTTGTGTTAATTAAGTTTCTGATTGCGTTAAAGCTGGTCAAAAGATGGGGAGACTGAATATTAAGAATTCAATTTAGTCTTCAAAATAGTCTTTAGTCTTCTCTAGTCTAGAAAATGGTCTTCAAAAGGACTGGGATTATTATTTCTCATCAAAATATCTGTTTTGTTGAAAGCTTTTTGGTCCACAAAAAAAGGAATGTTTTGACAAAAGATTTTCTTTTATAAAATCAGCTTTCCCATATTTCTCTTTTCATAAGTGCTGTTCTGCTTATAAGTGCTCTCTAAGGTTATAGCAAATACTATATTCATGCTGCTTTTTATCTTGTGTTGCTATGAGCTTATTCACTATGAGCTTTGTTGCACTTGAAGGCTCAGCACTCTTCGTGGTAAATTAACTGATTCTTATGAACTGTATTTATAAGGCCAAAAGTTCAGCCAGGCTTGGATTTTGCACACATAACTCGTTGCCAAAATCTAATATACATTCATCCAAGGCTCTTTTGACAAATGATTGAGTGGTCCAGAGCCAACTCTCTGCAAGCAATGAGGCTGGTGCTCACAATGGTCTCTGAAACCTGGTGTGCTCATGGAATGATTGTGCAAATACTGGATACTGCAGTTGGAAGACATTTCATGTAATTTATCAGCTCAGGTGGCATTTTATATTCATTATCATTGCCCTTTCGTTTCAAATAATCCAACAATTCAAGTGCAGCATGATCTAGTTATCTAACACTTGTATCTTTGCATTTACATCCTTTTATTCTTGCCACCTGGCACCAGTCTCTTTTCTCTAGCCAGTTAGTTAGCCTTTTGGTTCTCTGTGGAACATCTCCAGAGCAAAACCAGGTAGATGTTTGGAGCAGGGGTTAAAACCACGAGCTAGGTAGGAACTGAACTTGGTTACTTTGTGATGTATGATGGATGCAATGTAACGACCACATATGATTTTTGAAGCACTTTTCAAAAAGTCCTGCTGGTGTGTTGGTGCCCACATCTAACCTTTCTAATCTCTATCTTTTGTCTTTTGTGATGCCCTTCATGTTAGTACTCACATTCTCTCTCTCTCTTTTTTTTTTTTTTTCCTTTCCCCCACTCTATCGTGTTCCTCTTTTGACAGCAACCAGCTACCAAAACTGGGGTAAGTCATCAGCTTTGCTATTTTAACTTTTCCATGTGAAAATGGTACTGGGCTCTGTCAGCCTGTGTCACAAACTTCAGCATTTCACTTTGTGTGGTTCCCCCAGTGAAGGATCCTTGGAACCCAAGCAGTTACAAGTAGTTTACTTCAGCAAACTGAAAGTGTGCAAGTGACGGTTAATGCTTTTCTCATCTCCAAAAATCACAAATATTATGAGCTCTGAGTGCTTTCAAATCTAATGCATCTTCATGCTTGTCACTGTCTTCAATAGCCCCTCTCCTACACACATCCACTTGGATGGTCCCACGTGCTTCACAGTAGATGGGAAGATACGGCGATTTCTTTCATATGCAGATGGCATAAAATACCAAATCTACAGAGCAAAACAGTACAGAGCAGCAGAATGTTTTAGGCTTTTTAAGCACTCATTTTTGACTCACAATCTCGCTGTTATGCTGTTCACGCAGTGGCACCCCTAGGGTGGAGTTAAATCACTTTGCTATGGAGGGTTCTCTCTATAAGTGAATGCATAACAAGTTATAATTGACAGCTGAATTTGTGGCCCCTAGGTTTCTCAATAGTATTTAAACTTTAATTTCTAGGGAACCTTGGAGGATCAAATCATTCAAGCAAACCCAGCTCTAGAAGCTTTTGGAAATGCCAAAACCCTGAGAAATGACAACTCCTCACGTTTTGTAAGTCTGTAACATGATGCAATGATGTCCTTTTCAACAATGGCCAGTTAATAACATCTGTGTAATAATCCCCTCATAAGTTGCGTCTCATTTTGTCCACTAAAATGGTTGGATCTCCAAACAGTGGAAACACAGCTAAGTAGGATCTAACCAGGAAAAAAATACTGGAAAGATTAAAGATAAAAAGAAACCAAGATCCACATTGAATAATTGTTTAAACTGTATATGATCAGGAGACAAGCAAAGCCTAGCTTTATGAAGCCCTTTGAATGGCAACGGCAGATCCTTCCCCAGACTGCCTCTGCTGCATAGCCTTATTTTCCAACCACATTTTCCACTAGCCCGAGTCATTCCCCCTCCCTATAATAGCTCCACTTTGTCATAATCATTAAAAATACACCGCGGTCCCTGATTCCTCCCACACCTTCCCCCTCTGCAGACCCACACGTGCAGCAGTGCTTCAACCTTTGATCTATACTATCTACCTTTTGGGATGAATAAGCTGTCCCTTCTTGTCCCTCGGTGCTGATGTGACTTTGGGCCTCATTTCCATTAGGCTTTCAGGAGAGCAATCCCCTTGGGAGCTCTGCCTCTGCCATGTCTGGGCTCCAAGGTCCAAAAGGAATGGCGTGAGGATGGCAGACTGAGTTTGTAGCCCATGCTTTCCTAATATGTCCAGTTAGAAATTAAACTGGGAGGGGTAGAGAGGGTCAGAGGCTGTAAGCAACTGTGGAAAGCTACACAGTTGTATAAGGAGTTTGTCAGCTGAAATGGAAATTAATTACTTAAAAAAATCCAACATGTTTGATTATAATAAATTAAATTAAAACTACTCAATTTTTGTGAAATTTGGTGGGATGAATACACAAATTTAATGAGCAGAGCAGTGTAAAATCACAGCACCCTTCTAATGCAAGCAGTTCCATATAACACAGGACTGCACATGAGGAGTCATCAAAAAAAGGAGCTTGTGTGTCTCATGCCCAGGCTTATTACTCTAAGTCCTGCATTACACTAAAGCCACATCATGGATCTGGAAGCTACGTGCATTCCCGTATCTTAGCCTGACAGATAAGTACACAGTTATCCTTTTCCCACAAGCTGATTACATAGCTGTGTGCAGAGATTTAGGCTTGAAAAAATGCAACATCATTGTTTGCTATTTCTCATTGAAAATCTGCCTGTCCAAAGTTAAGGAGTTAGCATAAACTGATTCTTTGGGCCAAATGATTGCCTTCAAGTAGCAACTTTTGTTTCCTCTGTGTGTGCTATATGACTAATTAGAATATTCTTCTGTGTGAATTAGGGTAAATTTATCCGAATCCATTTTGGAACCACAGGCAAGCTGTCATCTGCTGATATTGAGATTTGTAAGCAGCAAACTTTCTTCTTTTTAAAAAAGTACAATTGCTCATCTGAAAGCTCGGAGAGCATTTCTCACTGAATTTCTCCTTGTGCAACTAGATTTATTGGAGAAATCCCGAGTGATTTTCCAGCAACCGGGTGAAAGAGACTATCACATCTTCTACCAAATCTTGTCAGGAAAGAAACCAGAGTTACTGGGTAAGCATTACGTGGATCTACCTTTAGCTGAATAGACAGTAGCTGAGGAGGGGGTGGGGGGCAAACCTGTATTCAACAAAGCCCTTGTGCTTTCTCTAGAGAAAACTGAGCTTCCACCATCAAACACTCTCTTTTAAAGATGCTGTTCCAATGGCAGCATCAGAGACCATGATGCAGGTACCCTATAAAGTGAAGTGATATTGGCGATTAGATTAAGATAATGAGACTCAAACCAGACTTTTAAAACACAGCTTCATAAAGGCAAAAAAATAGCACTATGAATTTGTGTAATCCAAGGTCTCAAAACATCTGGAAAATGCTACGCCTCCCAAAGCATTTGTGGTGCTAAAACTTTCATTATCCAAATTTTCACATATGAGGAGATTTACTTATACATCCATGAAGAAAAGCTAGTTCCCTCTTTTTGCCCCAAGTGCCAAAACTGACATCCTAGCATGTTCTGTAGCAAGGCAGACTATGCAAAGCTGCTTGCCACTGGTTGTGTGATGTTTTTCCCTTTCCCCATTTTCCCTGGCTGAATGTGGCCCCGTAGACGGGCTGGAGAAGAGCAGAGAGCACATGAGGTCTCTCTGCTGCCATCTCCTAATGCTTTGAATAAAGCCTTCAGGAGTTATTGAAGTGATGTGGTTTGCTGACTTTAATTTGTGCTCTGAAGAACCACACTTTAAAAATACACTGAAGAGTCACTTTATTGCTGCACTAAACTGATACTAAACCATAGCAATAATAACCTGGTTTGATGTCTCATTATCCTGATAGTGTGTGGTCAAGTCTCTAACCCTCTTAGCTTTTATGTGGCCTAATTAATGACGATTATGGGAAAGATTTCAGGGAGGCATTGCACTGAGATTCCTGTGTGAATCCTTGTGCTGGAAAAATATGCCTTTTCTCATAAACTGTCTGTCTGTGTACTCTGCAACACCTGGCCAGCTGGAGCACGTCTGCAGGCTCTTGAAGAGGCTGAAACCAATGGGGACTTCTGTTTTGTAGACAAGAACTGTTTGCATTTGTATAGAAACACAGACGTATCTAAATACAGATAAATATAAATTTAGGTAAATGAATACATAATGCCTGCATAACAAAGTAACACAGGCAGAGAATACCATTTCATGCACACATATATTGATAGCCGTGTACATATTTACATACATACTTAGACATGTAGGGGTGTGTGTATGTATATAAAAGATTGAAATCCAGACAGAACCTTGGTCTACTGAGTATGGGTGAAACTTTCTGTAGGTTTAGGGAAGCAGGACTCTCTCTGGAGTTTTGGAGCCAGATAGATGTTCAGAAAGCAACTTCATATTTTGGGGGTTTTCATGTGAAGGAAAAGGAAAAAGGAGAGAAAGTGAGAGACATATTTAGACTATTGCTCACCAAGAGCCAAGTAGCACCTTCAAAGAGTCCTGGAAGTTGCACTTTTGTGAGTCTGTTATAAAAGAAGGGGAACTGTGCCCATTGTCTCTGTCTTGGACAATAACAAAATCTTTTTATCCTCTCTACTTAGATAGGATTTAGACCCCTACAGGTATGAAAGGCAGAAAGTATGGCTATACAGGAAATTATGAAAACAGTACAGTGTAAAACGTGTTTAATAGATGTTTATGCAGTATTCCCACATTCTTTTTAGTTGTGCTCTCTCTAAATCTTGGTCTTCAGACTGGAACAGTAGAAGGAGAGAGTTGGTTGCCACCCCGCAGTTGTAAACAAGCAAACAAACAAACAAAACCCAACCAAACAAACAAAAAAACCCAGAAAAAAACTTCACACACAGTTGTGCAGAGACAAATGTATGTCAGAGTTGATCTTTCAATCTCCTTTTTTTAATCTTTTTTTTTTTTAATATCCTGAATGGATGGCAGTTGTGACTTTGGCAGTTCTTTTACAGATATGCTACTGGTATCTACCAACCCATACGACTACCACTTTTGCTCCCAAGGAGTAGTTACAGTGGATAACTTGGATGATGGAGAAGAATTGTTGGCAACGGATGTAAGCCTGTACTGATTTGACTTTGTGCTGCATAGATTAGGAGTATGTGGGGGGGGAAAATGCTGGCAGGATCCTAACTTCTGTCACTGAAGCTATTGGACTGATGCAAAAGTAGAAATGGGTCTAGATTGCATTCATACTGTGAAGCATAAGACCTGATAACCTATTATACTTTTGAAACTGACCTTGCTCCATGTAATGCCCATGGGCACAATATTCCTGTAATTTTGATATATAACATGCTAAATAAAGGGAGCTCTTCTCCTGCTCCCCAGCCGCAGCTGGATTTTCAAGATGTTCCTTGCTGCTTTGTGAGATAACTGCCCTTGCAGGTTAATAGTAGCTGCCATGCAAAGATAGATTGCGGGGCTGCAAACTGCCATTGCTTTCAAATAGTGAAGTGACAAAATAATCTGCATTTCCTTTTCACAGCAAGCCATGGACATCTTGGGATTTGTGCCCGATGAGAAGTCTGGCTCCTACAAGCTCACAGGTGCCATTATGCACTTTGGGAACATGAAATTCAAACAAAGACCCAGAGAAGAGCAGGCAGAGGCTGATGGCACCGAAAGTAAGAATAGCACCTAAAGTTACTCCTTAACCTTCAGAAGTCTGGCATGTATCATGCACTGTGTAGAGGAAGAAACAGCCTATTTGCTTTGATCTTATGCGCTGTAGCTCCCACTCAGCCGAGAGTGCTGAGCTTTATTTGTAGTGGTGGCTTGTTCAGTGGTGGGTAACATTACTTAGTAGAGGATGAATAGACACAGCCAGAGTCATGCAATGACATACCATTTTTGTGACCATTTGAACAAAATGGTTGGAAAAAATTGTTGCCTTAGCTTTCTCATTCATGTCTTCAGGTCTTGCTTCTATACTTCTCTTGCCCTGGAAACTGTCTATAACCAGTGCAGAGATATGTTCTTTCCCCTATAGCTGAAGAATTTCTCAAGTGTGAGTCTTGCTGCAATTGGTGTCTAAGGTAATTAGATGACCTCCTCTATCACAAGGGAAAGCACAGGCACACCTAGCACAAATCGTTAAAGAAAAAGTCTTTATCCAGTTTCTCTTTGGAAGTCGATGCCCTAAATATATTTTTATTGGCTAAGCATGTTTCTGTGTAGAAGTTCAAAGCCGGTTAAGACCTTCTTTCCTCTGATCAGGTGCTGACAAAGCTGCCTACCTAATGGGAATCAACTCCTCTGATTTGATTAAGGGTTTATTGCACCCAAGAGTGAAGGTTGGCAATGAGTATGTGACCAAAGGTCAAAGTGTTGAACAGGTAAGGAGAAAATCTCCTAAAAAGTATTTGGATACCTGCCCCACAGGCCTTGAGTGTGTCGCGACGGAGGGAAGACAGGGACAAGCTCAATATGAGTGATCGGCAAGCTTCGACTTTATTGGGATAGCTCAGTCTTTTTATAACAGGTGCAATTAACAGGTACAATTAGCTCATACACATTGCAAAAGGTGAGCTCATAGTTGGCTAGCTCCGTAGATGTCCCCCTGCTCCTAGTACCTTCTTTGCAGTTCTCTTATCTCCTTTTTTTCCCATGCCTGGGCAGTCACAGGCCTTCTGTTATTCTTCCAGGGGCAGGATGCTCTTGACTCTTTGCCAATCAGAGCGGCTGGGTTCGGTGTTTCTCAAGCTCCTGCTTGGTCAGTGTAATCACGTCTACATGACCCTTCTCAGCTAGCCACCCTTCCACATGACTGTTCACTTGTAGCATCTCAGAGACGCAGACAGATAGCTATTTCTAGCACTGCTAGAAATATTAACATGTACCTCTACTAGTTCTCCTTATTTTATATCCCCAAACCTCAAGGAATAGACAGTGAAGTGCAGGAAACAGGTAAAGACTGACAAAGGAGTAGTGGTCGGCACTGTCTTTGATAGTATTGTTTTTTCTGACGTGTTAGTAGCAGCCATTCAAGGAAACCAGTAAAACCACAGGGGGGGTTGATATCTAATTTTGGATGAGAGTAGTTACCTGGAAGAGTTGAATCATGGATAATTTATTCACTCATCACTCATTCATTATTCATGTAATTTTAAGCTCTGTGTGACCTCAGCTAAAGGCAGTATCTACTTAAAGGTATTTCTTAATTTAGGAAATACAAGTCCTTGGGTTGTATTCCAAGCAAGCAATATTGTGGAAGATACTGCAGCAATTCTCTTACAATGAAAATTGTTGTTTAAAGGCAGGCTGTGGTACAGTCTCAAAAATTAGAAAACTGCTGGAGAGAGGTCTATCCTATGGGTGGAGTCACACAAAGGCTAAAGAGACTTTCGACAGACTTTTCCTACTGCCTGCTTACGCTGTAGCATCCCTCAAAAATTAGAAGCAAGTGGCTATGAGAAACTTGACCACAGACCTTCTCTATTCTGGCAATAGCTCTAGACATCACAGCTGACATCCAGCCCATGGGCTTTCTGGTACCTAAATTCATGACACTGTAAAGGGATTAAAACAGTTGCAACTCACTATCCAGCTGTTTCCCAAGAGGCACTTTACTAGCACTTTGTGTACCTGTTAGTATACACACATATATGTGACCAAAATTTGAAGTAAAGTCAGCATAGATAGTGGGAGAAGCTGGGTGATGTATCAAGTGTGCCTTGGTGATTATGTGAATCATTGTGAAATTTCATTTAAACCGTAAGTAGGGACTGAAATTGGCTACTGCACTGAAATGCTTGTGTTCCCCAGTGAATTCTGTTCTTCACAGTGGTATTTTGAAACATATATTTTAGGTTTTGTATGCTGTTGGAGCCTTATCTAAGGCAGTGTATGATCGAATGTTCAAGTGGCTGGTGGTCCGTATCAACAAGACCTTGGACACTAAGCTGCCAAGACAGTTCTTCATTGGAGTCCTGGATATTGCTGGATTTGAAATCTTTGATGTGAGTATTAATATGTGAGGACTTGGTGGAAGGACATAAAAGATACCAAGTGATAGCTCTTGGGTAGGTATTTATTTTTCTACAGGAACAGAAAGCAAAGTGTTGAGAAAGCTGTAAAGCAAATAGTATATATGATTCTACAAGGTTTTTCCATTAATAGAATTCACCATTCAGCACAGCTTGACATGCTGATAGTTCCTGGGGAGGAGGAAGTTTGAAACCTTTAGCAAAGACATCTCACATTCTTTGAGCTGTGTTTTGGGAGAATGCATTGTTCCCACTCTTTAAAGAGAGCATCTTTTATAGGATATGATATTTCTTCCTCTTCGTATCTCAACAGAAGAGATATATTTTCATCTCAATAAAAGAAAGAAACCTTTTTACAGTGAGAACAATCAAATAGGAAACAATCTCCCCAGGGATGTGGTAGAGCCCTCATCACTGGGCGTTTTCCAGGATGCAATTGGACAAGGTGCTAGACAATTTCATCCAGGCTCCCTCTCCCACAGAATGTTGGATCTTTCAAGATCCCTTCCAACCTGGGCTATTCTGTGATTCTGTCATCGTCAACAAGAGTATGTGAGAAAAGCACACCACAACTTCTGTTTCTCAGAATCTATTCCTCAAGATAAGTGCTTAATGCTGTTGCTGCCTCTGTGCATCAGAGCAAAGAGTGTATTGGCTCTGCTTTACAGGATCAGTGTGGCATGCTGCTGGAGGAAAAGTCTCTTGTGCATCCTGAGAGACCTGAATAAATCTGGGCATCCTCACACTTCAGAGGATGGAACATAAGGCAGACAGCATCATGATACTGAACTTCCCCATCCTCTGCCTTCAGTGTTATGCTCAGTAGTTTCTCAACCAGTTACTGTTTAGAAAGTTTTAGATGTAAACAGTTTCCTCCTTGCTGTTCCACCAAGACTTACCCTAGCTAACTTGTGGTGCAAACGCTTCTTTTTTTATCTCCCTTTGCAGTTTAACAGCTTTGAGCAACTCTGCATCAATTACACTAATGAGAAACTGCAACAGTTTTTTAATCATCACATGTTTGTCCTGGAACAAGAAGAGTATAAGAAGGAAGGCATTGATTGGGTATTCATTGATTTTGGCATGGACTTACAGGCCTGCATTGATCTAATTGAGAAGGTACGTACAGGACTGCTAAGGTGGTATTTCCGGAATTTGATTTATTCATGATGGTCTCTTGAAGATGTCCCCACATCCCAGGGAACAGAACAGCATAGGCAGCAGGACAAGTTTCTTGCCTTTCTACAAGCAATACAGAATCAAAGGAAAAAATAGTATTTGTAGCATTTGTGACTACTTGGCTTGACCTCTGTAAATTTACCTTATGGCGGCTACAGTAACCACAAGCTCAAACTGTTAATTTGTATGACAGTATAATTTTCCTTGTTTTTTTATTCTTTCTCTGTGCCTACTGCTTTTCCATTTGCTTTGTTCCACATATGCTTAACATCAAATGTACTTTAATATTTACTTTATTTTCAGGGCAAAATAATAAGTTTCAGTTACCTGCTCTGCATCTGTCCCTGTGAGGGTCCTGTTTTTTACTTCGCGTGTTGATGTGCAAAGTGTTGATGCTCTTCCTAGCCTGAAAATATTGCTTTCCACCAACTGCTTCCCCAGCATGGGGTAAAATATCTTCACATGATCCTAGTCCCTCAAACAATCTACCCAGTGCTAGGACATAAGTAAATATAGTAAAATGCTAGTTGGGCCACCTGCCTTGAAAGGTAAATCAAACCCTTTTTGGAAGTCATGATAAAGCCTCCTAAGGTTGAGGTGATATACTGAATGGTCAAAGGTGTGGTTACTATTTTAACAGAATGGTCAAAGGCTTCCTCCTCAGGATGAGAAGAAATTCTGTAGGCTTAAAACTTAAAGGCTGCACAGCTACTGAAATCAAGCAGCCTAAGCATTTTCCAACAAAGATGTTCTTAAATCCACAGCCATTGGGAATCCTGTCTATCCTTGAAGAGGAATGTATGTTCCCAAAAGCTACAGATATGACATTCAAAGCCAAACTCTACGACAATCATCTTGGCAAGTCACCTAACTTACAGAAACCCAGGCCTGATAAGAAAAGGAAATACGAAGCTCACTTTGAACTTCTTCATTATGCTGGCGCAGTAAGTTCACCTGATGGCAGATAGACTTTGTGTTAGGGGTCTTCCAGGTGGGGTTCAGCCCATAGTGTACAACAAGAGAGGGCAGGAAGGATGAAGAGGGGAAGAATCAGTGAGGAGTAAAAGCAGGCATCTACTCTCTCTGCACAAGTATTTCAATACAGTAGGAAGCCACCAGACTCCAGGACATCTGGTCCTTGGATACACAAATAAAATGAAACAAGCTGAAGAAAGTTAATAGTACTTTTGCTGAAAATGTGCCTTACCTTTATTGCTTTTCCGACAATCAGACTCAGAATAGTGATTAAACAGTTAAACAGTAGCAGCATCTAACTTTCCATCTTGGTTCTCTGTACAAATGCACTGAGTAATTTCTGCCTAACTTTCAGGGATTTAAAAAAAAAAAAATAAAAAAAATTGGCATCACTTTTTTAGTCACGTTGGGATCAATGTGTCAAAGTAGCCAAGAGATATGTGGTTAATTCTGCTGTGAAGCTTTCATTAACAGGTCTGATGATGATGAGATGAAAGGGAATACAATCCAGTACTGTGATACCTGAGTCAAAACATGCCCAATTTCAGACCAGATGGACAAGAAGAATTTGAGAGGGACACGGGAAATCTGTTATGAAACTAGAGGTGATATGAAGCCTCAGCACAGCAGAGCTGGAACCTACTTGATGCTGTTAATTTTAAATCATAATTGAACATTAAGCTAATTTTGTATTTATTAAGATAAACAATGCCCATCTTGCTCTTTATCTGTAGTTGTTAATGTATTTGGCAAGGAAAATTAGAATTTCTGTCCCCTTGTGGTACTAATAATGGAACATATTTTCCCACTAAGAGCTGTGTCACAGTCCAGGAATTAGATTTAATTTTAATGATTAAATTTCTGTCAGAAAATCTTGATTACTCCAGTGTAGCCTGCTATTATAAAGCAAAACTATTACTCACACGTTTTATAGTTCAGCACTTATTAGTAGGCTCCCTGGAACACTGACGACATGGTATCCCTACAGCAAATCACATGGAATCCACGAGAAAATGTAGGGACCAGGTAGTTTGGAAGGGGTGTGCAGGATTCAAAAGGTAATTGTTAGAAAGAGAGGCTTGAGAATTAGGAAGCAGAGAATTGGAGGGGAAGTGATGAAAAACTGGGTTCTGAGAGCAGCACTTTACAAAAGGTCACTGGTTTCAAGGCAAACCATAAAGGACGACTGGCTGCTCTGAAGGGCAACATTTGCAAACCCTGGTTTGTTTTCAATGTCTTGCTGTAGGTTCCCTATAACATCATTGGGTGGCTTGAGAAGAACAAAGACCCACTTAATGAAACAGTAGTAGGTATTTTCCAAAAATCATCCAACAAACTCCTGGCAAGCTTGTTTGAGAGCTACGTTGGCGCTGACAGTGGTAAGCAGAATCAGCTCACATGCGTTTCCTTTCATTTCTGGGATGTGTGCTTGGCAATGAATTTCAGAAACAAAGCAATCCTCTCAACTGCAATTGACTCAATGCTAAATGAGGCAGTGACTAATTATTTAGATGTGCACAGCATCTGTAGGAGTTTACCAGTTATACAGGGAGGCCATTAACTCAGCCAGTTTGAATGCCTAATACCTCTGAGCTGTTTTGGCAAGGAAATCTGTGTGTTGTGAACACTCCAGTGGGAGTCTGAGCATGCGAGTGTTCAGATATGCAGGCAAGTTTTGCACAAAAACCCTTTGTACGTAAATACCTATGAACAAGAACAGCTCTTGTTAGCCACGCTGTAGTCCTCCTTGCTAGCCACCCTGAATTAAATAAGTGCAAAGTTTAAGAGAGAGTTTGAGAATATTTTGTTGGCTTGGTGGCAGATAGACAGTGAAGGTACCTGAACACCATTCCACATTGGCCAAGATGATCTTACTAACATGTCTTCCTTTTGTGCTTGCTGGGTTGTCGAGGCTTTTTGGGTTTGGTTTAACAAGACTAATGTATATCTGAGTATTTAAGCTGTATGCGTGACACAGAATTGCTTTATTTGTGAGAAGGCAAGTAGCAAGCACCCAGAAAATTATCTTAAGTAAGACCAGCATTCATTACGAAGATGTAGCTCTTATGTCCTGAAGTTGCAATCATTTACAGCCTATTTATTAGTAACCTCATTTCTATAGATGTGGTTGTCACGAATCGTAAGACCCTTTCTGAAGAAGCGAGCAGGCTGCAGACTTCATAATGTGAATAAGTGATGGAGCTGAATGTAAATAATAAAAATCCTGCCACTAGCAAATTCTTGCAAGTTACCAACTGCCTATTTGCCTGTGGATATTCCTGTCAGTCAGAATACTACCTTGCTTTCCCTCAGTGTCAGGAGAAAGAACAGCCTGTCCAGATTAGCTTCTTCCAGTCTCAGCTGTGTCACTTTCAAAAGGGGGAAGGGCTGTGGATAATTGCATCAAGCACATCGCACTCTTCACTTCTCCTTTCATGCTGACTGTTGTTGACAGGTGACAGAATGCCAGACCTCCTGGGAATGATCTAATAGTCCAGTGTTTAGAAAGCTGCAGCAATTGTCGTACATTTTTGGGTCATGTTTGGCTCTTGTGAAACTTCAGAAAGGTCATGTCAGAAACTAGCACCCCTTTGGAGGATCTGAATCATTTTGACTCTGAAGCTTTAAGCGAGATTCAGGGAATGCAAAGTTACCATATTTAAAATTGCAAAATAAATATTCATTTCCCTCTATTCTGGACATATATTATTTACTTGAGTGACTGCATAGCAGACACGAGAATCGGTGTCTATATGATACAATGTAAAGTATAAATTTTCCCTAAGCATTGCTTTTCTTCGTCGTCTCACCCAAGCCTCTAGGCTTTTTAATGAACTACAAGTGACTCCACTTTGTTAAAAGTTATTTTTCTGCCCTTTTCATATTTATGGACTTTCTGAATAACAAGTGATGTTGTGTAGGTCTGAAATGCAAATGCAATCCAGAAAGCTTACAGTGGTCTTTGGCACAAATACTAAGCATGGACAGAGAGCTGCAACTTGTGATGCATCACACTTGATGTTCAGAATGTTTTGTATAATATTTGGGCGATTTGAGCCATCAGGTCATTAGCTATGCCTTGCGTTCAAAGGAAGTTGTACTATTGAAACAGTTTGTCTGTCTCCCACACCCTGCCTGTACTCCTTACTAAGATACAGATTGTTATGTTTTATTTATTTATTTTCTTTCTTAGCTGACCAGGGTGGAGAAAAGAAACGCAAGAAAGGTGCTTCTTTTCAAACGGTGTCCTCGTTGCACAAGGTTTGTTACCTCTCTCCACATGACGGTTTGAGTAAAAAGAGTACATTGAAGAGGAATGTTAAGGACTGATTAGACAAAAAAAATATTGAAATCCAACACCAGAATTTGATGCTACACTTGGGTTATTGCCCTTGGCTAAGTGAATATATTGTTATTAAAACTACATGTGTGAGGGACTGCTCCATTTTATCTTGGAACTTCCAAAGAGTATTTTCAATTTTATTTGAGACAGTATCACAAAATCTTGTGAAGAACTTTTATCACTTGCTGCTTCACATGTGTCTGTGGAACAGGAACTGATTGCAAGTAATTTGCTATTCTCTGATTGCTCTTTGTAATTGGATCCTAGGGTTACAGCAGCCATGGAGAAAAAAAGTTGCTGAATGGAGTGGCACATGGCCTCTCTTCTCCTGAGTAATTTCGATTCAAATGGGACTGGCGTATGCTTCTGATGGAAGCTGTCACCAGTATCATACCTGTGCAAAAATGGGAGCTCTAATTTACCACTAGTAAAGTTTGTTCTGGGTAGCATTCAGGAAGCTCCAATGTGGGAAAACCTCAGATGAGGAAAGAAGCAGTTATCTGCCACTAGTCATGTTGTTATATCTTGTTATATTCCTCGTGAGAGAAATTAATGGGAAACCCAGAGCTGCATTTTACCCGCTGAAGAAGTGTAAAGGTAGCTGAAGGATCACTCAGACAGTAATTTAATAATCCACAGATAGAAACCCACTTTCCAGCACGCAAAGAGCTACTTAGTACCCAGATCAGATCGTCGCATTTATTGTCCTGACTGGCACGTGAGACATTATCAGTTTGAAAGTTGTGCTGATGACATTATTACTTCACCTCTAATGATCTCCATTTTCTGCTTACTAGACAAAAGATTTTCTGCAAAGCTTGGTGGTCACTGGTAGGCTCTGAATGGTTGCCGTCTTCTGAGTTAGCTTACTGCCTGCCTGGGAGATGTCTGGTTAAGATCAATAAAAGGAAAACGTTTGGCTAGTAGTACAAAAGCCTAGCTTTTACGAGGAACAGATGGGAAAGGTGAACCATCCTCACTGAGCAGGGAAGGCAATTTGTAATTGGACCCTAGGCAATAGGCAAAAATGCAGTTGACTTTACAGAAATGCTCCTTGGGATGATACTACATCTTGCTTGCTGTTCATCTTGTTTGTGACATTTCTGAGGTTGTAAGTAAAACACGTGCCTTCTTTAGACTTTGCTAAAACTGATGTGGATTCCTATAATAAAGTTAATTCATACTTTGAACACATTTCTCTGCAGTATTTTTGGTAATCTTATAATTTTGTCGGCGCCTATTTAGAGAGATGACTTTAATAAACGTAACAACTGACAAACCAAAGAAATAACTGGTGGAAATTCCACTAAACTGCTAAAGGTAATTGTGTTTTTAATACGTCTGTTCTAGGAAAATTTGAATAAGCTGATGACCAACCTAAAATCTACAGCCCCTCACTTTGTACGATGCATTATCCCCAATGAATCAAAAACTCCAGGTATGGAAAACACAATAGTCTTAAAATTTTAGTATGATTGAACTATGTCATTCCAATACTTCCTTCCAAGTCACCAGATTGTACTTAAATAGTGTCTGTGTTGTTCACCTTGTCCGATGATGTTGCTTTTTCAGGAGATGACACCTCATATTTTCCAGTTCCCTTGGTGAAACAAAGATTAAGCCATATGGAGAAGCTCCCTTTAATTTAGCCTTGTTTTCCCCCTGTAGGTGAAATGGATGCTTTCCTTGTCTTGCATCAGCTCCGCTGTAATGGTGTCCTGGAAGGCATCCGTATTTGCCGTAAGGGTTTCCCAAACAGGGTGCTTTATGCTGACTTTAAACAAAGGTAATGCAGAGCTGTGCTGTCTCCTGTCCTAACCCATCAGTCAAAATAAGCAAAGCATGTCATCTCATTTTAATTTGAGGTATATTATTCTCTTCAAGTTTATTGTCCATTCAGTTTGCCTGAATGTGGAGGGCAGAATTCTGCTCTCGCTTGTGTCTGTGTAGATGCAAAGTAGGAGATTACCCTAGATGATTTTTTACTTCAGTTTCTTTAAGCTTTGGGGGATGGGGAGGGGTAAAAAAAAAAAAAAAAAAAAAAAGAAAGGCAGGATGTAGGTCAATTTTACTCATTGCTCATCTGTTATTAACAGGTACCGCATTCTGAATCCAGGTGCAATCCCAGAGGATACATTTGTGGATAGCAGAAAGGCAGCTGAAAAACTACTGGCATCTTTAGATGTTGACCATAACCAATATCGTTTTGGACACACCAAGGTAACCAGAAAAGACCATCACTGCTCATGTAAAGAGAAAAGCATTGCATCTACTATCTGATTTGCAGAGTAGGACATTATGCAATTTCTGGTGGTGGCAACTAGTGAAGAGTTAATAGTACAAGGAACCAGCAATATAGCAGCAAAGCGACAATTAATTTTTAAGCAGTGCTAGAGGGATTCTATTTCTCTGGCTCAAGCTCCCACAAAGCTTTTATTACAGCAACACTAGGAGTGGACATAGCAGCAGCTGATGCTCATGCTCCCCAGTAAAACAATACCTTATTTAATATAATATAGGTACAGTCAAACATATGTGGACACAAGATCAGCTGCAGCTGTTGAAATGAGGCCGTGTGCAAGTATGACACGATCCCATTAACAGGGAGCTCTGGGAGTTGGGAGCTGTGGTTCAGCTGACCTGCTTTCAGCCCTGCCACAGCTGAAAAGTACTGTGGCAATAAAAATGTGGGAATAAAATAGACTGGCTTATTCAAAACTGAAGTGATAAGACCTGGTTTTAAGACAGCTTAGGAACTGAACAGTGCAGTCCCCGATGTATTTAGTATTTAGCCCTCTATACTCTTATACTTTATAACGTGTCAATAAAAATACCATTCTTCTGAACAATGTCAATAAGGTCGGTGTAACGCTGGAATAAAACCATTTGTTATGGTGAAATGACATCTATGATTGTACCAGGTGTTCTTCAAAGCTGGTCTCTTGGGACATCTAGAAGAAATGAGGGATGAGAGACTTGCAAAAATCTTAACAATGATCCAGGCCAGAGCACGTGGAAGACTGATGAGGATTGAGTTTCAGAAGATAGTGGAGCGCAGGTATGAAGGCATCCCCTTAAATTTCAGTAGATAACAGTCATCACCATTTAATTATACGTTGAATAGAGCCATTATTACATTCCCTAAAGCTATAGCTAGCCCTAGTTTTAAGGTTTAAAGTGGGTGTATGATAAAAATAATAGCAACTGTATATTAGTTACCTGCAGCTCTGTTAAAAATCAGATTTGGAAATTTTTCATGACCATGAAAATCAAGGGATATGGAAGAAGTTTCTTGCATATCTTGGAACCTAGAACAAGTTCATAATGTTACTGAGAACAAAGCCACAAAACAGACTGAGAATGAAAAAAAAAATAAAATCTCACGTTCTCAACTCAGGCTAAGCTTTAGAGAATTTTACATGTTTTCTTCTCAAACCAGGGATGCACTTCTTGTAATTCAGTGGAACATCCGTGCTTTTATGGCTGTGAAGAACTGGCCCTGGATGAAGCTTTTCTTTAAGATCAAGCCTCTTCTGAAGTCTGCAGAAACTGAAAAGGAGATGGCCAATATGAAAGAAGAGTTCTTGAAACTGAAGGAGGCCCTGGAAAAATCTGAAGCCAGGAGAAAGGAACTTGAAGAAAAACAAGTCTCTCTAGTTCAGGAAAAAAATGATTTGCTTCTCCAGCTCCAAGCTGTGAGTAGACACGTATATTCATATATTAGATGTTCCTTGAAACTCAAGGACTTACATACCAGACTGTCAGTGCAATTCAGTTAAAATAAGCTGTTGGTTTTGTCAGTCTTGCAAAAAATTAGAGTGGATGTAAATTCTCATCTTCTAGCATATGACTAGATGGGCTAACAACGCAAACAATTTACAATTGTTATTTTTAATAACAATTAATTAATTAATTTTAATTAATTTTAATTTTAACAATTGTTAGCAGGTCCATCAAGGCAATGTCCATGTGAGATACAGAAATAGTTTTATATGGGACTAGTCACGGTCACGACTGTCACATCCTGCTGTGTTAGTTACTTGTCAGTCTTGTCTTCTGAAATCAGGAGCAGAAAATTTTCCTTATGCCATTCTGTAGTATTGGATAAGGCTCTCTGACCACTTAGAGGATAGGGGACAATTGAGGAATTAAAAAGGCAGGGCAGTCATTACTGTTCTCTTTTTTTGTGCCACACCAGGAGCAAGACACTCTGGCAGATGCTGAGGAACGATGCGACTTGTTGATTAAATCCAAGATTCAGCTGGAGGCCAAAGTCAAAGAACTGACAGAGCGGGTTGAGGACGAGGAAGAGATGAATTCTGAGCTTACTTCTAAGAAGAGAAAATTGGAAGATGAGTGCTCTGAGCTCAAGAAGGATATTGATGATCTTGAAATA
Source organism: Pedionomus torquatus (assembly GCA_013398155.1). Lineage (NCBI taxonomy): Eukaryota > Metazoa > Chordata > Aves > Charadriiformes > Pedionomidae > Pedionomus > Pedionomus torquatus. The sequence continues at coordinate 73,549 of VZRU01011697.1, forward strand.
ACACTTGCAAAAGTAGAGAAAGAGAAGCATGCTACTGAAAACAAGGTACCTTTAGAACTTCACCATATATTCAAAAGAGATTGGGCATGGATTACCTTTATGACAAGAGCTACTGGTCTTCTGATGGTTTTCTGTGTGTCTGCTACACACTGAAGGATCGGTATATAGAGAATTATTTGGCTTTATGAGGAAAAAAATTTTAACTCTGAGCCTCAGTTTCACTTTTTCTGAAATGAGTTTTGCTGCACTTCAGCTAAAGAATTATGTCTAGTTCGGGCATTTTTAAGTAAATGATTTTCTGCTGTAATGACAAGTTCTTCCAGCTCCTCTTAGAGCCTGTAAACGTAAAGCTCGTCTCCTACATCTCCCAGAGAGAACCAGAAGCTGGAGTCCACCAAAATGGGAGTGAAACTTAAAAATAATTTAGTACATATGAAAGAATGTACTAAACCCTCCCAGGAACTGGCACACATTCACTCCCTTGATAGCAATTTCACTCAAAAGCCACATGGGGCCAGGTGTGGGGAGAGATCGCTTTTTTTCCATCGTCTTCCTCCATAAAAATTCAGCAGAGACAGTCATTTGAGCCAGATAATGATAAACCCTAGCTTCAAAGTCTTACAAATACATCTTCCTTTCTCATACAGGTCAAAAATCTGACAGAAGAAATGGCGACTCTTGATGAGAATATCAGCAAACTTACTAAGGAGAAAAAGTCCTTACAGGAAGCTCATCAGCAAGTTCTGGATGACCTACAAGCAGAGGAGGACAAGGTCAACACTCTGAGCAAAGCCAAAGTGAAGCTGGAACAGCAAGTGGATGATGTAAGCTGGTTCTGCCTTCATGTTTCTGCACATTATTTATCCCCCACTTACAGTTTTCATGAGTCTGAAATGTTGTAAAGCCTTGAAATGTATTCCTGTCATTTTAGAAATGATCACATAGTTGGAAATACAGTCCTTGTACTGTCTGTAAAAGGTATAATTACAGGAAACTACAAAACTATCTCTATAGTTCAGCCTTTGAAAGGAGTGTATTGACATGGGTAATTGGCATGAAGTCAAACAGAACTTTGCCACTAAGAGAACTGTAATGCTTGCAAAATGGGAGCTAAGCTCTATCTTATATTTTTTTTATCCCATATGCCCACTGGCTTCTAGAAAACAAAAAAAGTGACATAGGATGTTGTACTTAAGTACTGCGTTGCAACTTGCGATAGCTTAGCACGCAACTAGGCTCAGCATACATCTGACTGCTGTAAACTATCTGTGTTCAATATATTTGATAAGTGACTTTGTCCCTAAAGCTCGAGGGCTCACTTGAACAAGAGAAGAAAGTGAGGATGGATCTGGAAAGGGCAAAACGCAAACTGGAAGGGGATTTGAAGCTGACTCAAGAGAGTGTCATGGATTTGGAGAATGATAAACTGCAGATGGAAGAAAAGCTAAAAAAGTAAGAGACTGTTATTGTTGTACAAAATAAAGCAGCGAAGTTACCACTGTCATTTCAGAGCCTTCAAGTATGTCATCCTGCTCTGGTGGTGGCTAAAAGGATATTCCATGAGGAGAGTGTGTATGGCCAAGGAGGGAGGGAACATCACCCTTACTTGTGCATGGTGTACCTGAAACATTAGAATTCATTACACTTTCCAGCATTTTTAATAACAACAACAAAGTTATTTATGTTTTTCACTGCTTAGAGAAGAAAGCTGAAGCATCTGAAAAGTTGTCCATCCTAACTAGCTATGGCAGTACTGTTGAAAGACTTGAGTGCTAAATGTATTTTTCCATTGAGTCTGAAAATAATGCTACTTTTGTATGATACAAAGAACCAGAATTGTAATTGCACAAATGCATGCAGAGTCTTGACTTGGAAAGCACTGCTCAGAGGAAGATATGTTTCATGCAAGTAGCAGTACATGAGGATTGCTTTCATTTTTAGACATGTTAGAAGTTCTTTTGAACAATTCTTTAGATATCGCAAAAGCCTAACTTGAAGCTAAAGGCAAAATTGTGACAGTTGGATTTTCCTTTCCATGGCAGGAAAGAATTTGAAATGAGCCAGCTGAATTCCAAGATAGAAGATGAACAAGCTATAGTGATGCAGCTGCAGAAGAAGATCAAGGAGCTTCAGGTTAGCTTACTTCTTTCTCATGTATCCTAGGATAAGCAGCTCAGCTTTGAGAGCTAAAGTGCAAATCTGTAGCTTCCTAGGTTGATCCCTTTTCCTGTCAGGATGCTTGTTCTATAGTGGTTCCTTCACAGTATCAGGACATATGACCACAGAATGCTAGTGATTTCAGGCAAGGCAAGAAAGGCTTTGGTGTTTTGTTTTAGGCAAATAGTATTGTTCCAAACCATGGAGCTGAGGGTGGATGCTGGGGAGGAGTTCTGCAGTGATAAGCATGGATTTGAAATATAGGGGAAGGGTTCAAATACACAGGAATTTTTCAACAGAAATGGAAAGACCAAAGAAAGTCAGCCCAGTCAAAACAAAAATGTCTTAACCCAAAACATCAGCCCTGTTACTTTGTAAATGGGGAACATTTGCAGAACTTGGACATGAAGTGTAGATCGATCAAAAGAACTGTTTCATAAAAAAGCCTGTTCCCAATTAATATTCATTATTCATGCAATTCTACACACTGCTGTATTTGAAATCCTAATAGTCCTACAGAGGTTACTTCGGTCACAGAGCTCTTAAAATGGGAACAAAGAGTCAATCCCCTTCAATGACAATTTGTTGCTGCTACTCTTACTATCAAGTAATTTCTCTCAGGTACTTCAACTGAATGTCAAGTACATCAGTATAAGGTCAGTGCACCTGACCAAAATGTCTCAAGCTCAAACTTGGAGGGCAATGTACTGCGAGAAAGATGTGACTCATCGTTCTTACTCTAGCTCAAGATCAGATTTATTGGCACAAATGGTCAAGTTGCTGTCCTTCCACCCATGTTGTAAAGTGTGGGCTGGCAGAGGGTTTAAGAATTTGTAAGGTGCTTCAAGGTATTTCAGTGGGAATCATCATGAAGGTGACCCAAAGGTGTTCATGTCTCTTTGGTAGGCTCGTATAGAAGAACTAGAAGAGGAGTTGGAAGCAGAAAGAGCTGCTCGAGCCAAAGTGGAAAAGCAGAGATCTGATTTGTCCCGAGAGCTGGAGGAATTAAGTGAGAGACTTGAGGAGGCTGGGGGAGCCACAGCTGCCCAGCTGGAGATGAACAAGAAACGCGAGGCAGAGTTTCTGAAGCTGCGTCGCGACCTTGAAGAAGCCACACTGCACTACGAAGCCACAGCTGCCACCCTGAGGAAGAAGCATGCAGACAGTGTGGCTGAGATGGGGGAGCAACTGGACAACCTGCAGCGGGTCAAGCAGAAACTGGAAAAGGAGAAAAGTGAGCTGAAGATGGAAGTGGATGATCTATCATCCAACATGGAACAGATGGTCAAGGGAAAGGTAAGGGTCCTGAGGCTTCCCAAACCCACAAAGATTGTGTGTAGCTAAGACTGGCCTGAAGGTTTCCCAGGACACCTGGTAGGGCTGAAGTGTTTTAGATGGTGGTGTCTTTCAGTCTGAGGATGCTTATATGTACAGTATCCTCCCTTCCTCAGATGGTGGTATAACACTTATTACCTGGAGATGGGACAGTAATTAAGATGGCCTGTCTAAAACACATAGTGCATCCCTGGTTGCAGGTATGTTGTTTATCCATAGATCTCAGAGCATAAAACTGTGTCACTTAACTAGTGCCCCCCAGGCTGGTGATGACCGGGGTGATGTCATCCAAGGCTGGATATCTCCTATCCTAAGAAGAGTCCTCTCAGATCATGCCCTTGGTTCAGTTTTCATCCATGTTAGTAAGGGGTGCAAAGCAAAGGTTTACATGACCATCATGTGTTTTTACTTCCTGTGGCTGAATTGTAGCTGTTGTTTCTGGAGTAGATAATCCTGGTAGCTTTCAGAGCACTCTGAAGTGTTCTTTCAGTGCAAGTGAAGAAAAGAAATTTCAGTGTTCTGAGAGTTAGAAGGCTGTCATCAAACTCAGTTTATGATAAATGGCAATTGAAGCAGAATCAGTAAAGCAATTTTCGTTGGAGGTGATTTTCCCATCTAGCAATTATGAGGAGGCTTATGCCTCAACTTCATAGGCATGTGATTGCTTTTGAAGTTCTTGCAGACTCTTTTTATGCTGGTGCTTCAGTTCAAGGTGCAATTCAGGGAAAACAAATGGGGAAGGTGGTCTGATGGGAAGATCCCTGGCATGGGACTGTAGGCACAGGGCTACTAATTCCCTGCTCTACTGCAGTGGTATTTGGGTCTTTGCTATCTGCCCTCTTTCTGAAAGGCAAACAAAAAAGGGATATGTTTGGAAGGCTACTGCTTCCAACCTGCTGCCTGGAGGCTACAGCATTGTATGTCTTATCTCCTGGTTCCTGTTAGGCAAATGCAGAGAAACTCTGTCGCACTTATGAAGACCATCTGAATGAGACAAAAACTAAATTGGAGGAAATGACTCGCCTCATGAATGACCTCACTACTCAGAAGACAAAACTCCAGAGTGAGAATGGTATGTGTGTGTTCAGCCTAAACTAAGTTATCGGTAAATGGTCTATCACGTGTCTCAGCGCTGTGTCAGTGAGATGTAATGTGCAATGGCATCTGCTTGAAGGGGGCTGGACTAGGACTGATGAATGAAGCAGTGACTTTGTGCCTTTTGGCTTTCTTGTTGTCAGTATCTTTACAACCTTGCCTTCAACTGGCTTTTGAAAAAACCATACACCACATTCAACAGAACACTGTGATACCATCTCATAAGCTGAAAAGGGTGTGCTGGCTAGGTACCCAGTTTCAGGAACAAGGACATATACATCCATCTTGCAACACCAGAGGGAAGATGAAGGAGGTGGCATACTGCTGCTGTCTGTGTGAATACCGTCTTCCTCGGCATGACCTTGGGCATTGTACTCTAGAAGGTGCTCACATCCAACAAAAAATGCCACATAGCGTCTAAGTGGGTGCTATATTTTTAGCCAGAGCAGTTAAATGTCCGTAGTAGTATCAAATATCTGCATCCTCCTCAGACACCACTGATTTGTGTCTTTTCAAAGACATGTGTTTGATTTCCTGTGTGTTCTCTTGTTAGTTCTATGTACTCCTATAAGGCTGCAGTTTCCACCCCACAGTGATGCCCTTGTGATAAATGAAGTTTTCCTTATGTATCTCTCTGTTCCATATGCTAGTAGTTCAGAGGTTCTCAGGGTGTTTTGCAGCCTTCTGAAAAGAAGCCTACGAAAAAGCAATGTAAAGTAGTGAAGAAAAGTATAAATAAAGCCAGCTACAACTGTCCATGAAAGTAAGCATCAGTCTAGTCTTAACCATGAGCTGAATTAAAATCAACAAATCAAGGTATTGGCAGAACAAAAAAATTTTAAAAAAATCAAAGCCAAACCACCAAACCCACCAACACCACTCCACCCACCCCACCCCCAACCAACCAACCAACCAACCAACCAACCAACCAACCAAAACCCTAAGGAAAACTATCCTAGTGAAAAGTTTGATCGCTACAGCTTTGGAAGAAGCTTCACAAACGGTCAGCCACAATCACTGTTAGTTCTTTTCCACAGCAGAATTGGACAGGTGGGACCTTGATTTTGACTGGGACTTTGTCATTTCATCATCTTACTTTTTCTTGTTAAATCCTGTGACAGGTGAATTTGTAAGACAACTTGAAGAGAAGGAGTCACTGATAAGTCAGCTGTCCCGAGGGAAAACATCATTTACCCAACAGATTGAAGAACTTAGGAGACAGCTAGAAGAGGAAACCAAGGTAATGCTTGGACTGTGTCCCATTCATTGAGACAGAATGGGGAAAACTGTTCATGTTCACTTGTAGCCTGGATAAAAAGCTGGGAAAAGAAAATGAGACATAGGACTGAGAATGCTTCTGGGTAATTGTAAAGATACTTATAAAAGATATAAGTTATAAAAGAAATAAAACTTATAAAAGATATAAGTTCTTGCTCCTGAAGAGTCTGGGAAAATAGTCAGCATCCATATTTGTCAAATATGCCAAAACCTCATATCTTGTGTCTTAAGAAAGTTTGGATGCTTCTCCAAAGGTGTTAGATTATCTTCAGTCTTGATAGCTTCCTCAGCATGTCACCAGTTAGGGATGATTTCAAACACTTCTTACCTCACTTGACCTGGACTATCGAGGCCAGAGGAAAAAAAGTAAAAAAGGCTTAGTCCCCCTTTTGAATTTCTAGGGGCTGGTTTTTTTGGGTTTACTGTAGGTAACCCTGCAATTCTTTCTATCCCTGCAGTCCAAAAATGCCCTGGCTCATGCCCTGCAAGCAGCCAGGCACGACTGTGATCTCTTGCGGGAGCAGTACGAGGAGGAGCAAGAAGCCAAGGCAGAGCTGCAGCGGGCTCTCTCCAAGGGAAATGCAGAAGTGGCCCAGTGGAGAACAAAGTATGAGACTGATGCCATTCAGAGAACTGAAGAGCTGGAAGATGCCAAGTAAGTGAGTTGCATGGGCTTTGTGCCCTTGGCTGGCAAGAGCGTGCTCCCTGGGACTTGTTGTAGCTCTAAGGAAACAGGGCAATCTGGTTGGAAAAATTCCTCTGTCTCGTTGCTGTCATTTGTGGCTGTCCTGTTCTTTTCATTGCTTGAGCAGGTCAATGTCTGACCTGGGGTCGTAGAGGTGGATTCTGGCATTTAAGAACTAAGAAGATTAGATTAGCCTACTTGTTTATCTCATCTCACACACTCGGTTCCTTTGCCCCAGCCCAGTGCTAGGTCTTGACTTCTCTTCCCAGCAGGACGATGATGTCTGCCCCGGGAAGACAGGGCAGAAAGTCATGCTGGCTCATGCTGTGCACCTGCTCCCAGTTACAAGTCTCAGGCGTTGTTGGGCAAGGTCTCTGAGCATCCTCCATCATCTGCCTCTGTACATCTCTGATCTGCAGGATCTTCCCCCACTTCTAGTATATTTTTTCTATCAAGCATCTTAACATTCTTCTCTCTGTGCCCTCCTTTCTTTCCAGGACCTCTTCTTGCTAAGACTCCCAGGCACTTGTTTTCCCAATCTAAATAGTCTATGAAGAAAAGCCCAAGGCATGATCTGCTTCCTAATTTGTGGTTCTGTCTATTGTCTCTTAGTCGGAGGAACATGGTTTCATTTAGACCAGGTCTTATCAAAATTTACAACCAGTTCATACTGGTTACAGCTAGAAAGTAGCAAGCTGCTGCTTGAGAGTTCAAAAGTTCAATTTCAAGTACACATGCACAAATTATCTGCCATATCTCAGCATTCATAATTTAAGCTCACTTTTTGTGTATCATAGCCCCTTCTCTCTGTAAGCTTGATTTCCACCCCCTCTCTCTGGCCCCCACAATTTTCCCTTTCAAAACTGAGTTATTGAGGGCACTGCTTTAGTGTCAGTTTTTCTGGATAACATGGCAGTGGTGGCACTTGGTCATTTCACTGTCTCTTCCTACCTGGTAGGAAAAAGCTTGCTGCTCGCCTGCAGGAAGCTGAGGAAGCAATTGAGGCAGCCAATGCTAAGTGCTCTTCTCTGGAAAAGACAAAGCACAGGCTGCAGAATGAGCTGGAAGACATGATGATTGACCTGGAGAAGGCCAACTCAGCAGCTGCCTCCCTGGACAAGAAGCAGCGTGGGTTTGACAAGATCATCAATGACTGGAAGCAGAAGTACGAAGAGTCACAGGCTGAGCTGGAGGCTTCCCAGAAGGAGGCCCGTGGCCTCAGCACTGAGCTCTTCAAACTGAAGAATGCCTATGAGGAGACACTAGACCATCTGGAGACGTTGAAACGGGAAAACAAGAACCTCCAAGGTAGGCTATGTTCAGGGCCCATGTCCAGTGAGAGATCTGCACTACTGGACAGCCAGAGGGATATGGGTGCCCTGTAACCACTGTGGGGAAAGGCATTTATCTCATCCTTGAGGCTAGCTTTCTGAGGTGTTTGGAGACACTAACTGATGCTAACAATGAAAGTTTTGAACATGGAAATTGGCCAGAGGAGGGCAGGGTTCCCTTTGCTCACCTGTTAATGAAGCTCACTGGCAGAGGTGCCAGTCTCAGGAAAGGAACAAGAAAGACGACAAAGGTGCAGCAGTGGAAGCCAAGATAGCTCCCAAAGCAGATAACAGATAAAAACTAAACTGCTGTGACCACTTTAAAAATCATTTACAAGAAAGTCTGTGCCTTCAACTTGGTCAGGTAAAAAGTTCCTGTAACGGAAAGAAAGGCAGCGCTTGTGTACAAATGAGTCCTTGAAGTAGCAGTTTGAGGCATGGGTCCTGTATTCACCCTCTGTGAATTGTAGTATGTTTGGAACACTCTGATTGCTAAATCCAACCATACTTTTTGTTTCAGAGGAGATTTCTGATTTGACCAATCAGATTAGTGAAGGAAACAAGAGCCTCCATGAAATAGAAAAAATCAAGAAGCAGGTTGAACAAGAGAAGTCAGAAGTTCAGCTGGCTCTGGAAGAAGCAGAGGTAAGGAAATAAAGTTCAGGGGAAGAGGGAAGGGTGTCTTTATCGTGATTCTCCTTCTTTTTTCATCCTCTCAGCAACACAGCCAATGTGTTGATTGTTAGGTCTCTGCATCCAGCTCCTCCAGCCTTGCTAGCTAGTGTTTTCAAGAATGACTGGTGACTTTTGGAGATGCTGGGTCTAAGATCATCAGCGGAAATCCTTTCAAAGGAGGTGGCTTGTAGGTGTGGTGTTTTTATTGTTGGGTTTGGTTTTTTTCCCTTTCATGAAGCTCAGAAATCTTATGCCCACCTCCTGAAAAGCCAACCCTTGCTCACTTTGGCATAGAATATTTCAGAAACAGGAACTTCTGAGCATCATGCTGATCATTAGCAGATATTTCTAGGTATTTCTAGATATTCGTCATTTCCTGTTTTTGATAATAAGAGAAAACAAATCTCGTGATGACTTTAAATTCTATAAGGTCTCAAATATTTTGTTGGATATTGCAAACTGCTTTAAAAAAATGGTAGCAGTCTCAGTAACCAAATGAAAACAGGCCATTTAGAAAATTTTTTACTCCCAGTAGGAGTTTGGCAAAGATATTCAGTATCGCTGCATTAATTTCTACAGTGACAAGTATGCATGTACCCGAGAGGGGTGCCTCATCCCAGTTTCCAGAAACAAATCAACAATACAGAACAAGCCAACTGGAAATCCTGGTTATTCACTTAAAGTGCTTGGTTGTTCGTTTTTTTTTGAAAATGTGGTGCATTGCAGAGCTAAGAAGGGGTGTAGGTTACTGGCTAGAAGCAACACAGCACCTAGCAAGGTATTTTTAGTGAAGGCTGCATTTCTTTTGAATTGTATTCCATATGGTATCTGCTAAAATGAACAACAACCAATGACAGGGATCTGTTAATACCTTTAATGCTGTGCCTTAAATTCATTTATCTGTTACAGGATGCTTTATAATTTGCAGGGATTTCACAGCCAAACAAACAGGTGTCATGATCAGAGCAGAGGAAAGAGCATGCCTTTATTCCACAGCTCTGAGATGTGGTGATTATATGCTGTCAGTAACCCTCTCTTGCTAGAAAGAATACATGAGTACTTGTGGGATCTAAGGGCATACTTTACTTTCCTGGACTGTGTGGAATGGCTTCCTAACGCTAAGTGATATTAGGAACTAATGAAAGTAAAGTGGTGATGTATCTCATTTTAATTGCAAAAGAAATGGTTAAATGCAGATTTTTTTTTCCTTTCCTTGTGAATTTGGGTCTCTGACAGTCACGACTGGTGGTACTGTACTTCTGTGTACTGTTCCCCTTTCATACACTGTGACTCCTTGGCATGAGGTGTGTGTTCAACTGACCTGTAGCTGTTGCATGATGGCCAGAGATTAGCAAGGATTTTGTACAGCTTTGTCTTCAGAACCTCCGTTCTGTTTCCATCATCTCCCACAGGAAGCATAGCTAAGCCTGTACAATTCTACCCTTGAGAGAGCACTTCCAAAATATATGGTGTTCAATTCTGTTTTTTCCTTCCCTGTTTGATATGAGCAACAAGGAGACAGAATGCCACTGAGCCTGGTTTATGCAAGACCTTGAAGTCAGAGGTCCCGTTATTTCACTACGGGCTGTTGTCAGCTTGGTTCTTGACTTCCATATATGAGGGAAATGTAAGAACAAAGACATAGGAATAAATCTCCCTTGTTCCATAGGCTTTTCTTTCTGTTAATTGGAGAGAGCGGACAGAGTATTTTTGCATTTTGTCATATTGAACTGATGTCTGTTATTTCTTTCCTTGAAGTCATTTTGCCTAATAATATTGCATAATTGGGAGGCTTTCAACACTTCATTATTTGGAGAGATCTTTGCAAGCTGGGGAAAGAGTGGACTCCTTCACACCCTCCCCCCCCAACAATAATCTTGCTTTAGCTTTTGCCTATCCCTTACAAGCCTGTGAATTTCCAGAGGGTGTCTGAAAATGGGTGAATTTCCAGGGGTGCGGAGTGAGGAATGTCTGTTGAATATCAAAACCACACAGTCAGGGCCTAAGGTATTGGTTTTTTTAAGCCGTGGCCCATTTGACAATTTGTCCTCTGAGGAGGTTGCTGCTGAGTTTTCCAGCTGCCAAGTTGCATTAGAAGGCAAATAAATGCATTGTTTTGCTATGTAAGCTGCTCATGTCCTTGACTGAGAGGAAGAGGCAGGGAAGAAGCAGTGTTATTGGGAATGGGAAGAAAAGTGGGAAGTGATCATTTTTGTGCAGCAGTTTTGGTTTGAAAAAATAAAAAAAAAATAGGGACTCCTGGACTGCAAGCTCTTGGTGCTTTCTATTTCAGGGCGCTTTGGAGCATGAAGAAAGTAAGACCCTTCGTTTTCAGCTTGAACTTTCTCAGCTTAAAGCAGAGTTTGAAAGGAAACTGACAGAAAAGGAGGAAGAAATGGAAAATATAAGGTACTGTGCAGGAAGCAGCATGTTTTTTAAAGGGAAAATCTCAAAAGATCAGAAACCTTCTCAAGATCCAAGCCGATCAAATGCACCACAGGTAGTAAACTAGGACAAGCAGATGCTGTCCGTACTAGTAACTGTAACTAGTAAAGACAACCCTGATTATTTGCCAAATGGTAGTCCTACCACCTTACTATTTTTTAGTTCAAATATTCCTGCCAGTTTAGCCTCTGCCAGCAAACCTATAAGTCTATCATATATATCACACAGCAGCCATAAAGCAACTGACTGGCGTAACCAAAGTCGCAGCAGACCAAAGGGTGCTAAGTCTATGTGTTTACAGTATGGAGACAAGTAGGTCTAGTGAGCTGCCGCCTTCTAATCCTCTAGGATGGCTGCCCTCGCAAGAGGAACCACGGGCAAAATCCTCAGTACTACCTCAGAGGTGTTCAAACCTACGTTATCTGAAGACAATCTTTACCTATGCATTTAGTTAATTTATGCAGCTATTGCTACACTGATTGTGGGAGGATGTGAGGGGCTAACCGTTATGTGTATACCATTTGAGTAAGCAGTGAGAATTGCTGAGGTACAGAAAGCACGACTATTAAAAGAAGAGGAGCTTGCAGGTGAAAGGGATACACAGGAAAAATGGAAAGCAATTAGATGACAGGAGGATGATGTCTTTTGTCTCTCCCCTCCCACCCAGCACAAACTCTAGTCTGAAGACTTACACTCTTAAAATGATGCTACAGTGGGCCAGATTTTATGCAATGTGCACGTGCAGTTCTTCAGAAAATTCCGGTCTTAATTTAGTCAGTGTTGCAAAACTATTAATCCAAGGCCTGTGTCATTGTTTGTTGGTAGGGTAAAGTGTAGGGAAGGGGAAGTCCAAGGTTTACCTTGGCAAATGCAGATATGGAGGTTGATATTTGAACTGTTTCAAAAACAAATAATTATTCAACCCTTTCAGGTGCTATGTTCTGATGTCCTGCAGGTGTCTGGATTACAGAGGTCTCAGGACAAGCTATCCTTATCACTATCTTCTGCCTCGGCTTTGTTATGACTGTTCCGCTGCTAAGTTGTTTAGCAGACATGCTGTGTTGTTCCCTGGGAGTCTAGGGCACAGTTCAGTATCGTGGTGAAGCAATAAGGCCCTCAAGGTTTTTCTTGTTGACTTGGTGATTTCCCAGAACTCATACGCATTCAGAAAAACTCGGCCAGATAAATGTTTCCTCGTGTGAGTCACATTCTGTACTTTGAGTTACCTTCTGGTTGAAAGAGAGCAAATCTTTCATTATAGGATTTGACTGTTATAGTCAAGAAAATTAAGCACCTGTCTGTATCTGTTTTGCTGTCTTTAAATTGACACTAAGATGCCTTTCACAAGGGGACCGTGCTGTTAATTGGATGGCTTTAATCTCTTCTGACTTTAGCTGTCCGTAACACAGATTTCTATTCCTGAATTATCCCCCTTATAATTAGCATAAATGTTTTTCAACATCTACTTTAAGACACAATAAATTGTAGCTTACGCATGCCATTTACTTAAAGAGCGCCTAGAGTAGTTAGTTTAGAATGCAGCTGCCTACTTTCAGCTTGATTAATACCCTCCACTAATGCCTTCACAAAGAAGTTGAGATGTAAAAGAGCCAAGTAAATGTTTCAGTAAATACCTTGGGGAGTGACTGCTAAGCTTGAAGTGCTTCTTGTTAGGTTCCAACCTGTACTGGCCTGAGTTTACGAGAGATCTGAGAGAACTTCTTGCTCCAATACTGCCAAAGGAAATGCAGGAGAAGGATGCTATAGGGACTTACAGATCAGGAGTTAGCTGAGAGTGTGAAGCACACCAGACAGTTAGATGGCAGTGAGGCACTAGAAACCTGTGCTACCTGTGTCATTCAGAAATTCACTATTTCTGGAAATAAGACACTTTTAGAAAGGAAGCACGGTTGCATATAGTTCTACGTTCCTTTGCAGAAAGGAAAAATGACTCTATTGACCCTTCATGTCCTTCTCAGGAGAAATCAGCAACGTGCCATAGATTCACTGCAGTCCACCCTTGATTCTGAAGCACGGAGCAGGAATGAGGCCATCCGGCTGAAGAAGAAGATGGAAGGGGACCTCAATGAGATGGAAATCCAGCTTAGCCATGCCAACAGGCACGCTGCAGAAGCAACAAAGTCAACACGTGTCTTGCAGACACAAATAAAGGTACTCTGAGAGCTGCCAGTTCCAAGCACCCAGTGGGAGGTGTGGGCTGGGTTTCATTAGCACAGAGCAAAACAGCAATGATGATGGTAATTAAGAGAGAAGCAACTCTCAAAGATGAGCAGGGAAAGCCCTTAGTGATCATGCCTGACATAAGAGAATACTGAAATATGTATATCTTTTAAGACTTGCATACAAGCTGGATGAGATCCAGTTATAGAACCCCTGTTGGCTACAGCCACCTGGAGGGGCAGAAAGCTATAACATGAGGAACTGAAAATCCATTATTTTCTTGTAAGCTTGCAAGTCCTTTAAAACTGAAGAGCAAGTCAATTCACTGGAGTACAGGCAGTGTGTGCATATTCAGCTTTGTTGTTTGCTTCAATATTCACAATAGCTTAAAAAAAATAATAAAGAAAAGTGCTTTGCTAAAACACCTTATAAGTCATCGCCTCTCCCAAGCCTAAGCAGACAGTTCTGCCTTGGGAGTGCTGACAGATTTGAACATACAGGTTTTTCCCCTCTTGCACTGCATACCACAAAAAGATTTTTGGCTTATGTGTGGAGGAAGCCTTTCTCGAATAAAGCACATGGAAATTCTTGAGGTCTGCCCCATGCAACCTCTGCCATCTGGGGTCCTCTTACATAAGCAGAGCAGCTTGAAATAGAGTTGCATCGGTAAAAAACCAAACATCTGTCTTGTCATAGGACCTTCAGGTGCAGCTGGATGACTCAGGACATGTTAATGAAGATCTGAAGGAGCAGCTGGCAGTCTCTGACAGGAGGAACAACCTTCTCCAGTCGGAGCTGGATGAGCTGAGGGCTTTGCTGGACCAGACTGAAAGGGCAAGGAAGCTGGCAGAGCACGAACTGCTGGAAGCCACCGAACGTGTGAACCTGCTTCACACCCAGGTTGGCTTTTTCTCTGCTCTCTCTCTCACTGGGTTAAGATGAGCTTTGTCTATTAAACAATGACATTGTTTGTCCATGCCTGTCATAAGGCAGACACACCTTGTCCTCCTTCAAGAGAGAAAATGAGGGAGAGGAAGGCAGTCAGTCTGTAGATATGCCATCTCACTCGCTTCAAAGTTAGCTGGAATTGATGATTCAGTCAGTTGCTTTAAACAGTTTCAAGGAAGAGCAGTGATGAAAGGTAACAATAGTAAACTTGACTTTTTTCCTTCTTCCATGCTGTAAAACCAGTTTTCTGCTTTACTTAAGCCATGGCTGGGATGGTAAGTCATTTCTTTGGATAAATGACACAGGTCATATTTTAGTGCTGATGTTGCCCAGAAATAAAAACTGCAGGGGCTGAGTTATAGCAGTAGGTATATTGTTCAGGGCAGGAAACCACCCTGCAGCAAACTGCTCTCTATCATATCTTCATTAAGATAGGCATTTGGACTTTGTCATGATGGACACTGCATTTTTTGCATGGTCTTGGAGGGGCATATCCTGATGCACCAGCATTTTTGCTGCAAAACTAAAACTTCTCTTCAACAAATAATGGTCAGAAGGAAATGAAAATGTGCTACAGGCTGGCAATGTTTTGCAATATTTCCTCCAGCCCATTGCTGACATGGGGCTTTAATCACCTCTGTTTTAATCACCTCTGACTATCGTGGATCATTAGTTCTCCAAGATGAACTGCCTTATTCATTCTTCTATTTCAGCCTCTAGCTTATTGTTTTATCTGAATCAAAAGCTGAATATTTACAGCTTTTAGAGTATTTTCAATATTTCCTCAGTCTGAAGGTAAGCTACATACATAGTAAAGGCCACCCCTTACCACATACCTGGTTCTCCCTTCTCAAATACTGCTGTAACCCAGAGGATGCAAAAGTCAGGAAGACCTGGTGTGCTTTGCTATTTAGAGAAGTTATGTTTCCAATCATCACTTTTCCTCCTTTTCAACTGTTCCTTTGGGGAAAACTTAATAAAAGAACACAAGCCTGATCAATCAAAAGAAGAAGTTGGAGGGTGACATTTCCCAGATGCAGAATGAAGTAGAGGAATCGATCCAGGAGTGCCGGAACGCAGAGGAAAAAGCCAAGAAAGCAATCACAGATGTAAGTAGGCTGGTTCCTTCCTCACTTCTTTTCAGTACTGCAATGTCTTAAGACAACCAAGTAAGTGATTCCTGGGTCACCATTTCTGCACTTGTTGCAAAGCTCATACTTCCAGAGCACTCCACAGTTATCTGAAGGCAACTGATGAAACTACAAAATAAAAAAGGCTAGAGGTAAAAAGAGAGGAAGAACTTCTTCCTGATGTTTGGGTTCTCATTGTTTTGTTTGGGGAATTTTACATCAAGAATGCAATTTTCCACTGATCCTCAAAGTCTCAGGTCACGTAAACTTTGAATCAGGTAAATCATACACCTGGATAGGCTAAACCAGTGTAGACTGAGCCAGTGCTAACTGTTCTCCTGACATACATAGAATCTAATGTGAGAAGTAAAATTACTGCATACCAAATGAGGTACTCTAAAACTAGGTGTCTATGGGAAAAACATGAGACTTAAAATCCCCGGAGGAGAGATGGAGTGCATTCTTCCTCTAGGGAATACACAATTTGGGCAGCAAATAGTTTCATTTCCCACAGACCTGTTGAAATCCATGTCTTCAGAGTGTATGTATCTGATGTATCACATCATACCAATAGACAAAATGAAAGCTAAAACTGCAGGTTTCTGTGAGTTACACATCTGGAGTGCCTGAACAAAGCTATTCCTGTACCATGGTCTTTCCTGCTTCTCAGCTGACAGCACTATTACTGCCTGCCAGCAAGAAGATGCTGAGTGTCCTTCATTCAGCTCTAGCCTGGATTGCAAAGACTGCTGTCTTCCAATGACTGTTCAGTGATGGATCTTTAAACAGCTCTTGGTGGCATGGACAAACATTGAAGCAGGAATGAGCTAATTGGCACCCCTGTTGCCATGTCTTACAGAACGGCCAGGGACTATGTCAGATGTTGAAACTGAGCTTCCCATCCCAGCACAGACTGCAGAAACTGCCCTGCTGTAACAGCTGCTCAGGCAGTTGTCACCTATGTGACAACTATGTGCAGGGAAATTGGTCTGCCAGATGTTTCAATCTACTACCTTCAAGAGCTCCATACACCAGATTTTGAAGTTTTGGTAAAATGTCTCTAGAGAATAGCACAAGCTTTATAAATGAGGACATGCAGCACAGAAAAGAAAAGGGAAAAGAAAAAAGGTGGGGGGGGAAAATCTTAAATCACAGCATTAGAATACGGAGGGAGAAGGGGACTCCAAGGCTATTCTGTTGTGTTTTCTCTGCCCAGGCAAAATATGCAGATACAAGATATTCTCTGGAGCTCTGGATACAGTGAATGCTCCAAGTAATGGACAATCCAAGATAAATCTCCCATCATTTCTTCTGAGACATAACTAAATAGTATAAGAGAGCTGCTATAAATTGTGGTTGTTTTTCAGGCAGCAATGATGGCTGAGGAGCTTAAAAAGGAGCAAGATACTAGTGCCCACTTGGAGAGAATGAAGAAGAACATGGAACAAACCATTAAAGATCTCCAGAAGCGACTGGATGAAGCAGAACAAATAGCCCTGAAAGGTGGCAAGAAGCAGATTCAGAAACTGGAATCCAGGGTAAGTTTGTGATCAAACTATGGACCTCTGTCCCCTGCCTTATAGAACTGAGACCAAGTAGGTGCCCTAGGGCTGCCTGGTAAGTTCATAGAGGCCAATAAGGGATACTGTGAATGGTTTTAACTGTTTTGCAAAATGCAGAGTAGTTCTTGGAGTCATGCAGTTACAATGAGCTGTTGTAGCACAGCAGATGACCAAGACTTTGATTAAAAAGGGCTACTACATCAAAACCAAAAATGACATAACATCTAAAAACAGGAAAAGCCTCTGCAATGCTTGCTTCAGTTAAACATTTTTGGCCTTTGCATGTGTCTGCATCTTTGGCTGCTCGTGCAGCCTAAATACATTTATGAAAAAGCAGAATGGAAAGATTACATTTTGATCTCTTCCTGAAATTCAGCACTCTGGAGATGCTGAGAAAATGAGCATTTCTTGAACTTTCAACTAAATTATATGTTGCTTTATGTATATGTAACATAACGGCAAGGGTTTTTCCTTGTTTTGCAGGTTCGTGAGCTGGAGAATGAACTTGAGACTGAACTCCGTCGCAATTCAGATGCCCAAAAAGGAGCCCGCAAGTTTGAGAGACGCATAAAAGAGTTGACTTACCAGGTACGCTGCGGACTCAAGTAATCACTAGGTCACTGAAAAGAAATGTGTTCTCCAAAACAGTGTCTTAAGCTGTCTGAGTGTTTCAGTGAAGGATGAAGAATGGCATATTGCCCAGGAAGCTTTTGGGATAGGAGGAACTTTTCTCTGTGGCTACCATCATCTTGCCTGACTCGTTGTGAATAATGTTAGAAAGCCTCTGTTGCTGCTATTTGGACAGTATTGGACATAGTATTAAATGGAGGTGGATTAGATGACTATTGACACTGCAAGAGAAGAAAGAGCCCAGCTGTCTCTCAGCTGTGCTGATACTGCTAAAAAGATCCAGAAGGATCAGGTTGACTCTAATTCATCACTTAGTGTAGGACTGCCCAGTCATCTGTCATCTCTGGCTGAGCAGCCAGGTCTGGCCATGAGCCTCCTGCAGGTTTCCTAAAGGCAGCTGCTGCTGCTGCTGCTTGCCATCCAAAAAAGTTCTTCAGCACAGAGCACTGATCCTTTTGCTTTCAACAGCATTCTTAAAATAATCCCATCCTTCTTTAGGAGACTGTTTAGCCTCCTGCCTGTTATTTTACTGAGAGCAAAACAGAGAGAGGCTGAAGGTTGTTTTCCTTCTGCTTATGGACTGTGACAGCTTAAACCTGTCTCCTTTTACTAAAAATGTCTCCAAACCAGACTTTACAATATGCAAATTACATATTTTTAGGCCTGCCCATAAGTCTGTTTCACTAAATAATAAGTGTCCCTCACCCCTGAGTGAGGCACTCTTTGTGTATGTATGTGTATACCTCTGAAAGAGTGTGCACAGATATATCCATGTTTATATCTGTCTGTATTTACATACATATGAATTGGGAGGGTACTATCTTTCAGTCCTCAGCCTCCAGGCTTACATACATCTTTAATCAATCTATAGAATTTTTCTCATCTATACTCAGGATGATCATAATATGGTTTGTTTGTATTTTGAACTATACGTTTATAATATTATATATATGGCAGCCATACTTATTTCATTGTGGAAGATGCTTTAGGTCCTTTTACACCGTCAGCCCAATTAATGATGTTTTGATGCAGTCAGAGGAAGATAAGAAGAATCTGGCCAGGATGCAGGATCTGATTGACAAGCTACAATTAAAAGTGAAGAGCTACAAGCACCAAGCAGAAGAAGCTGTAAGTAACTATTTGGGTTCTTTTACCTTTGAGAAATGTATTGTCCTAAACTCCCAATCTTTAATCCATAGAATCTTTTGGTACAAATACATATTTTGAGTGTGTATTAATATTTATATTCATATAAACCTTGTATGTATAACTGTATTTATATAAAATATGTAGCATATGTATGGATTATATTTAAGACAAGATGTTCAATTTTATCTTAAGATTGCAGTATAATTTTCAAGGAAAGAGGGGAAGGGAAGGAACAGGAAAAGCTTTTTGCCTCCTAGTTCCTCAGGCAGCATGTTGAGAACCTCCCAACCCACCTAACATGGAGAGTGCCACTGGAAACATCAACTCTTTAAAACAACAATCTAAATTCTCCAGGAGGTGATCAGTTCCCGTACAGTTGTTACCCAGTCTTGCTGAACACTCTCCATCCCACTTGAAATGGAAAGCTTTGTTTCACGTGGACAGGAGGAAATCAGCTGCACTGTTTTCTCTCACCAGGAAGCTCAAGCCAACCTGTACCTTTCGAAGTACAGAAAACAGCAACATGATCTGGATGACGCTGAAGAACGGGCTGAAATAGCTGAATCTCAAGTTAATAAGCTGAGGAGCAAGTCAAGAGATATTGGCATGAAAAAGGTATGACTATACCATAACGGGTAAATGTGACTGTTTAATTCACAGCAGCGGATGCTATGAGTGCCAGAAGATCTGCCACATCTCTTAAAGTAGCACGGACTAGAATAAATTTTTGTTTACTACATTTTTTAGTTTTAGTCTACTCTTTATTTTAACATTCAGGTAAGCCTGACACCAATCTCAAGTTCAGGCAAAAAGAATTCTCTGTCCTCCTAGTGTTGTCATTTAAATTCTGTGTTCATCAGTTTCCAGAACTGGTGATTTTGGGAGAGTTTTGCCATGGATATTAAAATGCTCTGTCTTTTTCTCCCTCTGATGTTGTAGATTTCTATGTATGTAATAGAGCCTTGGGTTTATTGCACTAGCAGATGGCCAGGTATTTTAATATTGCTCTTTCAATGAACTTGTATTAATCTGAAGAGCGGGATTGAAAGAAAATATTAGCAATTAGCCACTTACGTGCTGGGAAGTTATTAGAAATACATTTGTGGTGTATTGCACTTGAGCAGAATGGTAGTAGAATAATATTGGTGAAACTAAAAGGTGTCTAAGAACCTGGTCTGGAACTGAAAGAAAACCTTTGCTTATCTAGGGTTGCCTTGTTGCAACCAGGGAAAGTAAGAGTGGGGTTGCTTTTTGTAGGAATGACAGAAGGAGGATTTGGGTCATTGGTTTATCTATTTCATTTGCAAGTGAAACATAAACTACCATGCTTAATGTCGTATAAGTCTTACAGGGGTGAAGCTCCTGAGTCATGAAAAAGCAAAAAAACACCTTTCTGTATAATTTTGTTGGTTTTATCACACTTGATCCCAGCACCTTTCTTCTGTCTTCTGTAACCACTACTCTGCGGGAGGAAACACTCCAGTTTACACTTATATATTGGACTAATAAAATTGCCTCTGACTGATATAAACGGCTGTAACTCCACTGTTTAGAGTACAGTTACATTAAAAGTGCATGAAGATTGGTCTCTCACACATTTACATATGATGGGAGCAGTACTGTAACTGAAGTTCAAAAAAGGTTTTGCAGATTTTAAAATATTTCCACATATTTTTCATTAAATTATTCCAGCCCTACAAAAAAAACCAAAACAAACCAACAAACAAACCTCATATAAGTTCACAAAGCCATGGCATCACACAGCAACTGAAGCAGGTAAACCACAGGAGTAATTTATCTTTTAAATACTGCTAAGACTCCTGCTTATTCCCTATATCTTACAGTTACCCTCTTTCTGTCTCAAATATGCAAAAGTCATAGAAAAGTAGATGCTTGTCTTTATTAGTCAGATGCTAGCTTTTGCTAACACCAATTTCATCTTTGGCTTAAGCAGAGTATTGTGCTGTCAAAAGATGAGCTCAGCTGTACATGCAGAGATGTCATCTCCAGAACAAGGGACTTGTGGCAGTAATGGCAGCAGCTGCCAGAAAACGTGGACCAGGCAACATGTGCTGTCCCAAAACTCATGACACATCTCCTTTGGGTAGAGAAAGGCACTGGAGAGGGTACTTTAAGCATGTAGCATTAGAAATACCTTGTCTACTGCTACTAGTACTCATGTTTCTGGAAACCCTGGGAAGTGTGTGTGATTCAACATGACCACCACCTATTGAAACAGCATTGTATAAAAGTCATCTGCTATAAAGGAATATATTCACCAGCACAAGGCCAGCATGTATTGCTAGCCAAAGTAAGATGCCAAAGGTTGACTAGATTGGTGCTAGTCTACTTCAGATACAAACTGGTAACACTGGGGAGCAGAAGCATTAGTGAAGAGAAGCTTTTATCATTTACTTGTGAACTTACCCTAAAACCCCCTCAACACTTCCTTTTTTAACATTTGTTTACTATCTCAATTACATTTCAGGTTCATGAAGAGGAATAAGTACAGGCCAAGCTGGCAGACATAAGAAGATATTTGATATAATCAGGCTCAACTGAAAGCAGATGTAGAAAAAATAAGCACTTAAAGAAATAAATATCAAGTGAAAATTCAAAGGGACTGTATAGTGTATTCCATTCATTTCTTTGTATTTCTATTTTGCTAAGCCCCAGGGATCAATAAAAGATTACATTTGCCAACAGCCCACTTCATTATGTTGGAACAAATCCTAATTGGCAGATCTCTGACAAAATCAAAACCAAGGGTAAATCCAGTCATGCTTCACTGCCTCATGTATTTCATGTGCAAATTGTTAAAGCAGCACAGATTAAACCTGTGCCGGGCAACAGCCCTTAAAGCTGATATGAGTTTTGTAGGAGAGCAGAGAGTGAACTTCTTCATATGAACAGTTAGTTTAGATGCTACTACTACCACCAGGATATTTTGTTCACCAGCTGCAGGAGGAACATAGGAGATGCTGCGGAGGGACATGTCCCATCAGGAGTAGCTGCAGCTCAGAAACAAGATGTTCTTTTGGATTTTTTCCACTTTTAAACAGAGAAGTTGTCTTTGCTTGAAATTAAAATACTAAATGAAGTGCAAAACAGTAAGCTCTCTCTTTCCCTCATACTGAAAAAAAATAATCCCTCAAAACTGAATCTTCTTCTGTAGAAACTTTTTCATTGTCGCTT
Organism: Pedionomus torquatus; assembly: GCA_013398155.1. Lineage (NCBI taxonomy): Eukaryota > Metazoa > Chordata > Aves > Charadriiformes > Pedionomidae > Pedionomus > Pedionomus torquatus. The sequence goes on from VZRU01011697.1 coordinate 95,345, forward strand.
TCGGATATTCAAGGTCCAGTTTTTTCATGCTGACTCCTCACATGCAAGTGTCAACTGACTTGTTTGGGTTTTTTCCTATCAGTTCAGTTGTTTGTTACTGTTGCTCAGATAATCACATTTCTACATGGCTCTTACTGCAATTCAGCAGGGGAGGGAAGGAATCTGTTCTTTCAGCAGCAATCTCAGTAGCATTCTCTCTGTCTCGCGATGCCTGGTTGCTCCTCCTTCTCTTCTTTTTTCTTTCTAGTGAAAACAAAAATGTTTGTAAGAACTATTGATGCATAAAAGTAATCTTCTAATGGGAACAGGACAGGACACACTGACTATAAAGATAAATCAGTGTTTTCCATTTTAACATTAGCCTAGTAAAATAAACATTCACATAACAGTGCAGAAATAGTCCTGTTTCTTCCACCTAGTTCTCCATCAATGTAACCTGAGTTAACCTGTAAACCATTCCACTTTCTCTGATTATGATATATTAAAGGTCTCAACAGGTCCCAAGATAAATGAATCTTGTTCAAATTCTTTAATATAAACTGCCACATCTCAAAAGTATGTTATCATCTTTAAGGCCCGTTAACATTAAAATTGACTAATACAAGCATGCAATTGTCTAAGTGAGAAAAAAAAGATTGAGATGTTTGCTGGTGGGTTCCTTTCAAATCTCATGGTAACTATCATAAAGCATCTCCTGAAGCCTATCAAATTCAGGCTGGGACAAAATCTTAAGGCCCAGGGAGTTTGAAGGCATGGTCCATGGATAGGGATGTACCCTAAGGACTGTAAGTTAAAGTTAATTTTTTAATGAATTTTTCCTCACAAATGCAGAGGAAGGAGACAGAATACTGTAATACAGAACCAGCCTATTACAAATGTACTAGAATAAAACGCATCCACTTGAAGATGCTGTATGCTAGTAAAAAGGAGTTATGTGTACAGAGATCAGATTGGGGACCATATAATTACAACCGCCTCCTAAACAAAGCAAGTAATGTAACTTCACACTGAAGTTTCAGAGATCTTTGACATTGGATATAATTGGAATAGTAATTTGAGCCCTAATTAAGACTAGCTATGTGCATTGTTTGAGGAACTTCATGTTTTGATTTGGGTTTTTTGGGGTCTTAAACATGTGAGATAAAACCAACTAGTTTTATTGCTTTAAAGCAAGTTATCAGAAAGTATTTTTGAAGGGTAACCAACTTTTTCATCCTTTTACAGAGCACAGGAAAGCATCTGGCCAAGGGAAGGTCACATTAAGATGGTTACAACCAAAACACTATCACACAGCTGTAATGATGAGGGACATCTGGCCATAGAAAATAGCGTGAAAGAAGAAAATTTATTAATGCTGAGACTTGCCATCCTACATTTTCAGTCTTTTTTGTGTGCTTCAACCCATAAAAACAACATTTATATTTTGGTTAAGCGTTCAAGATCTGGATTTAAGCTTAATAGTACCTTGAAAAATAAATTGCCTAATAATTGTACATACCTGTACCAGATAAACAAACAGGCTCCTCCTGCTACCAGCACCACTACAAAGATCACTACTAGCGCAATGGTCCAGGCATTACCTGAATGTTCTTTAAAAATAAAATTCCAAACAGTTTAAAAGAAGAGCTTTATATCACAAACTAATGATCACTATTGTTTAATAATGATATCAAAGCTGTGATTTTTCTCTTATTTATAATCTAAAAGCTATGATTTTGGGAGAATGTCTCAGTTTCTCTTTAATGTTACTAGTGTTCAAGTTACTTAACCCATACTATAAGACTTTAAAGTGATACTTTAATGACTTGTGTGAATAGCTGAAAGCAGATTATTTTACTTAACTGCTGATACAAAATTCTATGTAAGCACATGCAATATGATTTGATGGCTTCTTAATGCAAGTCCTGTTTAAAAACAATGAACTGCCCGGTATGGTAAACAGTCTCCAGGTCCAGTGCTCAGTGCTATTAATGGTACTGCTGATCTCCAGTAGAAAAACCCAGTAAGTGTTAACCAGCCTGGACCACAGATTTCATGATTTCTGTTGCAGAATCTTTGCAGCTTTCATCTGAAATGTTTCCCAACTTCAAGATGCAACCATGCAACCCAGGCAGACATAACAAGCAGCAGATCCTTAGGTGGGTGATAACAAGATTCCAGAGGAGATAAGAGCCTGTCTAATAGAAACCTCTCCTCAGCACCAACCATCTCATTACTCCAGCCAATTTCAACAGTGTGAGAGCACTCAGACCTAAAGAACTCACTCCTTTAAGTATGATTTTTCTACTTCAGGCTTCCTTTCCACAGCTGCAGAGCAGAATTTGAAAAATCTGGGCTCCACTCAGGATGATTAGCAAACAGTTCAAAACTGAGAACTGCCAAAACAGAGCATTTAATCTAGTTGTTGCCTTTAGCTTGGCTCTGTCCCCTCATGCAGACCTATGTTCACATCTTTGTTCCTCTGGCAGAACAGCTTTAAACCGCAACCTTTCTTTACACAAGAGAAGGCCTCCAAAGTGACTGTAAATTCATCTTACTTTTCCCTTTAAAAGACTCCTTTTCAGTGGCCCTTGGAAGTCTTTTGATGGTTGAGCACCTGCTGGGCTATGACCAGCATACTGATCCAACATACTGATCTAGCTTCTTCCGTTATGACCTACTGTCTCCATCTGCCTGCCTGCTTTCAGCCTGCTCTGCCACAAAGATGCTAATCTCTCTGGTAAGTGTTTTCTCTGTTCTGTGTAAAGAATTTCTGGTCCACAAGTAGCAAAATTCTGTGAGTGGCACAGTAATTTAGCATCTAATGAGGGAATTTGTATCACCTATGGCTATTGTAAGATCCATCTGCAGAGAGAAGCTGGAGAAAGGCATTTGTAGAGGATGGTATTTGGCCTGGATAGGTGCATCTGTCTGTCTCTGGTAAATGTACAGGGAGACTGATGGACTTGTGCTCTAAATTGTGTAAATCCTTGGAGGTTTTCAATGCTCTCCACTTTGGAGGCACAATATTAGGTTTACAGGATAAGGAGTATTGTGCTGGAATTTGAGCTGCAAGATGTGTGTTTGTCTGACTTAACTGTTTTCTTTAACTCCCCTTCTTCAGATTGTATACAGCCACTGACATTTTACACACACCCTGAACCCAATTTTTAGACTGAAACTAAGCTATCATGATGAAGGGGGGACAGAGGTAGACAAGAATATGCAGTTAACATCACTTATTCTAGACTCCTTTCTACTATGTTGCTTCTTTTTTTCATTTGTTTGAAGTTCTCTTTAAAAAAAAAAAACAAACAAACAACAACAACAACAACAAAAAAAACAACCAAAACACAAAACAAACAAACAAAAAACCCCAAAACCAACATAAATGAGGTGCTTTATATTAGTTTTCAGTCTTCTATATTGTATTTAATTGCATAAAATGCCTTTGTACTACTGTTTGAATTATTTTTCTTTCTTCTCCCTTTGGAGTGGGATTTAAGGAGGCTGCATCCCAAACAGCATACTATTTTTGAACAAATCTGTAATTCGTTTGCACAGATTTAGAAAGCAAGAGTAAAGCTGGTTTTTTAATCTTTGGTAGGAATTTTCAACAGATAGAAATGTTAATCAGTAAGTCTGCTTGAAACTGGAGTCAACAAAATAACTGTAACTAAGACTTTGCAGCTGGAAATATACTACAGTTCATAAAAATGTAGATATGCATATAAGCATGCAGATATGCATAAGCATATCCCCAGGTCTAAAAAGGGCCTCCTGTGTAGAATTAAAGCTTTGAAAATAACAGCTGTGCCCCGTCCTCAACCAGATTACTTCTGCAGGCAAATTTATACCACATCTTTGGGATTTCCTTCATCTCTCTGCTACCTTCAAAGACCTACTGTGTTGGTTATTAGTGGGGCATTTATGACATGACTGAGAGTTTCCCTGTGCCTTTATCTCTGAGAGCAGTCAGTGGCAACTGAAGGCAGCCACCAATTTTGAAATCTTTGCCACAAGCTGCTGACTGAAAAAAAAAAAAAAAAAACGAAACAAGTATTTAAATAAACACATCTTAGGTAATGGTATTTTTCTGGGAAAAAATAGTAAAATATTTCTTCTAGCCACCTGTACCTATTACACAAGATAATTTTTCTCAATATTTTTCATTTTTGATTGACCATTTGGCTCTGCATTTCCCTCACTGGTCCCCATCCTCCAAAATGGAAAGAGTAACTTACCAACTTGCAAAGTTCTCACTGTAAGTTTCGTGTAGTGAGGTGTTGAAATATTACACAGATATTCTCCACTGTCGTTTGTAGTAAGATCGTGCAACATCAGTGAAAAGTCATTTTGGTTAATCTGGACTCGAGGCTGGTAAGAGTGAGATGTACCATTGAAGGAGGCCAGGACTGAACTCAGTGCATTTCTGTTAAAAGTCCAGACAACACTGAAACCTCCAGTGTTTGCAATGCTAACGTTGTATCCACAGGGGATTGCAGTGCTATCTCCTTCCACGTTTAACAGTTGGTCTGAAACAGATAATTGAAGAACATCTACAAGTTTTTTGGAAAATACTGTGAAGGTTATTTAGAAATTTTCTGATTTTTTAATGAAGTTTGATACTATTGAGGATAAACATAAAGACATATTTCACTATATTGATATCATATTCAAACATCACAGTGGGTTTCTAGAAGCATCTGAAGATTTTAAAAGTAAACCTATCTTACATTTAAAAAATTAAAATATCTAATTGGTATTAGTTATACTTATGAAAATTATTTTGTTTTCATTTGCCTATTTCTCCTCCAATTGGGAGGCTCATTAATAAAAGTGATTCAGCCTAGTTGAAGTTACTATGTAAAGTAGCATGAAATGCCATGTTTGGAATTAGTTTGTAATTAATTAGATAGTTGCACATTTAAAGCAAAATGGTAAAACTTATAACGTAATATAATTAAAAGAATTAAAATATTGTATTTAGTTAGAAATAGCTTTCAGCTATGGTGGACCTAAGTACTTTACCTGTCTGTGCAGAACATTTGCAATTAATAAATAGCTTTAAAAAAAGGAAAGGGGAAGAAAGAGCAGGTAAGTGGAACTAATAACTAATGTATAAAATACTAATATAAGACAAATTATTATCATAGCACAACTATTAATTTGACAACAGGGATCTGCTGCAAAGGAAGGAAAAATAGAGGAAGCTGTGTTGGCTGGCAGTCTGCTAGAGAGGAAACTAACATGTTATTTTGACATGGTATAACCACACTTGATTTCTCTGTGTGGGGCTGAATGAACAGAGATGGGGAGTTGAAAACCATGAGGTCAAAACTAAACAACACTGTACCCCACACTACTATTATACAAGGAAAAAGAGTGTACTTTCCAAATGTTCCACTGAGAGGATAGATGGATGCAAACAAAAGTGTAATGAAATGTATGTTTTTCTCTTGTGTATTGGAAGGATAGATTAACAAAATAGACACAGTGCACTTGTTACTTACTATGGCGCCATACTGGAGACCTTCTGTATTGTATGTAAATTAGAAACTCCACTCTTATACTGAAGCATAAACAGGGGATTAGGAACTGAGAGTGTCTGGATACACTTTAGAGGGAAATCAGGGCAATGGAAGCAGCCATGCATATCCCACAAGAGAATTGCTCTTGCATTGCTCCTGATCCAATTAAAAATATTTCTTGAGAAACAGGAGAGGTTGAAAAGCACCAGTTATTTACTTGAACCAACTTTCTAGTTAAATTCAGGAGGAGGAAAGAACGGAGATTTGAAATTTCATAGCCTTGTTTCTCCCTAACTGACAAAGTGAGCTGCTGTTTGCTCAAATGCCAGCTTGCTGCTCTCCACTCCCACGCACTCCCAGCACACAATCCAGGCACTTAAAAGTGCACTTAAGAATTGCACTTGGTACAATGAAAGTACCAAACAGTACTAAAAACTCTCTCCCTAAAGATGGGGTACAGACTGAATAAGGAGCATATACATCCAGAGCAGCAGGCAAACTTTCCCCTCCTTCATATAACCCACAGGATCACAAAGGTTTTCATTTATTTTGTCTGAGTTCATTCGTTTCTTGATACAGTGTAAAGTTTGATTATTATGCACCTCTTGAAACTGATATGGAAAAAATGTTCAGAGTAAAGCTAACTTACAGAAGTGTGAGCTTCTTATCCCTACTTCTTGCACCCGTGCTGCCTTGTAATTGTAACAAATAAGTTTCAAAGAGGAAGGTGCATCCTTTTGCACCATCCTTAATATCCATGTTGCCCCACTACAGAAATGCTGTGTTTAATTTGGCTCTGAAGCCGGCTGTGGCATTCAGTAATGACACAGGAAAAGACTTCCATTCATTCCTACCTTCCATCTTCCATTCAGCATACCACTCTTCACAAGAGAGATGAATAAGACAGTAGTAAGGATCAGCTGTGTTTGTAATGCTCCGGTCACTTCTAAGAGAATAGTGAACTCCATCCCAGGCTACCTCATGATCTGTTTCTTGGATGGACGTATTGCCTTGTAGCCAAGATATATGTGGTGCTTGATTAGTGTGAAAGGCATGGCACTTCAGCACCCTTTTTGTGTCTGTCATTTGGTATTCCAGGGCATAACAAGAGGAAACTGTAGAATTAACAAAACAAAACAAAACAAACAAACAAAAAAAAAACAAAAAAAAAAAAAAAAAACAACAAACAAACAAACAAAAAAAGCACCAATAAAAATCAATGCTACTACATTCAAAATCCTTTTTAACTTACAGCGATTGGTCTTCTGAAATAACACTGCGGAGAATAAACATAACCAAGAACAAAATTTAATCTGTGATTGATTTCAGAAGAAAACATAGCATTACTTATTGGCGATGTCAGGGTCTGTCCTGTTCTGAGAAGCCACATAATGTTTTAAACCTCATATGTACTACCTAATTACCCCTTAGAAATCACAGCGCAGTAATTTATAAGAACAAGTGTTGCACTGCAATTTTTCAACTCATGTTACAAGGTTTCACCAGAGAAAATTAATTGCTTGAAAACACCATCAGGTCCAGAAGGTGCTCTACTGGGTTGAAGGATTTTGATTTCACATGAGAAATAACATGAGAAAAATCTGTCAGTGTAATCCCATTTCCACTGGCATGATCCAAGCTCTTTAGATGTCTTACTGACCTCTTACGTTCAGTGTAACTTCCACTTCTGTTTTAGTCTGTTGTGTTCCCACATAACAACTGTAACGGCCCTCATCAGTCAAGGTCAAGTTACTGAGTTTCAAGGAGGCGTTTCCACCAGGAATGTTCTCATGGAAAAGGTGCGTTCTGTGCCTGTAATCTGGGTCTTGTTTTTTCAGCTGATCCCTCCGGTAGTAGTAGCTGTGCACATTTTTGTTCCCTTTCTTCCAGTAAATTACTTCATCATTCCCAGGTGGGAAAAGACATGGGAGAATGCAATCCTTGGAAAGCAGCGCTGTTACTGTTTCCTGTTCTGTAAAACCTAAGCCCATAAGTAAAAATGAGTAAGTTAAATTAAATCTACTCTGCAAGTATATTTCTGACCCTCCTTATCTATGACAAAAAAATCCTGTTAGGTGGGTGGCCAGTGTTTGCTTGCAGCTATCTTCTTGGAAATGTTGATGCCCTCTCCAGCTCAGCTAGCAGGGTAGTCCAGAAGACTTTTCCTCAGCCATCCCAGTGCAAATTCAAACTATTTTTAGTACAAACTGTCAACAAATGCCTGCTGAGCAGTCACACAATGCACTCCACCAGCTGAGCCATAGAGCAGAAAATTTGGAAGGTAATAGCACTCAATGGCCATGCAGCCCTCTTCCAGTCATCTTTTGCTTCAGGAGTGTCTGTTTTGCCACAAATTGATTCTTCACCATCAATAAGCAATTTGAATTAATTATTTCCTCCCTATTTAAAAATTAGTAACAATTGTCTTATAATTTTAAATGAACAATAGAGTTAAAACCTACCCCAAAGTGTAGCATCTATGTAAAATAAATAGGTGAGAAGAGATGGTGTTTTCTGTCCCCTCATGTCTTCTTTGGTTCTTAGCAGACTTATGTCAAACTGACAACACAAAAGGAGGAGAAAAAGACTGCTTAAATGCAGTAAGAGACTTACTCTACTCCTTTGAACAGCTTGTTAAGGACTGTAGGCCTTTGCATCATGTTTTTAATCTGCAAATAGTCTCAACAGATTTTTGCTGTTAGGGTCATTGTGTAATACTACACATTTCATAATGGTTGAAGCCCTCTCATTAACATGTTATCCTTCATAGATTGGTAGTTTCTGTTTAGTTTTACTAAATTGAAAATGTTTATCCTCGGTGTTCCTAAAGGGCTAGAGAAAATTGACCTTCACCATTTATGAACAGAACACTGAGGAAAAATAGTCAAGAGTCATTTCCAAAAGGATCTAAGATACCCCTTGTCAAGCCAGATTTTCCTAATTCCTAAAACACATTTGTGATTACTGCAACAATTGACTTTCTGTGGTGTGAAATTCATCCATATTTGCAAATATTAGAGATATAACAAACTTTTTATATTTTACTTTTCACCAGACCAAAAGTGCATCATCTTAACTTCCAAAAATGTCAGTCTGGAAGTCTAGTGAAGGAATGCAAAGGAGAAGGAGGATGTTCTCCCATCCTATCTTCTGGTTTGTCATTTAAATGACAGCGAACTGGAAGCTCCCATGCACAATGAAAAAAGAATAATCTTATTGTAACTGAATGACCACACTCTTCCTCCACCCAGGCATGCTACTCTAAAATATAGAGTATCACAGTGGGGAAATTACATCATGAAGCAATGAGCAAGAATCTAAAGAGCTTTCCCACGTCTTTTTCCCCTAGCCAAAGGACAGCTACAGGTACCATTCCTAACAAACACAGAGCACAAGTTTAGCCAGGCTTGCTAGCCTGTTCTTTTAATACTAGTGAATGATTTTGACCAGTGTGCATTTGTGCTGGATGGGAATCTTATGTCCCAAGGATACTTGTATGTTATTTATTTTGTAAAGCTGGTGTGATTATGTTATGTATTCTCACTTTTCAATTTGGGAAAAAAAAACAACAGAGGGGCACTGAAACATTAAACCTGAGACAGAGAGGATGCAAAAGTAAACCAAACACAATATATGGTTTTGTTCTCTTTCATGTTAGCAGCAATTGGCAGTATCCGCCTTCTTTTCCTCCTTGCCTTGGCAAGTGGTGTGCATAACTTTTTAATTGGATTTTTTGCTCATTTGGCCCTCACTTCCAACTTAATTAACATAATATATTGTGCTTGATGTTTGAATTTCATAAACTGCAGTCAATGCTAAATTTCCCTTAGTGAGGGATCTGTCATGTTTAATAGCCTGTGCAGTTTGGCAGTGATGCTCTGAGAATAACATAGTTCCAACACTATCTCTGCAATGCCTTTGGGGGCTGCATCAAGCAAAGCCTGGACAGCGCAGGCTGCCTCGCCTCTTCTAGCTGTATTCCATAACGCCATACTGAAACACAGAAGTGTTAACTAGTTAGCTGAAAAATTTCTCGTTCAGCATAAATTCTAGCTTTGGATTGTCCCATCGTCTCGTGTTGAGAAAAATGTTCTGTAGAAAAACCTGAGGAGTGCAGGCTGTGGCCAGTCTTCTTTTCAGCAGGTCTGGGGTCTTAAAGGCATAAAGTATATGTGTGCTGATAGAATCACACGACAAAGTACTGAAGAAACATACTTTTCCTGTTTTTTTTCTTGGTGGCACAACCAAGAAATTACACCCTAAAGCTTTGCAGTGAAAGATCAATACGAAATTATTCACACAGTGTACAACTAGAATTAAGATCACTGTAGTTACATCACTAGTGATGCTCTAGTTTTCAGAAGGTTTATTTCATACAGAACCACCACAGGCTCAATTGAGCATCAGAAGCTTAGCCAGGGTTTCTGAGAGCAAGGTATAGCACTAAAATGCATCTTCCAAGACACGCAGTGAAGTCAAGCACTGAACAGCTCAACTAGTGGTAGGGACAATACCACAATTCCTTTGGCCACTGTGTTAAACAAACATCAAAAGGCTCATGCTTTCTTTTTCTTCTGTTAGTGACCAAACCACATCCTGCGTCACCTTGGAACTTTGCATTCAATAGGAACACTGATTGGAGCCCTCCCCCAGTACACAGGCATCGGGATTAACCTCTGCTCAGTGAACTTTCCTCTGAAATCCATTTTGAGAGCAGCCATGCCTATTACAATATTCTCCTAACCCTGTAAATGTTCTCCTAACCCTGTAAATGTTCTTCTAACCCTGTAAAACAAAAGTTATTCATTCCTTAGAAAAAGGAATTCTCATTAAGTCCTTTTCAAGGTAACTTAACAACAGCACATTTCAAGCATAGACACACTTACAAGGACTGGAAATGCCTGAGGATTTCAAGTTTAACCAACAAGCAAACAAGAAAAATCAATGTGTAAAGTCCTAAAAAAGCCCATGTTAATCACATACCACCAAAATCCCCAAACTAGCCACAAAGATACTAGCTTTCCAGAATTTCTGCACTGAATCTGCAGAAGTCATTTTCTGTAGTAGAAAAGAGAATTCATTCTCTGCTCTCCGCACTGAAACCACCTAAAACTTAACTGCTAACTCCATACTCCCCCAAAAGAAAGAAGGATACCACATTCTTAACATCCCAAATTGTTTAACGGCATAGCTCTAAACTACTGTGTTTTACCTCAATATACACATACCCATATCCCGCTTCACCCCCTGCAAGCATCTACCCCATACACTTATAACACTGTAGAGTAGTTATAAAAATACTGGCTTTTTTTTCACCTGTTCTGATTTCACGAGTAGCCAAAAAAATCAGTTGTCTTGTTTCAGGTGTTTCTTGCAGTCAAAATAAAACAAATACACAGCTCTGCCGAAGCCATGGAACTATTTCTCTTCCGTGCTTCTTTTACAAGCCACACCTACACATACCAAAGCTCAATCATTTAACGTACAAGTTCATTCCTGTCGCACAAATGAAGGTGATTGTTTCTGTAGCAAGAACCACATTTCTGTACAAGTGAAGCTTCCACAATACAAGTGAAGCTTCCACACCTTTTGCGTTTAAAAAGCCTATTCTCTTAACCATTTATTTTGCCAGGTTTTGTTGACCAATCTTTTTAACGATAACTCCTGCAAACCGTAACTGAGGAACACAAGAAATCAGTTATTGTCAGAAACATGATTTTTACAGCAGCAGTGATGCTGTTTTGGGATTGCACTTGAGCATTACAAGAGCACAGGTACCACAGCCACTGAAGAGACCGGCAAGACCTCTTACTAAGGCAAGGGTGTGGAACCTGAAGCAAGAAGCAAGGTAAATCCTGTACAAGCATAGGAAAAAAAGAATTTAAGACACAAATTATCATGACATTCTTTTCAGAAAGCTGCTGATCTGAAACAGGAACAGCAGAAGCCTTGGGCTATCTGCAGGGTTAGGTAATGTATTTTCTCTTTAACAGTGTTTTGCTAGTGCTTAGTTTTTGCTGAACAATTCTATCCGTGTATGTGCTATCCAGTAGGATAAACTGATAGAACAACTCAAGTATTTTAGGGAAAAAGGCTTAGAAAAAGCCAAACAAAATGCAGGAAGAAGTGTAAGGAACCAGTGACTGTCCTAGAAGATCCAGATAGTGTTAGCAAATAACGACTATCTTAATGATGCTAACTTACAAGTATAAATGACAGTTTCAATACTCGGTGTGCTAGCTTTATGGAGATACCCTCTAGCATCCCTTTCTTCTCAGAACTGTTAATAAATAGCTAACACCTCGACTCCCTATGTTATTGGTTTGCACGATCCCACACCTTTTGAGACATTCACAGCTCAGTATTAAATGCTGCAACAGTTTAACTTGTTTACACACACAAGCCCAAGGTTGAGCCACACATTAGGAAGGGAGGAGAAGCAAAGCTTTAAGAAATCCACCTCCCGAGGGTTGAAGGGTGGTTGCAGGCCGGGCTGGGCCCCACACCGTTTATTAGTTGCCCGTCCCGGGCTCGCCGGGACAGTGCCGGCCCGCGTCCAGCCCCTGGAACACTCTAACAGCACCATCTTGACTCCAGTCCCAGGGCCTACCGTCCCCATGGTGACCGANACATGTTCGTGTTGATGGAGGACCTACTGGACAAGCTGAAGCTGCTCAGCTACGAGGAGGAGGCGCTGAAGCGCCACAATATGCGGCCCCTCTCCAGGTGCTCCTCTCCCGCTCCGCCGGGTGGATGGCCCCTGCACCGGGGGCCATC
>VZRU01011697.1:112123-125381 GCA_013398155.1 Pedionomus torquatus
TAAATAAAAATAAAATATTTTGTAAATAAAATCTGGTACAAACAAGGCATGTTGAAAAGCTGTTCATTAAGTCTCAGTAATGGACTTCCTCCATAGCTGTACTTGCTTTGCCAGTGTGTCACTTTTATGCTTGGCCATCTTGCTCCCTTGCAGCTTCTGACTCTTCTCCCTGTGAGTACCCTCGTACCAGGTGCTTTAAGATTTCTACACTGCATCTGTTCCTTGGGTTGTTCTGTTTTCACTTCTATTGCCTGACTGGAGCTGCATAGGGGAAGAATTTGAATTAACATTGGTAAAATCTTCATACACAATGGACACTGTGGTTTTAGTGTAGTAAATCTTGTTACCTCCCTGAGATGAAGCTTGATTGATGGGTAGCCATTAATAAACAGTATATTTCTTTATTTTAGGGAAGGCCAGTGGATTTTCCTCCTTCAAAATTAAAGGCAGGCTATGGAGAGCAGGCATGCTATGTTCTTGATTGTTTAGCTGAAGAAGCCTTGAAATGTACTGGCTTTAGCTGGAAAAGGTATAGTACACTTTTAGGCATCCTCCCTTATGCTTTGTTTTCCAGCAAAAAAATATAAGTTGTACTTGTAAAGGTAAAACATAGTGATTACCAAAAATGTTTTACTTGGTGTTTCATGAGATGCAAAATTCAACTATTGAAGCAGTGGGACAAATTAATTCCTACTGCAATTTCAAGCAATTTACTCTGCTACCAGCAAAGATGAGTTTGGGCCACTAATAGACTTAGCTAATTCAGAAAGATTTGACTGATGACCTTTTTTTGGTCATTTTCCTATGCATAACTGCTTGTTAATCTGACAGTTGAGTTGAAACATGCTAATATTCTTTTAGGTCTTATCAATTAATCTTGACCTCTTCAGTTGGAGGTATGCATAGTCTATGATAATGTTACAAGTGAGCTAGAGTAAATATTTAATCCAAGGGAAATTTTAGGAGAAACTAGATGACAGATAATTTCAATAGTATGAAAATTTGTTTTAAAGTGCTCTTTATTTCAATACTTTCCTCTGATGGATTTTGAAATTGATATAGTGAAGTAATTTCTACCTTGGAACTATTTTATTGTTACTTCTGTTCAGTACACAAATTCCACTGTACGCTGAGTCTGTTGTGACTTGGACTTAAATTTGAAGAGGTTCGACCAAAATGGAAAACTACTCAAAATTTACTCCTCAGATGTCTTTGCACTATGGTTGTACAACTGGCAGTCCAGAAAGCCAACCATCTTCTGGGCTGCATCAAAAGAAGCATGACTAGCAAGTCCTGGGAGCTGATTCTCCCCCTCTACTCTGTGCTAGTGAGACCCCACCTGGAGTACTGTGTCCAGCTCTGGAGTCCTCAACAGAGAAAGGACACAGACCTGTTGGAATGGGTCCAGCGGAAGGCCACGAAGATGATTTGAGGGATGGAGCACCTCTCCTATGAGGACAGGCTGAGAGAGCTGGGGCTGTTCAACCTGGAAAAAAGAAGGCTCCAGGGAGACCTTCTAAGTAGCCTTACAGTATCTGAAGGGAGCCTACAGGAGAGCAGGAGAGGGACGCTCTGTCAGGAAGTGGAATGACAGGACAAGGGGTAAAGGTTTTAAACTGGAAGAGGGGCGACTTAGATAGGATATTTGGAAGAAATTATTTCCTGTGAGGGTGGAAAGCCTGTGAGGCACTGGAACAGGTTTCCCAGGGAAGTTGTGGATGCCCCATCCCTGGATGTGTTTAAGGCCAGGCTGGATGGGGCTTTGAGCAACCTGGTCTAGTGGGATGTGTCCCTGCCCGTGGCAGGGGGGTTGGAACTTGATGATCTTTAAGGTCCCTTCCAACTCTAACCATTCTATGATACTGTACTGCTTGTCATGATAACAGACAGACTTTAACAAAGACTTTTAAGGCTAAGTGTTACTTTTATTTGTTTAAGTATGGGAGACAGTCTAGTCATATTCCACATCATCTGTATTCTCATGAACTGTTCTATTTGCTTAGGAGCAATTTACAGATGTATCTTCAATTTACTGAGTTTAAAAGCTCTGCTGTTGTTTGTGCTAATTTCAGGCCCATATATCCAACAGAAGAGCTAGAAGAAGAAGAAATAACAGAAGATGATGCAGAATTAACGCTTAGTAAACTGGAAGAGGATGTTGTGGTAGGTTTACCTAACTGCTTTGATTGTATAAGTATTGGTCAGCCAGAAGAATTTTTCTCACTGTTCATTTTGTTTGGCTTTGTTTAATAAGTCTTTTTGGCTAGCTGTTCCATGCCCTTTTTCCCTGCATCTCCTTTTCTGCATCATCAGCTTCTCTGTAGTTTTTTCAGAGTTTCCTTTCAGATAAGGTTGTTAACTTTTTGCAACAGAAATTATGTTCTTATGTGCACTTACAGTTAACATAAAGTGAAGTGGAATTTAACCATACAAAAAATCACATAGGTTCAGAATTGTTTGTTTTCTGTTGATTTTAAACAGGAATTGAATCTTTGCTTACAGAATTGGCTAATACATGGTTAAAATTTGCCCAGTGCTTAGTTAATTGAGGGCTCACTATTGTAACTCAGATTTCACTGCAAATTTGAAACAGTAACTTTGGTACTTAGTTGAGCTTAAGCTTTGGAAAGAGGATAGATGAAAAAGGACAACTGGAAACTAAGCATTTGTTTAAAAACACCAGCAAAGACCTAAATAAAGATTGCAGAATTGTTTTTGTCGAGAAAGGTCATGGCAGCTCATTGCTATATGTTCCACAAATGAAATGGTAATATCCAGTCGTCCATTCTGACTGCAATCTGCTTTGAAATACTGTTTACTGACAAGATGGCAATGTTTGAGGATGTTTTATTTATCCTGCTTTCTGACTGTAATAATTATGGTGAAGTTGTCACATCAATGAAAGAGCCTATGAAATACACTTGTAAATGTAGTTGCTTTTAGGACTTACAGATGGATGGATGTTGAACAGAAGTTGTTTTTTGCTGATTGATTTTCCCAGAAGATTATCTTTATGAGAGTTGGAGTCTCACTGTTATAGCCTAATGTTCTCGTAAGACATTGTCATTTTCACAGGCAGCTCTCAGTCTCCTCAAGTAAGTCTTTGTACTGCTGACTTAAGATTTTTCTGGATAAGGAAGTTAGATTAAGACAATTAAAGTGAAAATTACAAAAAGAAGTTAGTTTCACATCTGGTTCTCCAAAAACTTATGGTTCTGTGGAAAATAAATGCAGTAAGAACCCAAATATCAAATGCTGTGAGCCTGGAAGCATTCAGTTGCTGGATTAGTAAATTACTTGAAGACAAAACAATTTTCTGGAGTGTTAAAGCCCAGCAGTACTGGATAGAAAATGCCACAACTGTCCCATTTTAGTTTTCATATTTTTCAAGTGCTTGGGAAAAACTAAGGGTCACAGAAGTCTGAAATAGAGTGCCAGTAATGTTGTCATGTGGTTCTGATCATACTCCCAATTTATATACCATAATAGTCCATAAGAGTCTAATGGTCGAAGAATTTGTTTCTCTTCTACTTCTTCTTACAGTTTTCTGAAGAATTGTATTATTTTTCTTATTTTTATTAGCCAAGAAAAATTCCAAACTTTTAATCTCATGCTTCATGCAATATGCATATATTGTGATGTGGGTGCCTGGTTGCATTTTTACCAGCTTTGAAGTGTCCACAGAAAAAGCCTCGAATAATTCTGAGAAAAATAAGAGACCTTCTTTTGCGTGTTTGACAAGCCTCAGAAATGTAAGCTGTTGGCTAAAAGCTTTAAATATGGAAACAGTCAGTTGTCTGCTCTTTTTTGTGTCTCATTAAGGTCTAAATTGGGAAGTGGGGAGGAAACAGTTAACTTAAACACAGTTGAAACCCTTCAAAGAACCTCTGGATTTGCTCTCAGGTAGTATCTGAGGCCATGATTTTCACAACTAACATGTTTTATTAGCTCTTCTGAGTTTGTGTGTTAATAAAACTGCTGAGCTAGTATTATACCAAGTGGATAACCAGCTTTTAGAGCACCTCATGGTTCTACAGTGATTAACTATATGCTGATATTTTGGTTTCTTTTCCTGGTCCATTGTTGCTGCCAGTGTATATGTCTTGCAAATGATATGTCTTGCATGTAGGAGGTGAATGATGAACTTCCTCCAGCAGTATTTCCAGGAGTTAAATGATAATAATGAGGTTCATTGGTCATTCTTCTGGTTTTGATTCTTCTGAATAAAATTGATGAGGCAGACAGAAACAAGCCTAGTTCTGTAGCCCCTGGGGAATTAGATGAACAGAAGCCAGCAAGGCTGGCTGTGCAGGAATTCTGCACAGTCTGGTTCCTTGATTCTGATAACCAGTCTTGTTGTCGTCATCATAGTGTTACAGTATGTTCTTTTAACTGCTGTACAAATGTTGTCCATTTAGCAAAAGACAGTCCTGGTATAGTCACTACTAATTTCTTCCAAGTATTCAGGGGATGAGGGGCCAAACATGCCAGAATAAAACTAAGTGGGCCCTATTAGTTAAAAACTAGGGAAGGTACAGGATTAAGCTCCGAGATTTTCACTGAGTCTTGAAGGGTTCTACACTAACACCCATGTTATTGCAGCATTCATTATTTGTCTAGAAGGAGGTGAATGATGAAATTTTACTTTGGTGGAAAAGATGAGGCTAACACAAGAAACAGAGTAACATGGTTTATAAGGATGAAGTGTATGGGTGATAAAATGGCAAGTGAAATTTAGTGTAGATAAAAGAAGGGTAGCATGGCAGAAGTGTCTTTGACCTATGCAGTGATAGTCTCTGAGCTGATCATGATAACTGAGAAGTGCAATTTTGAGACTAATAGATAATTCTATAAAACTCCCAGCCCAGTGTGTAGTGTCATGGGCAAGAAAACAGATCAGTCGCTTCAATTTGAATACTGTTTTTCTGTGCACTTGTAAAATGTGGCATCATTCTGCAGCTCCAAATCTGTAGTGCAAAGAACAACTTGAAAACTGTGTACAGGTCTGTTTGTCATTTGGTTTTGGTTTTATTTTTAATGTAAAGCTTTAGGAAGGAAGCACATAAGAAATTACAATTACCATACATCTGTTGATAATGTGCCATTTGATGTGAAAGGCCTTAGGTTTTGGGGCTGTTTTTAGTTGATGGGTTGGTTTAGTTTTTTAACATTCTGGTGATACCCTAAGTAAAACATGGGGTAAATTTCATCTTTCAGCTTGTCCCAGATACTGTGTCTCTTCATAAAATTTTAAGTAAATGCAAACTCAATTATCATAAACTCTCTGTGTCAGAAATTTCAAATTTAATACTCCATTTAATACTCCTTGTCCTGTGGTCCTGCAAAATAAAATTATGGAGAAAAAATGTGCAATACTTACTGAAGTCCTACTTCACAACTTTCCTTAAGGAAGAAGAGTCGGACAATGAAGAAAATTTTATTGACCTGAATGTTCTAAAGGCACAGACAAACAAATTGGTGAGTTGTTACCCATCGGTCCTCTCCTAAGAGGTTTTCACATCTGTAGCAGCCATTAATTTATGTTGGATTTAAGTCTGAAAGTCCTTTTATAGTCTAAACTTGAAAAAACATTCCAACTGAAATGAATAAGCTTATCTAAAAGAAAAGTGTGCACCCAGTTTCTAAACTGTTTTCGCTGCAAGGTTTCTGGAAACATTTTCAAGAAAGTTTTGCAGCGATTTTTAGGGAAACATATTAGTTTTGAATGTATTTTAATTCCCCCCATTTACTATTTCTGGAATGTATTATAATTTCTTATTATACACATTTTGTTCTTTTCAATTCTAAGTATGATGAGTAGATATATTTATTTTAAATCCTCATCTTTATGAATTCAGAGAAAGCCATTAAAAGAATCTGCTATATCTGTAGTCTAGATCATTCTGGATAGATTTTTTTACTGACTATGAACTTTGTAAACGATCATAACATGACTTCTAGCAGTTCTTACTGTGCATAATGATGATATTTTATATAAAAACTTTGTGCAGGATACGAATGACTCTTCAAAGCAAGAAGAAATTTTGCAGTCCACGATAGATGCAGCAGAGTGGAATCTGGAAGTGGAACGTGTGCTTCCACACCTGAAAGTTACAGTCAGGACTGACAATAAGGTATGTGAGAATGGCTTTGCATGTGTTCACATGGTGATTCAAGTTTGATTTCACTGTTGTTTACTTTCAATTTACAACCTTTTTTTTTCTTTTTTATTCATGCCAAGATTTGTGAATAACGGGCTCTCCAATGCTGTCTTGTCTGAATCTTTGTCACTTTCTTTGACCCTAGAAGCAATAATTTTCAGTAGGCTTTTTTCCACTATTATATAAGAATATTTTTTTTCTGCTACTTGCAAGGCATCCTGTTTCTGTATATTTATTTCTACATCTTAACTCATTACATGTTTCCAAGGTAGTCATAGTTCTGAAAAAGTATATCCTCAGTTTAACAGCTAGTAAAATATCTTCCTGGACTTCTGTCGTGGTTTCAGCCAAATTTACCAAAACCAGATTGACAGATGTTCCCTCCTACCCCCTTTAAGAAAAAGAGAGGAGAGGAAGAAATTAAAAGAGATTCAACAGTTTAGAAAAAAACTAAACTACTTTAATGGAAATATAAATAATAATAATATAATAAATAATTAAAAGAAAAATTAGAAAAAAAGGGAAAAAAGAAGTATGCAGTATATACAAAACCGTATCAANATCTTATCACTGCAAGACGAAACAGCTCTGAACAATGTGCTGTTAATTTCAGAGTTTAGTTAGTCGGAAGAGGCTTAGCTAAGAAAGTAAAACTGTAAAACAGAAAATTGGTTCGTTTTACCTCAAACCAGGACAACTTCTTATCTTTTAACTGTTCCATTTGTCAACCACATGAAAGGTTGTTTGCATGGAATTCATCTTGCTGAACTTTAAATGGCAATAAAGTGTATCTGTACCTCTGATCTAGTCATCACAGGGTCTCCTTATGTTAACCAAAATGAAGTGAGTACTTTTTTGACTGATTTTACTTACCTATCCAGATAACCATGTCAAGATGAAATTCACCATTTCTTAAACTTGGGTATGTCTCGCTGTAATCTCTTTCAAGGAGTCTAGAATGAGCAGCTTAGAATTAGACATCTATCTTTGGCAAATCAAAGTCAAAACCTAGGACCTGTTCCTGGCATTGGCCTGGGATAAGTATCCTCTATAGGAGCTCATAAAGTACACACAGATCACTGTAGTATTGAAATTGCTTGTTTGTTGTGACCCAGCTAGTTGTGGTGTTGGAGCAATCTGTGGCAGTGATACAGAATTCAATGAAAGATAATTATCCTGCCGAAAATAGCATAAGGTTTTAACTAAATTGCTTTCCTGTCTTATGCTGTACTGCATTCTGCTACGTGAAGCACAGTCTGGTTTGAGCCATCCTTCTCTGATCTTTGGCAAGTTCATCTGGTACAGAGAACAGCATATTTGATTCTCACACTAAGAAATGAAAATTTAATAAAGACCTATGTGGAAAGTAAAGCCACTGTAAAAACTGAAGTTTACTACCTTCCAGTTTAACGCACCATCTCTTAGCTTTAAGGAATATCTCAAAATGAACATGAAAAGGGGATTCTTCTTTTTTTAGATTCTTCTTTTTTTAGCTTCTTTGCTATCATGGTTTCATAAATAACTGGAGAGAAGTGTTTCGTGTTTTTTCATTTTACAAGAAAAGCATCATATTGTTTCCTATGCAGGGCATATATACATAGTACCAGGAGAGCGTCAGTGGCATTAGAAACTTGTAGTTATTTGTAAAGTTCTGGGCAGGGATGGGAGGTGGGGTGGTTGTTTTTGTTTAAACTCCAATGTTTGACAAATTAGGAACAATTGTCACCAGACCAACAAAAGACCTTGAGTTGGCTGCAAATTTAAAATGCAACATACCACATAATTACATTTTCTCTTAATAGCCTTTGTTGTGGAAGAGAATAGTGGGCAGCAGCACAATCGTAGACAGCAGGTGAGCCTCAGCCTTAGCAGCTGTTGCACTTGCTCAGCTGTGCCCTTCCACGACAGTGAGACAGAAGCACCAGTCTGTTGGTAGTCCTGTGCATGTCCTATTCAGGGGGATAGCTGTACCTGAAATTAGTGGCACTGCCTGTGATTGAAGGATGGCACATGTTTAAGTGTGCAGCTGTTCTAAGCAAGGATCTGGTTTGTACCTGTTACGAGATAAGTGACTGAATCCTCCAGAAGCTCCTCTTGCCCAGCTCCATGTGCCTGTGGGCCCCCATCCCAGACTGATAGATGCAGCTGCTGCTTCTTGTCTGCAGGTTCAGAAGCAGAGCTTTGTTTCTTGTCCTTGTCTGTTAGCGTTTGTCTGACAGGTCTGTATCTCTGTAGATTTTGGGGTTTCCTTCCCTGTCTTCCTTATTATACTATTTTTACAAGGTCCTCCATTAGATAATTTTGTGTGAACATTTTCACGCTCCACATGCTCTTATCCATTAGTGAACTGGGCAGGTTTTATTCTTGTTATTGCCTCCACTACTTAAAAATATTTTTAGTGTGTTCAGAAACACAGTACTGAAATAGCAATAATTATGCGGTGCTGCAGCTCTGCTTCACTTTGAACTCACTGTCTGCAGCTGTGCATTGGGTCTGGGAGATGTAAAAAGTTTGCATTGATAATGAAAAATGTGTGGTAAAGCTGGGGAGCTGGAATAGATTTCTAAGTAAAAGATGCCTACCTATCAAGTAAAAACAGCACTTTTTCTCATCCCCCATCTTTGAGTGCATGTATGTTTCGTATGACTAGAAGCTGCCAATGTTTTTTTCCCTTTCTAATTTTATCCCAGTATTAAAACCAAGTTTAGGCATTTCTGCCTCTTTCATGTCTTTCCCTTCCTCTCCTGATAATAGTAAGGACTAAGTAGAAAGGGAATATCTGATAATCTGGAACTGGTAGGTATTGAGCATTTGAAGCACCTATTTTGTCTAAGCATAAGCCAAGCTAGTGCAGCTATAATAGATATTTTCAGTATTTGTGCCCAGAGTGGTTTCTAGCAGAAATAGTTCCATGGAAATCAAGCAGACTCTAAAAGGCATAGCTACTGTGGTATCAGTGAGGATGTCAGTATTTGTTTGTGGATCCGAGTGTCACATATGACATTTAGGAGTTATAAATTGTGTCACATAAAGCAAGTGCTTCTGGTTATGAACATGACAGTGGTGGAATGATACGTGATAATAGTATAAAAGAGAACTGACCCTGTCTTGCATACCAGCAAGTAATAAAAAAAAAAGATAGAAGTTGTGTTAAATACCTGTGTTTTACTTTGTGGCATCTTTTTTAGGATTGGAGGATTCATGTAGATCAAATGCATCAACATAAGGATGGAATTGAATCTTCTTTGAATGAAACTAGGGTATGTCTTGTATATACATAATGTTTCACTACTCTGTCAGCATTTTTATTTTCTTTTATTTGATACATGTTAAGAATCAAGTTGATTTTTTCCCCCTTAATTTTATTTGTGCTAATGCTATAAAGCTAAAAAGGGAAACGTACAATAATAGTGATTAGAGACAGTGTGACTACCAAAATATCTTGTGGGAAAGAGTTGTATATGTGACGATTAACAGGGATATTAGGGTTCATTAATGTATATATTACCATAACTAACATCCTGACTACAGAGGGCAAAAGAATAATACAGTATTACAATCTGAAAACCAAAATACTGTCAAATACTGTTGCTATAGTAACTTACAGACATTGAGATTTGTAATTAATTTTGGAGGGGAGAGTGGTGGAAGCAGTAAAGCTTGAAATATGCATTTTGGAGGTGGGCAAACCAGAACACAATAGTAATATTTTTTTGTTGGCCAAACACAGCATTTCTGTACTATTTTTCTCTCTTACTTGTGGACTTCCATATCCTTTCTTAATTACAGCACCATTATAATATTCTTTACATACTCCTGTATACTGTTAACCCACAGAATATGATTTTCTAGGGTTACCTTGACAAACTCCATAATGAAATCAGCAGGACATTGGAAAAGATCAATAGCAGGGAAAAGTACATCAACAATCAGTTGGAGCACTTGGTTCAGGAATACCGTTCAGCACAAGCCTTGCTGAGTGAGGTAATGCACTGATCTTTCATCGTTGCCTTCTCTAATATTAACTTACTATTTAGTGAGCCTGAAAGCAAAGAAGACTCGGAGGAGTTATCTGTGAATTCTGCTGTTGGACAAAGCGGAGGAAATGCTGATTGGCTGTCAAATTACATAGTTTTTAAGCTAAACTAGCTATTTTTATTCAACTGTTCTACAGAGGAATGTAAATGTTTTTTGCCTATTATGTAAATCTGTTGCCAATGTTGAGCAGCTAGTAAATTCCTAGTTCCGTTTTCTCTGTGAAGTTCATGCATCTGTGATGAGTGGAAAAACTATCTTGTATATTGATTAATACAAGACTAACTCATGCACAAAGCTCTCTGATTAATTCTTTACTTCTGTTAGTTTTTATGCCAATAGAATGCTGTTTGAGAAGCTTTTTGATCCCCTAGGTAGGAGGTCTGTAGAAGCTGCTATTTTGGCTAACCCTCTTATTGCTGGGCATGACATTAAAATAAGACAGGATTTGTGCTTTCTCTTTACCTTACTATCAAACTTTAAGAAACTGCAAGATAGCAATTTACTGTTGACAAAGAAATATTCTATGTTTCAGGATTCAATTCTGTCTGCATTCCGGTAAATTTCCTTTATGTTTTTTTCCTCATGTAAATAATTAGAAAATATACTTTTTATTGTGTATGTAATAGGGCTATTACAGTTTTTAAAACTGCTTTAAATTTTTGAATGTTAGTCATTACAGGGGCTGATGTTTCAAGCCTGTCCTCATATGAATAGTGCTGTAAAAGTGATTGGGACTTTATGGGAATGTTTCTGGAATTGGGACATTTGAGAGCAAGTTTTGGCATTCTCTCTGAGCTATCTGCATACGTCTCTTTAGCTTTGACAATTACAGCAAAACCCATGTTTCTTTCCAGGCTAAAGAGAAGTACCAGGAGGGGAGTGGAGGAGTAACTGAAAGGATAAGAGTGCTTTCTGAGGTAAAACGCATCTTCACATCTTTTGCTTATTTTAAAAAATTATTCAGAGTTGGCATTTAGTGTTTGTGGTTCTACAAAGCCAGTTCTTTCTGATTTGTTCTCCTGTTAAAGATTAATCTGTTTGTTTAGTGAAAGTGATCTAGTCTGGTCCCTAAATTTTAAACCCAGGCTGCCATTGATTTTCAACTTGTGAATATGGGCCAACTATTGTGAGCTAGTTTCCTCAGTTTGTAAAAGAGGGTAAATATTCTGCATATTATAACCTGTGCCCTAGAATTATCAAGGACTAATCAGATTATGTCCATAAATTCTTTGGAAGAAGAAAAGCTTAACTCTTAATTTAGCTTAAATTAAGAATTTAAATTTTCATCTTCCAAGCACTTCAAAACAATATTTGATGAAACAGTAACTTTCCATACCAGTCAAATTGTGTTAATACCTACAACTGTGTTTTGGTGGTTTTGTGTTTTTTGGGTTTTGTTGGTTGGTTGGTTTTGGGGTTTTGTTTTTGTTTTAAATCAGTGTTCTGACAAATTCAAAACTCCGCTGACTCCTAACTGCCTCATTATGTTGAGTGTTTCATGGTGGTGCATTTAGAATTACTGCCTGATTTCCAAGGTTTTTTAACTCCTCTGTTATTAAGATTTGAAAAATCCACTTTATTTTGGACATGGCATCATCTAATAAATAGTAACATAAAATAGATCACAACATAAGAATGTGCTGGAAATTGTAAAACAGGTTTGAGACTTTTTAGAATAAAGTAGAATAGTTCCATTGGAAGAGACTAGAATGATCATCTAGTCCAAATGCAGTAGGTAATAAACACAGCAGTTTAACAGGAGTTCTCTAGCAAAGATTTCTGAGTGTATGGATTTTGCAGGATTAGAGCTTCTTTCTATGTCACTCTCAAGGAAGTAAGTTTTAAAAAAGAGTACAGTGACTTCAGATTTATAATGTGTTTGCGCTTTGGAAACTATTGGCTGATTGATAATGATTAACATGTAGTTGGCAGCCTTCAAACTATGTAGATGCAGTGGTGCGTATCTGAGATAACACATTGGATATTACTACTGATCTGCTTTCAGGCATGCAACCATATCTCAGCCCGCTTGGCAACCCCAGTACCATTGTAGGCATGCAATAACAATGCAGCAGTGGTTTTTTTTTTTTGTTATTGAAAAGGCTTATTGAAGCCTTAATGAAGGTAAAATACAGACAAAAATAGTAAATTATTACCTAGACTGCACCTTAGAATCGTGTCTTTGCTTTTCTTCATTGTCTACAAAGGCAACCTGCCCCATAGTCAGTGCTGACATGCACTTTTATTCTTCATGTGTACATTTGGCATGCTGATACCCTTGCCAGTGCCAGCAGACTTGACTGCTGCCCCTTCTTTTGTGGCAGTGCTCACGTTTCATTTGCTGAAATCCTGATGGTCCCAGAAGGGCAGCTGGCATGATCTTCTGGTGAATCCTGGTTTGCAGGGACATTGGTTCCTATCTTTCATCCACCATCATACTGCAACACTTACACTGTTGGTTTTATTGGTTTGGGATGTGCAGGTTCTCTGTAACACTGTGATTAGTGTTAACAAGCCAACTTGTTACTGTTTTTGCTGTAATTTTTACAATGTTAATTAAGTTAAATATAAATTAAAATTTTCTTAATGTTTGAGAAAAATTGTTCCTCCATATACAGCAACTAAGATTGTGCATTTTTTTACATACTGCAGGGATTCAGCAGGTTTTTTTGTGTTCTGTTCTTTTTTTAACTTGACCTTCTTCTGGTTTAATTTAAAAAAAAATCTATTTTAAGATTACAGAAGTATTAGAGAGAGTAAAGCAAGAAACAGAAGAGAAAGGAAGCAGTATGACTGATGGCTGTAAGTATGGTTTTGTCTCAAATCACACCCCAAGTTCCTCAGTGACATGTGCATAATTTGTGCTTTAAAAAATAAAAATAAAACAAGACCAGAATGAGTGACTAGTCTAAAATATCAATATTAAATTTTAAAATGTGTCAATGCAAATCAGAAGTCTAAACCTCTTTGAAAGGGTTACATAATTCTGTAGAAGGTAGAGATTCCAGGATTCCCCCCTTGGCTAAATTATATGTAAAATTAAAAAAAAAAAGGGGGGG
>VZRU01011698.1:16783-33648 GCA_013398155.1 Pedionomus torquatus
CTATTCTTGTGAACTCTGCACTGCAGATGCTTACAGACATTGTTGGTTAAGTTCAGGGCAGATCTTAAGCAGACGAGACCTCAAAGAAGCCAACAGATCCATAGCTTTGGAAATGATTCAGTGTTGTGAAACACTTGCTAGTACCCTCACAATTCATAAAAGTTTCATAGTCTCCTAAATATCACCTATGACCTGTGACAAATTTAATATACCTTGGAAACATGGCAACTGAGGCAAAATGATACACAGTTGCAACTTTGAAATTGATAGGACTGTGAAATACCTATTGACTTTTATTCAAGTTTGAAAATGTTCACTAGGACTTTAAGAAAGGCTGCTTTGACACAGCTACATTTTCCCCATTAAATAGAACTTTAACTTGCGTCTTGCAGTCCAGAGTTCCTTAGAACATCTGAGTTCCCTCTACAAATGCCTCTCATCAGTGTGCACCACAAGCAGACCTACTCAAAATAAAACCTCCACTCCTAAAACCTCCTACACCCTTAACCAGCAATATTTCTTCTTGCCTGGCTCCACTGCCAAAGTGTACCTTTTCCCTTATGGCCAGCTGGACTGCCCACAGTTCTCTCAGGTGATGTGAAGCAAGAGAAATTATTCCATTACTGCCATTTAGCTACTTGTTGGCATCTTGTCTCTGTGCAAGGTAGAATTTCCATATGTTTTGACTGTCACTGTTCAAGGTATGTTTTAGTCTGGAGGACATAAATTACGTCACTTGTAAACTTATCAGACATTCTCTAAAAGGGTAATGTTAGCCATTTAGTATCCACTTCTGTAACTTGTTCTTAATACTTTAGGAATATTAATGGTCACATACATAAAATGTCTCATGATTATGAAACCCTACTGGAAACACATGAAATATCGCTGGATTTTAAAATCAATTCAGTGTACCTGTGCACTCTGAAGACTACCAGGGAGCATTCAATACTACCATTTTAAGACATAACACATAAGGTAGAATTAATTCCTCAACTTTTTACTTTTTTTCATAAAAGTGCTTTGGAAATTTATTGGAAGTCTAGTTTGACTTTTCCCTATTTTTTCTGAATTTTGCTTAGAAATTAAAAGTTCCAACTCAAAGTTAAACCAGCTCCATTAGAAACCACGTATATTTTATTATACATGCGGTTAAGTCATACCTTAAAAATAAAACCACACAGGATAGCAAATACTGCAGCACTGCCAAAACAAAGTTCCAATATCAACATTAACTTTTGCTCAAACTGACATTCTATATTTTTAGCTCTGCAACATGAATGCTATGTTAACTTTTTAAAATACTTAGATAGATTTTCAAGTAAAAACAAAATGCATCTTATTGTGGAGAAACCTCTTCCTGCCAAATCCAGAAAGTAAAACATTTTACACAGGTTCTAGCCTTTTGCTTTCCTACTTAGTGAGGAGCAGTGGAGGACCAGCAAATTTACTTGTTGATAAGGGTATCCTACCAGCAACACAGTGGTTCATAGTTGTGCTCCAAACTCACTGCCTACAAGCTTCCTATGATAGTTACATGTTCTGAATGTTAGTGATTTTGTT
This sequence comes from Pedionomus torquatus, assembly GCA_013398155.1. NCBI lineage: Eukaryota > Metazoa > Chordata > Aves > Charadriiformes > Pedionomidae > Pedionomus > Pedionomus torquatus. Next base: position 18,347 of record VZRU01011698.1, read on the forward strand.
GTTAGAAACATACAATCTATCTTGTTGAAAGACTTGGGATCGTCCAATGGCATTTTGCTGAAATACAGCTGAACTAAGAAAAAGTATTTGAGTTTCAACTGAGAAGCTGGTGGCAGACCATATTCTCTGCAAGAATCCCACAGCTCTGCAAAAACCTACTCACTCAGATGAGAAGCTCAGATTTGTTTTTCCTAGATAAAACTCTGAGATTACAAGGTAAACCTCTAAGATTAGGACATATATCCCTAAACTGAAGACTGCACTTCTAAGATATGAAAGACAAAAAATGCTACATAGGCTTATTCACACATTGGCCATTTACAGAGTGTAAATAAGTTACATGGCTAGTTTTTCACATTTGGAATGTATCTTTAATTTACACAAAAGGCATCTGCAGAAATGCCTCTGTTTACTCTCTGTGATAGACTTCGATTTTATTGGAAGTTGGACAAAAATACTTCAGTAAAATTTGTACCATTAGGCTATGAAGTCCATGCCTTATAGTGATCAGTAGTCATATCTCCAAGATAAAGATGCAGAAGTCAGAATTTTTCTGAGGCACTTTGGGAAATTCTCACATCACTTCTGAGATAATTAACACTCAAGCCGTATCCTTCTGCACAGCTGCAATGCAGTGTCTTTAAAGCCAGAGGATGCATTTTGCATACATATCAAAAAGAGATAAGATAAAAATAGATATTATAAAATTAACATAAGCATAGACAGTTTAAACTGTGATTTTCTGAGCACTTCAAAAAAGCTTTTCAACACTTACACGTAAACTTCTCATTAATAACACTAAGCTTAAAACTATTTCAGTTCATTCCAGCTTTAAAGAAAGGAAGGTAAAAGCTGTACAGGCACAAACATCAACAAGGGTCTAAGTCAAAAACCTATCTGTATTACTACAAAGCTGTAATTTCCTTATCTGTGTTTCACATCTGTTTTGCGTTTTAGCATTGTCACTTTTATCATAGGTCCCGTGGTATCTGGGTTTACCATAAAAGTTCCCATATCTTTTGCTTTCTTCCATCTCATGGAGTTTCCTAAATCTACAACAATCCATGCCAAAGATGAAAAGTTGAAATATTCCCCATGATACAATACATGATCATCATAATAAATATGTAATGATATCATATTTATATTTCATGGACTTTATACCAAATGAACTTTAGCCTACATGATGCGTGGTTACAGCTCTTTTTAATCATGATATTACCTAAAAGGGTGTGTTATGAATTGCTATACAGTTCACAAGGGTGAATGCAGGGGTACAAACTCCTTTTTGACTAAAGGGTAACAAACTCCAGAGCAAGCACAAATTCTCTAGTTTCCAGCACAGTATATTCATTTTTCACAATTACCATCCTAAGGAGATACTGTTTAAAAACCTGTAATTTTTGAAGAAGAACATTAAAACACTAGGGGGTACTTACTACCTTTGCTTCTCTTGCCATTTTATAGTGTTCTGCAATGACTATATGCACACAGAAATACACACTCCTCACTCTGAAAAATCTACACAGACGCAAGAAAATATGTTATTACAGAGCAGCAATTGCTATGCTACTCAGTAGTAAACAGGTGTTCACTATAAACAAAGTTAAATTGCAAATAAAATGTGTAAAATTTATCCATTCTAATCACTCTCATTTAAGTGCCTTTTTTAGACAAAAACACAAGTTTAGGTGAGTCCTAAACTTGTGATGGCACTTTAAAATCAAATGTTCGGTCACTGCCTTCAGCAGTGAAACTCATGAACCTGACACAAGTCGCTACAAGTGCCACAGCTTTCTGTGCAATGTAACAGGCTGATCATCAGGTTCAAGTGACCACCTCTTCACATGACAACAACATTCTGTTATTCTTATTAGAAATATCAACCAGCTACAAACTCTTACCTCATCAACAATAGTGCCACATCACTTATGGAGTCCACTTCTTCAGCTTGTGCCACTGCCCCCAGAAAACTCAGTACATTTTCAACCACTGCACACCTGCCTCCTGATTTCCAGAAGAATTCAGTGGAACTGACAAACCAATTGTGAAATCCTGAAGCTATGTTTTCAAACTCTCTCCTTTCCCCCATCCAATATGCTCTTGCCAAGGTTCTGGTTGATTAAGCTGTGGCTCAAAGGATCAAAAAAACCCCAAACTTACGAAACACCTTTGACAAAGGACAACACATCTCAATACACACCAAGAAAAGGTAAGTATTCTGTGAATGAGATAAACACATCAGGAAAAGGTCACTTGCTACCAAGTGAATCATCCTAACTTCTCCAGTACTGGTCACAGTACTTGGTATCAATACAGGCAAAGCATAGTTCTCTGAACAAATGACATTGTCTTGAAAGAAGCACCAGCTGAGAGAAAAATTGCCTGATTCCTCTAGTGACTTACCAAGCATAATGGACTTTCATATTTTTGTTACTGCCTAACAGTAGCAGCCAGGAAATCAAACAAAGAGAATTACATATCACTAGTGAAATTCTAGGTTGGCTTATAAATTTCACTTGAATATTGAAAACACTCAGCTAAATCAGATCCATTTTTTTCTTTTATGTAACATGCAGCATGCATCATTGCATTATTCTCATTATACTACCTTAATTCTCACTGTTCACTATAATACAGTTATTTCTCTCCTGTAGTCTTGAAAAATTAATAAAGGATAAAAACAAGCCTAGAAGAGAGAATGCAATTGGCTTTGTATTTTAGATATGTTAGATCCACAGATCAAGTCCAGCCTGCTGTGCATTCAGACTTCATAATAGGTCTGTATTACAAGGGTAAGAAAGACTTTCTCAGCCTTTTAGATTTCTTTTTAATTTATTTCCTTGTTGTTGCTGTTATTTAAAGTGATTTCAATGGAATTGATGCTCTATTATTTTACTACTCCTATTTGAAATTTGTTTTAGATTTTTCTCTTCTGGTAATTGGAACTCTTTCCAATTTTCTAACCTTAATTTAATCATGACTCTATTTTAGGCCCATCTCACCCTGAATGATCTCACTGCTGTCATCCTTGGCCAGCTTTCCAGGGTCCTTGATACTTATTCCACTCTTTTTGTAAAAGGTAATCATATTGTACCACAGTTTCTGCCGTGTGACGATAAATGCAGACAGTTCATTGATGAAACAGGCTTTACTACTATAATGATCCTTGTAGTCACAACTGAATTCCTCTCTGAACATCAGGAAACAGAACCGCAAGCCATATTTCAGCTTAAATTTCACTGCAACTTTGTGAAATGAGAATAGAGTTTCTGTGTCCACAGAATGACATGTGGTGAATGGTGGTGAATGTCCTTCACCACTTAGATGCATCTTTCACACGCACACCATGCCTGATTGCTGATAATGATGCTGTGACCAGCAATTACACAATCCTTTCCTCCCCCCTGTGACTGCCAGCTAAGTCATCAGTCTCTAAAGCAAACCTATAAATGAATTATAAAAGTTTGGTCTGTTTAAAAATTCTCCTGTACCTCCCAGTTTTGAATTTACCACTAAAGCAAAGTCAGCTCCCCACGTGCTGCTTCCGACCTTGCCTCGTGTCATATAAAGCATCGAGTTCTTTGTGAGCTTACCAGAAAAGAGAGGTCTTTCCTTTGAAAGTACAGAATCATCAAAAAGAAAATGCTTTCTATCATCTAAAACACTGCTTTCCCTCCACACTAATATGAACAAAGGTCACACTGAAAACAAGGCAAAATTTACTGGAATCCTATCTATCACCCTGCCAGCCAAATTTGCAAGAACAGGACTTAAAATAATCATGCTAAGTTATACCAAAGAAACATCTTCCAGTGAAAGGCCACCAGCTTCACACAGAGAATGAACTCTTTAAGAAGTGGGAAAGCACAGAACAGTCAAACACATAAACAGGACCACTTAGCAGTGACAGAATTCCTACCATTTGTTATTTCAAGTTTGTTGTTTTAAAGTCATTGTTACATCTGACATTCTGTTTTTATAAATATACCTTTTTCATTTCAATTTCCTAGATCTAACTAGTTTTGTATGCTATCTTTGATACTACTTCCTTTTCCTATATTGTAAGGCATACAACATGTTACTGGATAGATACAGGGGTGCAGTCATTTCTCCTAAATAATATGCCAGCAGGTTCATTATAACATCATGACACATTTATTACATGTATAATCTTTCACATATTCTCCTTTAAAAAAAAACAACAACCCACAACCAAAAACTGTAAGAAGTTGTTTACTGAAATTAAGCATATGTTATTCTTTTCACAGATTTATTGCTTCAACCGCACATTGTAAATGGACTCCACTGTACACTCTTTTTTTGGCAGCATTTACCCAGAAGTATAGTTTAATTACAGTTCGTTTTAGTCAAATTAGTTGTGTCAAAACACTGGAAGAGACTCAATGCTTTAAAACACAGAAGTCATCCCAAACCCTTTTAAGTCTTGCACTGAGAAGGCACAGCATAATTTAAACATACAGAAAAAAAACCACCTGAAATCACTAGTGCACCATAACTCAAATTTCAAAATATTAAATGTTAAAAGGAGGTAACTAGGACACTGGTGTTGACTGAAACCGTATAGTCTCTTTCTGGAACAAATACAGAAACCTTTATAAACCATCACTACCCTACACAGACTGTCCAATGAATTTGATGTCTATATTCTGTTTTCTCTCTCCATCGAGACACCTCTAATCTCTTCCAGTCTGAGGCAACAAAAGTATCTTTAATAATAATTTATTGGAAAACACTATCATAAGGGAATTCTAAGTGCTGTTTCCAAATATTTCAAACAGAAATACAACAAATAAAGCTAAATGTACCCTTCCTGTTGTATATATTTTCTAAAAAATAGGTGGCAACCAAACTTTCTCTAACTGCAGATAATTTATCTCCAATGTGTCACATGAAGTGAATTCTGTGACCTAATGGTTTGCACTACAGATACTACCGATTTTCAGATAATTTAAAATTTTGGGGGTTGAAGAAGGAACAACAATTATATTACAGATAAAGAACAAGGATAAGCAACAAAAGTCCCAGCATCTTTACTAAAGCCCCAGAATGATGGAAACATGGGTCTTATTGGAGAAACCAGTCATTCATGTGAGCTCATTTTAGTGACACCCAACCTATACATATAAAATACATATATAAACTTATAGCTATGAAGAGTCATCAGCAGAAGCTTCATGAAATTAATCAAGGATGGATTCCAAATCCACCACCTGGGGCAGATGCACCCCCTGCACTGGTACAGACTTTTCATTGGTGGATGGGTGGGTGGATGGATGCCAAGTAGATCTACTAAAATGGACGACCTAGTCGTATTTGCAGGCAAGAGGTGGAGCACAGTATATGAAAGGGATGTATGCAAATAAAGAGAAAAAGCTTCATGAAAAATTTACATAATCCTACCAAAGTGTTGCATATATTCAAAAAAAGAAGAAAATTTACTCAAATATCTTTGCCCAAGGTATTAAAAAAAAAAAAAAAAGTCAAGGGTGCTGCAATTCTGCATGAATAATAGAACATTTCTGCATATAAAATTTCTAAAAGATACATTCAGTACTTCTTCAGTTTAGGCTGAATAATCCCTACAACTCTGTTCTGCTGGAATTTAGGGGTTTTTGCTAATAACAGCTGCTCTATGGTGTTGCCTTCATCAACATCTCCACCTCTCATAGAAGGGATCTGTACTTGGCTGTTGTGTTGTAGTGAGTTGATACTATCCTGATCTCTTATTTCTAGTCCAATTCTAGTATTTACTTTTTCTCTTTCTTTTGTTTTAAGTTTTGAATTCTACTCTTGTTCTGTAACTGACTTGCAATATGAATCTGGCCAAGATATTTACACTCATGTATTCTTAACTAGCATTCAGTTTGGGGAGCATATATGTATATGCTGAATACTAATAATCTGAGAAATTCAAAACTATTGACTATATTTAAAAAAATTGACATAAACCACAATTTAAAACCTAGTTTTCAATTGAAACATCTGCAAAACAAACAATTGTAGTTGCATGCAAACATACGTACATGAAAAATGTTTGACAAGCATAAATACTCTAAATCCCCACAGCTAAATTTACTATGTAAATAAACATTTTTTTTTCTAAACTGCACCTACCTAGATTTCAAATATACATTCTCTACAGCTATACATCTATTAATCCATCAAGTGCTTAGGCTCTACATCCTTTAAACAGAGGAAAATGTAGAGGGAAAAGGACAATATAGAGATTATCTGGATTTTGAGTTTGCCGTACATGAAATTCCATTTTCTTTCACATAAAGTTTCATGTTCGCTCAAGAAATGTATTTCAAAGATGTATCTTTAAAATCATGAATTGAAATTTATTAACACCTAAATATTCATGCAACTACAACTACGAAATGCAGATTTACCACAGGCATGTTCTTATTTCTTTTCCTTATGCAGCACTCTGGAAGTTTATGAGGTACAGAAAGCCTACTACTCTTAGCACAGGTGACTTTATTTTATAAAATTTTGAAAGGAAATTAGTATTTCTCATCCAAGTGTTACAAGCCATTGTTGAAAAGAGAAGTCAAATTTTATATTACATATGTGACAGTCAACTTAAAACTTATTTCCAAGGCACACTGGGCTAAAGACACACTGAAAAAAAAAAAATTGATTTCTAAACTTAAATTAAAAAACTATACTGCATGCATTTCCTCCAGGCAAATACACAAGGATTCACTAATACCACTATCAGTGAGGCAGACCTGACCAGCAGTACAGCTAATGAACGGCAGAATATCCACAACTGCACACAAAGCACACTCTGCAATACTTAAGAAAATAAATATGATATTTTCAACCTTAGATTCCTAAAACAATATAGGTTTCATGGCAACTATGTCACAAAAGTAAACATCACCTATTCTGCTAACCCACCATGATCACTTCTCCCTTCAGACAGTAGCTCCTACTCATTATCTCAGAAAATTTAACTGATTAATAAAATAAGTTAGATTCTGGAATTATTCTTTTATCTAGTAGATTTTCTTCTATTACAAAAGAAACAGAAGCTCTGAGGAAGGACTAGAGAGCCTTAAATGTTGTCTGTTTTTTCCAATGAAATAAGATGAATTAATAAAATAGGTATCTTTTGCTCAAAAATTTTGCTTAATATTAAGTATTTATTATTAAGAATGATGACACTAAAGACCATACTATGTCTCTCTCAAAACCAGTGTGTTTATGTCAACTATGATCAAGTCCTGATATTATGGCAAGAGGGCACTCACATTATCATCAAATCAGAACAGATCTTACAACATTACAAGAGAAAATAAATGAGTTGTTGTTGTTGTTAGGAAAAAAAACATTTCATGGATGGCAGCCACAAAACCTTCAATCTGCTTTGGTCAATGGAGCAAGATACAGTATTCCATTCTCTCTGTCTAACCACTGAGAAGACCCAGATCTGATTTCATACCAAATTAGATCAATGATAGTGCTGTGATAATAAATACAAAGTTATGTTATAAAATCAAGATTCTGATTTTATGGTGTGTAGAAAAGTCCACTGTCTCTATCTTTATGTTACAAAATTTATTTTTAGAAATAATAATTAATGAATCATGCTAAAGCCAGTAAATATAGGGAAACTAGAAGACATCATCTGTGCAAAAGTAATGAATTGGCAACCTAGATTACTCCCCTGCACTTGCATCAAAAAAAAAAACAGTAGTTAGAAATTAATTTAATTAAAAGGGAATTTATTATTCTACTAAGAGAACACATAAACTTTCTGTATTCCCAGCTCTACTCCAAGTGGTCAACTACAATCAGAATCCTTTGTGGCTTTTTTAAAGAAGTTCTTTCAGCAGCCTCCCAGCATTTTGGCCTTTAGGTTTCATGCTTTGATCTGTCCTTATGTGGACTAGAGAGTCACTTTTTAATTCAGATGAGTTCACATTTTCATGTAAGTCTATGTTTCAAGAAGCTGACAGACACAATAATAGTACAGTAACACACAAGGACCATGCTTTCAGTTGGGTTCCTCAAAAACACAATCATCAGAGCTGCCACAATTAAAGCACAGTTTCAAAATGAAAGGTGGTAACTACCATTACAAAAGGATTAACCAACTACCAAGGCTGTAAAACCAAAGGAAAAAAAAATCAAAGATGTCAAAAGCTTCAGTGACAGGATCACAGAATCCTTATGGTGGAAAGGACCTCTCAGATCACTGAGTCCAACCACACACAAAACCATAACCCACTCCCTACAATCTAGAGCATGCCCTGAAGTGCCACATCTACACATTTTCTTAAATACCTCCAGGGATGGTGACTCAAACACATCCCCAGGCAGGCCGTTTCAGTGCCTGACCCCTCTTTCAGGAAAGTAATTCTTCCTAATATCCAGTCTAAATCTCCCCTGATGCAACATCAGACCCTTTCCTCTGATCTTCTTAATTTGGGAGAACGGACAAACACCCACCTCTCTACAACCTCCTTCCAGGTAGTTGTAGAGGGCAATAACGTCTCCCCTCAGCCTTTTCTTCTCCAAACCAAACATGCCCAGTTCCCTCAGCCTCTCCTCATATGACTTGTTCTCTAGACTACTCATGAGCTTGGAGGCTCTCCTCTGGACAAAATTCTTCATATTATCCACCACACAATCATACAGTAGACAGATGTTTTATGTGGTCATATGACTTCAACTCCATTGCTGGTACATGCATCAACTGACTAATGAATGAAGGTGCATCGTTTGTTGCCTGAAATGTTCTGGAAAGCCTTATTTTATTTTGCTTGAAAAAGTATGCTGGAGCAAAATGCTCAACCAAGCACAGATGACTGATATAAATATAATAAAATAAACTTAAATCCAAGATACAATTATACGTAAACAAACATGATAAAGCCCTTTACTTGCACAATTCAAAGGAGAACTAGCATAAAAATCCATTTCTAAAACAGCCGCCTAACCTGTAAATTATGTCTATCAGATTGTCATAACTAAGTCATGCATGATGTTAACAATCACTCAGTTTTTCTCATCAAGTATATGCTGTATTAAATGGAACATCACCACTGACTTACCATTAAATCCCAGCCATATCCCCTTTCCAGAATCAATAAAACAGCTTCTCTAAAGTGAGCCAGGATTTTAAAAAATATATGCCATACAACTTAAGTTAAAAACTCTTTACAATGAACTGGTTTAGTGATATTCCAGATGATTTATTACATAACAACATTTCATTAATCGTTAAAATTGGATAATAAAGTCCCTTTGCACAGCTAAACACAACTAGTCCTAGAAAAACTAACACCTACCGAAAAAACCCTTGCAGCTACAGACTCAGTGCTTGTAAAGATGTGTTTCTTTAGAGCATTTTCGGGTAATACAAGTAACTTCAGCACTTCTTGCAGCAGACTAAAAACCACTGTTTCTAGAATATCAACCAAACTGCTGTACCTTTAGATAATGAAACTGCATTAACCCCATTTCTTTAATGCAAGACTGCATTTAATCCCCTAAAAATCTGAAACACTATTTTATGCAGGCAAAAATATAATAGTATATAGAAGATGAGCACTAAGCATTCTGCACTTAGTCCCACTTAGGATATTTAAATGGAAAACAGCAGCAACCATGTCTGTAATCTACATTAGAAACAACACCTAGACTAGCATCAAAAAGACTAATACAAGAGTTTAACGAGCTCAGAGTTTAAATTGATTCATCCGTGTAAAACACTCAAATAGTGCATACCAATGAGCTACCATTGTTGAAACCCCTGTGCTTTCACTGTAGCCACAGAGGGATGTGGCACAGCTCCAAAATCCACCCATGATTGCCCACAGAGAAATTTAATCTCTGCTAATCCTTATTGAAATATCTATCCACGACTCCATTATTTTGGTTTTCTTCTGAGAGATGGGCTGAACGGCACTCAATGACTATTTAATTCAAGGCAACACTCCATGAAACTCAGTTGAGTTCAAATCTACAATTTGCCAAAACTACTAACCGGAAAACAGTAGCTCAAGAAAGGAAAAAAAAAATTAGTATTTATAGGTATAGAGTTATAATTCAACAAATCTAGTTAGTTCATCTATAAAATAAAGTTATGCTTAGACTTTTTATATCTCAGCCCAGAATTACATTAATCCAGAACTGGTGGCTTTATGAAAAATAAATGAGACCATCACAACTTAGTCTCATTTTAGATTCACATGCTTAAAATGTTAAGAATATATTGAAGTCACACACTTCTATGACTCCACTCCTAACTGAAATTCATCCCTCATTTTGTTTCCAAACTACGCATAGGTCTTCTTGCTTTTAACTTCTAAGTCCAGATTCTCCTGCCCCTTTTTTTGAGGGGGAAAATAAAATATATTAATTTACCTTTTGTTCCACGTAAAAACTAAAGTTCTGACATGCTCATGAAAGAAAGAACAGTATCTGTTTTTTAAGGACTACTATTTTAACTAAAAGGAAAAAAAAAAAAACATATTTTGGAAGAAGGCTTTTTTCCCTTTTTTTAAAAGCTAGAGAGCTTGATTTTATGTGCGTAAGAATACAAATGGTGAGCAGAACAGAGTAGCAAGTAGCATCAGTCTGACTGGACACTTCTAAGTCAATTTGTTTATATGAAACAAGCAGAAGATTAGTCACCAAAAATGAAGTGTGAAAAGAAGGTTATTTCCAATGCAAATAATTTAGTATTAGAAGAAAAAGANNNGAAGAAAAAGAAAAAAAAAAAGAAAAAAAAAAAACCAAAAAAAAACCACCAACCGGACAAAGAAGTTTTTGTTATTATGCTTCCTTAGATAGGCTACTACAGAAGAAACAGGTGATCAGCTAGAAAAGGGGAAATATACTAGGGCCATCAGCAAGAAATTGGAAAAATGAATTTTTTGTACATGTCCATTTTAGTGTATAAACCCTCTTCTAGTTTTAAGTATCTCACTCCTCTTATATGTTACTAAATATTCAGAATGATGTCTTTATGTCATAGAGGGACAAAAGAGATTAGGAATCTATCTAGGCATAAAATTACCTAGAGCAACTTCCCATCCCTGAACTTGCAACAGGCTTAAAATTTCTCAGAAAATTATAAAGTTTCATCTGTTAGAAGAGTTTCATACAGAATTTACAATAGTAGTAGACAGGTTTATGCCTAAAGAGTACTTTCAACAAGCAAATTAAGCAGGAGCACAACTAAATATTAAGCCCGAAGAATATGTCTACAAACCTGGCTTTATGTTCCGTGCACATATCAAGAATAAGAACTCATTCTTTACTGTACACAAGAAGAACAAGTATTCAGCTTTTTTTTGGTCTCCTATTATGTCCCTTTTTCTCCTGTCAACCCATCCTCAGAAGAAAAGCAAAGCAGCTCATACAGGAAGCCTTGAAGCCATTACACCTGAGTTTTCAACTTGTTTTGTTGCTATCATCCAATCACCAGGCTAACTGGTGTCCTAACTGACAGAAAGAGCACTAAGAAGTGTAAGAACACCTGAAGCAGTTTAGCATTTTATATAAAAGATGGCATTACTGTAATGGCTAGAGCCATTACTTGGGCACTTTTCCCAGCCAGCATCTCCTCAAGCCCAGGAGGATGGAACATGACATATATTCTGTACTGAATCACAAAAGGTTGTCCCCAGCTGAATTAACATCACATGCAGAAATATCTGTTTTCCTTAACATACTGCTATCTAAATAAGCTTGACCTAACTTGACCTAGTTAAAATTCTGACATCTAATGAGAACTTAAGGTAGCACAGCTGAGATCATAAAACAAGCACATGCAACTGTTGGAGGATAATCACATGGGAGCTAAATCACTTCACAAGTTTTGGGCACATTTCTACATTTATGGATGTAAAACTCATTCAGAAAATGATTCTGACTGAAGATCCAAGAAAAACATTCCCAGCACAGACTTCCAAAAAATTTTACTTCTATTCACTTATGTGAAGATGCGTGTATTATTAGCAACCGATGTTATAATATCGATTCATCATTCTAAATACATTGTTCTGCAATTAACACTAGAAATGTTCTTCATTCTTTCCCTTCCAAATAATACTTACTCACTTATTTTATGACATTATTCTAATAATGTCATAATTAATGTATGTAATAGAAATAGTAGTAATAGAAATAACCAAGATCAGATTGTCCAGGCAATGACAGGTTAACAACAAAAGGTTGACTGAACTGCTAATGTACAACAGATGCACATCTGATTTCAAATATAATATAGATATTTTGGGCTGTTGGGTTTATAAAAGTTTGACCAACTATGGTCTGGATATGCAATGTAAAACACACATGCATGTGCTTAGCATATTTCACACTATTTCCATTATGTTGCTAAACAAGGAAAGAAGCTACCAAGCAATCCTTATTCAATGTCCCTAAAGTCACCAGTGAGATACCCAAGTAAACCAGGGAAAGGCACATGCACTACCCAAGAACTTCTGCAAACATCTTATTCTCCCTCAAATCCAAATGGCTTCGACTCATCCATTTCTACCCTGGTAGATCTCTTTACCACACAGCAGAGAAACACTTGTATTATTTGCATGCCATCTCTACCTGACCATCAAGTTTCAACAGACAACTCCTTGAATATCCTAACCGACCATCAAACCCACAATGACTCTCACATTTGTTGTTTCCTCTCTATTTCCCAGGTCCCCTATTTTTATGGTAAATCATGCAAATCTTGGAAATCATGGATGTTCCTATTCTCCCCCTTCTCACAATCTGCCACTAACTAACAAAAAGAATAAATCTTCTAAAAAAGAAGGACAAAGAACAGTGCTTTTAAAATACAATTGCAAGGGTTGCAACACAGACAACATTTGTTTCTTTTAAAAATCCTGGTTGATTTCCTATACAAGAAAAAATTGGCACATACAATGAGATATGAATAAAAGCCAGGGTTACAAGACTTGGAGAAAATGCTAATTTTAACTAACATGAACAGTTGTAGCTGGGCTGGGAGAGGCTCAGTGCTCTGTCTTTTCTTTTTAAAGCAGTTCTAATTAGGTGATCAAAGCTTTACTCAATTACTACAAAATTTTTTACTAATTAATAGACTTAACCAGTTTTTCTGATTTGCCATCTCACTTCTGTATCTTGCAAAATAACCTTGATAATTTTATACTTTTTACACAGTAAAGCTGCTTTCTGTTCATGGCTGACACTTCTACTCATGCCCTACCTTGCCTAGTTAAGACTTACTGATGACAAATTTTACATTGCCAATTTAAAGAGGTTTAAAACACAAATAAGGTGTATGTTCAAGTCAACAAAGCAAAAGTTGGTGAACCTGTGACCTGTGAGAGAGTGATTACTCACACAGTACCCTCATCCACATATTTATTTCTGTCCCCCTCAGCAAAGTTTCATTTCTTTAACAAACTTGCAACAGAAGAGTAGGTAGACCATGCATTAAGAAATAACAAGTTTAGAATTCCAAATAGGTAACTGAAAAAGCCTCCAAAAAAACCGACCTGTGATTTTCTGAATTCTTCTGTCTTGAGTTAGCTGTAGTTTTAAAAAGCAAGTGTCTAAACAAAGCACAAATCTTATGAGGAGAGGCTGAGGGAGCTGGAGTTGTTCAGTCTGAGGAAGAGGAGACTGAGGGGAGACCTTATCGCTCTCTACAACTACCTGAAAGGAGGCTGTAGAGAGGCGGGGGTTGGTCTCTTCTCCCAAGTTACAGATGATAGGACAAGGGGTAATGGCTTCAAGTTGCACCAGGGGAAGTTCAGGTTAGATATTAGGAAATATTTCTTTGCTGAAAGGATTGTCAGGTATTGGAATGGGCTGCCCAGGGAGGTGGTTGAGGCATCATCTCTGGAGGTATTCAAAAGAGGAGTTGACATGGTGCTCAGGGATATGGATTAACGTTGGGTGGTGTTTTGGGTGGTGTGGGGTTTTTTTTGCTTTTGTTTTTTTCCATTGGTTGGACTAGATGATCTTAAAAGGTCCCTTCCAACCTAAGTGATTCTGTGATTCTGTAAATACATACTTTATTGCTTGTATTTTCCCTCTCCTTCATTTCAGTATCCCAGGAAGCTGTGCGCATAGAAGGAGGGAGGAAGTACTTAATTTCGTCTTGTCAGCCTTTAAGGATAACACTATTTAATTTTATAGTCCTTCCTCCGCAATGTCAGACTTTAGCCTGCATGTATCAAATGGACCATGACAAGTGCTAACAATCTTTTTCTTCTGCTTCTATGAAAAATTGATGGTGATCTCTGTTTTCTAATGCTTACCCTCAGCACAGGAGAAGCTCTAAGTGTCTCCAATTTCTTTTGGCAAAATGTTCCAGACGTATTTACTCAGTATCAATGCGTAACTGCAACATCAATGAAGTGGGAAGGCAGGGGTGCTATTTTGGTTTGTCAAGAGGCTTGGTATTTAATTCATTTAAGGCTTGTCCAGATGTGTAATGGGGTAGTCGCTCTCCAGCTTGATGAAAGTAAGAAGTCTTTAAGAAGTCTTGGAGCCTTACATCATGAGCTTACCATCTGTATAGCACAGCTTCCCAGGCCCAATTTATGAAGCCCCAGAGGTGCTCCTGACCAGCTGCTCCAAGAGCCCCACAAAAGCAGGGATGCTCACAAAAGCAAGGGTTGTTCTCACATGTGCACAGCACAGCAAATGTCAGGTTCACTACTCACACCCAATACAAACAAGCTATGTCAGTGTGACCCAGTCACTGTGACCCTACACAAGGAAAGAAGGTATCACTGGAAGAATCTGTACAACCAAAAGGTCGGTCAGTACAGCTCTCCAAAACTGTCCAACATGTCCAAAAATTCAAGTGTAGTTGCTATGTCAGCCACTGCTCTCATGAAAGGTTGTGTAACTAAGAATTATATCCATCGGGAGTTTTCCCATATAAAAATGGTGAAGCTGTGGTTAAAAACCTTCTCTAGGAGGAAAGATGTCAAAAATACGAATTGAGCCTTTTCTCAGGCTGAATCCTATCCTCAAGAGTGACTGTGAGCAGAACTTGAGGAATATAGAATATATATGTTTTATTTTATTACTATTGTTCTATTACAGTTTCATTCTCCTTGTTCTCAGAAAACCTGTAAAATCAGACTATCCTCAATGGATAGGTAAAAAATAAAAAATTCCAGTTTTGCAGAAGCTGTATTAAGTGTCCTGAATTTAAAGGGACATGTGAACTTTGGGCATCCAATACAATCTAAAGTATTTTGAATCCATTATGTGTCATTCCCTTCCTATTAGTTAATAGGACTAATCTT
>VZRU01011698.1:40891-57501 GCA_013398155.1 Pedionomus torquatus
CCGGGAGGGTAGGCTTCGCACCCCCGCCTGCCTCGCCGGGCGCTCAGGGCGGCGCATCCGCGGTGCCGCGTCCCCACGGCAGGAAGGGCTTCCCTCGCCCCCCTCGTCCTTCTGCGCAGCCTTTGCCTCGAGTTCAGGGAGCGGCAGAGATTTACCCTTTCTGCCTGGCTTTGCGTAGTAGTTTTGGTTTGTCCTAAACTCCTGATGCCCCCACAGCTGCCCGTGGAAACCCATCACTTTCCACCCCGCCCTTGTAAGCCGAGGGATGATTAAAAGAGGAGTCGAGCAAAAGCTTCCAGTACACGTCTGTCATCAGCATAAGCAACAGGTAAACGCCTCCCTCTAGAAGCCTGATTTCTTGCTCTACCTTCTGCTGCTTCACCTACTGTCGTGGGTGTCAAAGGTGACTACTACGCCTTAGGGGGAAGCAGAGCAATCTAGTGTGGAGAGAAAACCCATCTGTGCCCCTAAGGGTAAGCTACGAAGTAAGCAAGAGTTCTTTATAAAAGTTAGTTGTATAAAATGAAAAGTAAAACAAATAAACAAAAATGACACGTTGGGGCTCCAAACCAAAAACATGTTTAGACTCCACAGAAGACAAATGCATCTGAGGTTTGCTCTTGCTGTGTTCAATAGCTGCTTGAAACCTACGCTGCATGGGTATGTGTTCTCAACTGACTCCAAGCAGTATTTTTGATGAGGTTTTTGGTTTTATAGGAAAAAAAAAAAGTTAGCATACAGTGGTCCTTTTTTTTTTTGGCATCTGAGCCAACTTAGGCTAAGCAAAATCAGAGCGACTTAGTAAAAACAAGATGACAGATTTGCATGTAGGAGTTTAGAAGGAGGGGAGTTTTCCAGAGGCTGCAACCTAGTATTTGCCTGGTAATTAGGTTACCTTATAAATGCATTTAAAGTGAATCTTTGTTTCCCAAGTAAGTAACAACATGCCTAGTAATTTGCTAGTTAATAGGCCCAATAGTGCAGCCAAAACTATCCTTGTAACTGGTTAGGAAATGCAGTAAGACGTAGTTTGTAAGCTTGAGTGCAAACACTAGATATAAATTATGATTGTATTTTTTTTAAAAAAACAACTCCAGGTGCATAGATAAGACACAAAAATATATGGAGAACATCTTTGCTTGCAGTGCATACTGTTACATCCCAAAAGATAAATGGGCAGCCAGCAGGAATAAGGAAAAAAGACATGGTGTGTGCATTTTAAAACTGTGAATTGCTGTAACTGTTTTCAATCTGCTGAAGTTAGTCCCTTTGGACCAAATTCTGCATCTCTTATTCACATGTATAATCTTACTAAAAAGACAAAAGAACTGCTTTTGTCAGAAAGGTAAGCAGAACTCAGCCTTTTCAGCACAAACTGTAGGGGGTAAAGAGACTGCAAGAAGCCAATTGAGAAAGACTTTAATATGTTTGACTTTATCACCAGCCAAAAAAGGAGGAACATTTCAAATAAGTCTCCACATACAAATGCAACGCAAGCTAAAGTCAGTGTGGAGCTGCAACAAACTTCTTTAGCTCATTTTATGTTTTCTTTTTATTGTCTCAATAGTTAAAGTAAAAATACAGGGGGAAGTTCTCAATGCTTAACTTTGAGTAAAATGCACTATAAAATAGAGCCCCTACTGGTGTTCATTAGTTTTAACAAAGAGTCTGGTCATAGGTTAATACTGGTAGACGGTATTGTAGCCCACCACATGCTAACTGTTGTCACTGTGAAACTAGTGCAGAGAAGTCTATGTTTAAAAGAATAAGAATTAAAAGAACAAAACAATGCTTTCATAGTGCAATTATATTGCAGAGAGAATGATATTGTATCCACATGTACTGTACAAAAGACTTTATTTTCTTAATCACAAGCCACCAAAATTCTGCAAAATAGTTTTTAATTTACAGAACATATTGCATGTCAGGAAGCGTAGTGATAGGACAAGGGGTAATGATTTTAAACTGGAAGAGGGGAGATTTAGATTACATATTAGGAAAAAATTCTTTCCTGTGAGGGTGGTGAGGCACTGGAACAGGCTGCCCAGGGAGGTTGTGGATGGCCCATCCCTGGAAGTATTTAAGGCCAGGCTTGATGGGGCTTTGAGCAACCTAGTCTAGTGGGAGGTGTCCCTGCCCATGGCAGCGGGGTTGGAACACGATGATCTTCAAGGCCCTTTCCAAATCTAACTATTCTATGATTCTGTGATTCTGTGTGCGCTGTTATTAACTATGCATTCATAAAATTGGAAGCAATGGTATCTTCAAACTCAATTTAGAGTAAAATGAAAAAAAGACATTTACTTTGCTCCAGAAGATTCCTAAAACTGCACTTCCTATCTGGAAAGTCTAAGCTTCTCGACATTCTAAGGGACTCATGCATAATCACAGCTGCATTAAGAAAATAGTGTGTTGATTTGTAAAGTATAACAATGATCCAGACCATCTCTCTGACATAAGGAAAAAAAATAATCAGAAAATGAAGTAAAGAATGTGTCTTCATCAGTCCTTCCTGATTGAGATAAAGTAGCTGACTTTGGTTTAAATCAGAAGAGATTTTACAATTTTCTCTCTTTAGTCCTCCCTGATATTAAAACATACAAAATTGTGCCATCGGTTGCTGAGGGGCAGGCAGGGCAAGGGCTCTCTCAGCCCACACCATAGGCTGACTTCTCATACCTTCAGTGTGCCATTGATGGTGGCGCCCCAATTACTGGTGACATACCAGAGACATTTCAACCCATCTTTTGAAGATGTGGAGGTTGTTCTTCACCTCTGTATCCTTCACCACTATGGTCTTATTTAAATATGTGCTGCAGTTACTGTCTCACTTTATGTAAGCAAGTGCAGAATTTTCCCCCCATCACATAGTGAATCTGTTTCAGTGATTTGATTCTGGAGATTAAGAGTGAACAAATTGTACGGCTGAATTAAAAATGTCACCTTCCAGCAATACAGACATCACCAGCAGTCAGGGACTTCCCTTGTTTTATTTTTTATTTTTACTTAATCATCTAACTGTAAAAGCTATCAAGCTTACATATACCAAACAGTTTTAAAATTACCTCGGCTTTACAATATATACAAGATTGACTCAAGTAATTGTTACCAAAAAACCTCCAATCTTTAATGGACTTCACAGGGAAATAGTTGTTAATTATTTGAGCATACACTTGATATATATATGTGGTTGATGGTATCATTGTTTTTTTTTAAACTGTTGAGTACATTTGTTTCAAATTTTTACAACTTAATAATATATGCTAGATGAATGGAAAAAATCCATTCTGTTTTGAATGGTTCTTGCTACCTTGAGGCCACATATCATATAACAGTTGAGATTAGGAACAGAAGCTCATATCTTCCTGTTTCTATGGTGCTTTGCAAATGTTATCTCAGTATAAATAAACTTATTTAAAGGCAGATTGAACTCGTTGAGGTTTTTTTATCTGCCAGATATATTGTGAGCCAGTGCAAATTTTCTCCACTTCAGTGTAACAGAAATTAGGTTTTTTCCATTTCAGAAAATGTTGTGTTCCCCATCCCTTCAATGGAACAGTGTATTTCCACTGCCTGTTAACTCACGGATTCTGAATGTTTAGTCTGTAATTCCATACTGATATTTACATGCTCAAAATGAAGAGTTTATTTAAAATGTATGTATTTAAGACCACTTTAAACAACTTCTCTTTAGCAGATCTTGCTTCAGAGCAAATCTCACTGTTACATCTAAACTCATAGTGCAATTAGATGACTGTGGAGTGAGATGTGTGTCGAACTATCGTGAGCTTAATACCTCTCCTGGCTGAAAGTACAAAATCTTTAAAAGTGCAAAACTAAGCCCATTGCAGCTCAAAGCTATTATGCTGCATGACCAATTCTTACGATCCATTTGAGTTTAGATAATTCAGTGAAATTTACACCCAAATCACAGTTGTTTCCTTGCGAGTTACTTGAGTCACATTGTGAAATTCATCGAGATCTTTGTGGATGGTACGTGTAGGTAAAAATACACTTTCCACACATATATAGGATGTTTGGCAGGGTCAACATTTAACCAGAGTAAACTTTCACAACTACTTTATTATACCCTTTTCATTTGCCACTTTTTTTCCTCAGAAAAATTGGTGCTTGGCAACTGTTGACAATTTGTCAGAAAGCTGAATCTGTACAATGGAAAGTACCAACTTCTATTCAAGTTGAAGCCATTTAAAAGACAGCAAGGCTCTTTCTGTGAGCCTGAGTCCCACGCAGCTTGCCAAGCTACCATTTCCAACAAAGTGGAGCTTCCTCAGATTTCTAATCATCTATCAAGCAAATAAATCACTTGATCAGTTATGGGGAAAAGGCTAATCCAGAATGACCACAAATAATTGCCAGTTTTGGAACAGCTTAAAAGACTTCAGATGTAAAACCTGCAAGTCTTTTTTTGGAGAAAAAAGTCACCTTTCGGAGAAAAAAAAAAAAAAAGAAGTTAATTTGGAAAGAGCTTGTCTCAGGTCTCTCACTTTTGAACATAAAAAGTAAGTTAAAATAACAAAAGAAAAAATATCATAGGTCTTGAAAAAAACTCCTGAGTTTCCTCCCCTAACTTTAAAACTCTGCCTGTAGGTAGTGGCTCAGTTAGTGAGGTTACTTTCGTACAGAAAGTATTTCAAAGCTCTGCCTGATTTCTGCCAATACAAAAGCAAATCTATCAAAATTCTGAGCTTCTTCTCACATTCAAACAACCTAAAAGGAAAGTGTATATGCTGAATTTTCAAGATCATGAAAAGAACATTCTTCTGAGTTTCTTCCTAATTAAGGAGATGGCAAAGAAGAGCTTAATTTGCATTTCAGGAGATAACTGAGACTTGCAAACACGTAAATATTCAAACAAATGCAGAGATCTATCTAAAACCTTCAATCTCTAACCAGAGAAAAGGTTAAAAATAACAATTCAGAACCTTGTGCAGCATTGATAAGAACTGCTTTAATACTGAAAAGAAGTTGCCCTCTTTAAAGCATTAGGTGCAAGAATGGTAGAAAAAAATGGCATACATGTAATAAAAAGTATTTGGAAACTGCAACAGTTCAGTCTATTCTTTAGACTTTTGTCCTTTGTAATTTCACAACTTTGTTATTCAAAAGGTAAAGCAGATAAAGGCATTAGTTTTAAGAATTTTTGAGATTGCCTTTTGAATCAGATCTTCAGTAAGAATTAAGGTTCCAACACTTCCATAGTTTACATGTGTGCTTGAATTTAGAAGAGTAGTCCTTTTGAAGTCAATGTGTATAAGCTTAAAGTTGTTGGTTTATAGATACTGTTGAAATTTTGTTCTAATCTTTATAAAACTCTGCCTATACTCAAGAGCATGTACCATTTACCACTGAAACCACCTTATCGCTTTTGCTATCACAGGGAGTAGAAAAGATGCTATAGCCCAGACATGCATTCTCATTGTTCACTAACTCTGCATGTTCTTCTTGACATTTTAAAATAATACAATAAACATGTCTTAAAACAGTCATATCTTCAAAATAAAAACTCTGTTTATTATAATTTGTATTGTATTATAATTTGTCTCTGTATTATAATTTGTAAATCTATATGAGAACATGGAAACTAACTACTGGGGAAAAAGCAATAATGGAAGATATCCTTAAAAGAGCTTGATGGACAGGAATTCTCATAGTGGAGGGAAGTGTCTCTCTGAAATAAAGATAATGAAACTGACTGCCAAACTGTAAGACCCAGTTACAAGACAAAAGAAATTTTTGATCATTGGGAATGGTGGGAAATTAGAATTCCGCTTCCTATTGAAAAATTATCCCACTTGTGACTGTAGCATTTCTATTTAAAAAGAAATCTGACCTCTTCTAATGATATCAGAAACAAATTCAGGGAACTTGACTAGCTACTTCATCTTCTCCCTACCCACATGTACCCACATTAAAAGGCAGTGGGGACAGCAGGCAGGAATACAGCTGTAGAATAAAAGAAAGTGATTGGTAGGAACTACAAACATCTGGGACTGGGTACAAAACTCTATGGCATTAACGATCAAACCAGAATAATTTTCAACTGCATTAGGTTATTAGTGAACATTAGGTAGATGTCTGCTGTGTTTAAACTAGTAAGTTTCAAAGATTCTATAAGCCATAGTTATCCCAATTCTACCTGGCAACCAGTCTGTTTCAGAATTTATTCTGATTTTACGCAGAGATATGGTGCAGTCATGTTAAGAATTATGCAGTGAGCTAAAAATACCTCTCCATTACTTACATAAACAGTTCAAATGGCTGAATGGTATTACTATCATAATGTATTTATGCCACTTTAGCTCTGGAATAAAGCAAACACCCCCGCCCCCACCCTTTTTTTTTTTCTATTTTGAGTGTGTCAAGGAATAAGTATAATCTGAAACCATATAAACTCAAAGATAAAAACAAATATGTGAGAAATATGAAGGGCAATGCAAGCAAATCTTGTGTGACACGAAATATGACTCCAAGTAAGGTTCAAAAAATTGAATGTGTTTTAGAGATTCTGGCAGTTAAACTGCTGTATGTTCTTTGGTTTATCAGGAGATGCCTTACGATTACTATTATATAACTATATATATAATATTATTAACTCACACAGAGAAAAAGAAGACAAGAGGCAGGAGAATAGATCCAGGACAGGAGAAACCAGTGGGGAGGTGATTGAAAGCCAATCAAGATAACAAAGTCAAGGAAAACAAGAGAGGATAACGAGAAGATAATGAGATACCACTTCAAAAGGGGCGACTACATCAAAGGAAGCAGTCCATGCAGCAAGGTTTGTTTCCCTGCTGCTTTGTAAGGTGAGGCATACAACCAACCATGCTTCCTGAAACACATCTTTCTTTCCATATAGATTTAAAGAATGAATGCAATAGGAGAGCTGAACAAAGATGATCACTGTTTTTTTGACATCCTTCTTCAACATGCCACCTTGTTGCAAGCACTGAAGATATCATGCAGCCTTATAGAAATGAAGTTAACTAGTCTCTAAGTCATTATCCATTTAAATGACACTGCAGATACCCTATTTGCACTTTGCCCTGCCAGAGGAGAGAAAGACCTCATTATATCTACCAGATAAAATCCAAACATCGTAGGAATTATTTATTTTCTCCTATCTAAAGGATTTTTTTTCATAAGAACTGCTGTGTGGTAGCCTGCAGAACAGGCTGCCTTGCTCTTTTAGCCTCTGTAACTGGGAAACCCATTAAGACCACATGAGTTGTCAAAGCATACAGTATGTAGCATACTGTATGAGTACTGTCCACAGGCACTCACTTTGATGGCAGGCCAATGGCAAACAGTGGCACCCAGGAGACTAGCTAAAATACGGAGAAATCAAGGTGACAGCACATAAAACACAAGTTGTGCAAGACCTCTGTTAAACAGGCAAAAAGCCAAAGACACATGGCTAAAGTGTTTCCAGGCTACCCTCTGGTAGTCTTTTGCTTGAACTGAGGTGGAAAAACAAATACCAGTGTCATATGAGATGTTCCCAGTGTTGCTTCTCAGTTCTTAATCTCTGCCTCCTTCTCCCTCCCATTATGCTGAGACAGACAAGAATAAAAGCACAAAAGCTGGTGTACTTAAGTGAGGTCAGGCAGTAGAAATAAACAAATTGACAAGCTGCACAATGGTTATCGTATTCCTGACCAAAGCCAGGAAGTGTCAGTCAACAGAGCTCTCAAAGATCTCCATTGCAGAGGAGACAGTAGTTCATGTTTGCAGAGCACTCTGAAGGTTAAAAGTGGTGTATATTCATACTATCCAAAAAGCTCTGTTGTCCCGTAAAATGAAAAGTATGATGTATTATCAGAAAACGTTGGGATTATTTATGAATACTTTTTCTAAACCAGCTGATATAAATCTGGCATCCATGGTTGCTCCTGCTTTTTCTACGAGTGTAAGAGTTTGTAGACCAAGGATTTTACCTCCATGTCTAGACAGCAGTATGCTTTTGTTTCATGGCCAATATGAAGCAAACAGGTCTCTGTGTATTCAAAATAAGTACTATACAGTATAACAGGAACTATCATACCTGGATCATTATACCTGGAACAGGTGGTATAAACGTATCACTAAAAACTGGAAGGAATGGCTGTCCTGCCAAGAAAAGGCTAGCAGTTTTTCTGATAATAAGAAATAGGTAGAGGAATTTTCCTATCAATGGAAATACTTCCCATTGGATTTCTATA
This sequence comes from Pedionomus torquatus, assembly GCA_013398155.1. Lineage (NCBI taxonomy): Eukaryota > Metazoa > Chordata > Aves > Charadriiformes > Pedionomidae > Pedionomus > Pedionomus torquatus. The sequence goes on from VZRU01011698.1 coordinate 49,114, forward strand.
TGGCATTGCCTCACTCTGTTTTCTTTCTGTAAGTCCTCCTACCAGCCAGAGCTTTTGAACACACTTACAAGAATGGAGCCTTGCAACCGATATAGTTAATTCTGACTATTAGCTTATTTCCCAGTGGCTCAAAGATTCAAGAAAGTGTAAAAATGTGGGAAGATATTCAAAGAAAGGCTTAGATGTGTTTTCCTTTCTCTTTCCTAAGGAAGCTGACCTAAAGTAAACCCAAGTACATAGCAATTCATCATGATGGTAGGGAAATATAGCATAAACATACCAGAGGTCTTCTCTCTCCCTCACCTCTCTACACTATGTAATTCTGAAAAAATATGGTTGGGCAGGCCATTTATCCACCATGTTTCCCGAGAAGCAGTTTTAATGCCAGTGTCCCATCTGGCAGTTGTTCATCAAATCCATCGGGAGATTTTAAACCCCAATGACAAAAAATCCTTGCTTTCCAGTTGTCCCAATGTTGAACTATCATAACTGTTAGAAAGCCTGTTTTTCCATAGGTCTAATCTAATTTTTTTTGTTGTTCTACTTTCAACCTGCTACTTTGCTAGCTTGAGATAGAGAGAAAATTTGTTTCCTTTTCTCTTTTCGACAGCAGCCTACAAAACATTTTCGAGGTCTTTGGGTTCTAGGCCCAACACATTTTTTCAGTATTTTCCCATGGGTTATGTTTTCAGATTCATGTTTTCTAGACCTCTGATGGGCACTGTTTCTCTTCCTTGGACTCTCAAACTGTCCCACATCTTTCTGTGAATGCAGTTACCTGAAATAGGCTCTTTCTGAAGCCTTGCCTCTTCTCAGTAAGTAGAAGCAGAAAACAAGTCTCTGGGTTCTGAAGGCCTTAGTGCAGTCTGTAATGCCTCTAGGCATATTTAGGACTTTTCTTTGTGTTTGAAATCAGAATAAGGGATTTCTCTTTATACAGTAAGAATTAACAAGATCTTGGCATTAAGTAGTGGTAAAATAATGGTTTTTAAGCATCCCAGTTAGACTTTTCAAGTTCTTGCAGCAAAATAATGGTGTAATAGGACATGAACTTAATTAGATGCCTTCTGTTTAGAAGAGACATGGAACAAACTAAGTTGTTCATAAATATACTCGGAAGATGGCATTAAAGGTAGAATATAATCTTTTAAATGTAAGTATTATGCCTGTGCTCTTTTTTCCAAAATGGAATATACTTTCAGCTTGCAGTTATCTAGAGTAAGTAAGTATTTGCAGAATACAAATCAGAGAATGTTGGGTTGTGGGTTTTTTTGCCTTTGAAAGCCTGTGTTTGGTATCTGCACATTGATGCCAAAGCAACACCTCAAGTTTCCTTCACAATGTAGCAATATTTCTTTGTACATTACTTATCCTGTCATTCATCAGTCAGCAGATATTAGGAGAAAGACTTCCTTTGAACTTTGGAAATAAAGACATGTCTTCTGGAACAGCTTCTCAAATGTTAAAAGGAGCCAAAGAAGTAATTCTTGCAAAGCAATGAAAAAGTCTGGGTGGGGAGATGGAGGCTTTATAATACAACCTGTGAGTTAAGAAATTCAAATAGTAGATTAAAGGGAAGAGTAGGGTGCCCTGTCTGGTTAAATAGCTTCCTTCTTTGTAGCCAGGTGTTCCAGAATAAATGGCCTCTTATGGCTTCAGGTACAACTATGGGGTTTGTGAAAGCAAAAACTTACACAGGTAGGGCTCTTATCTTTTAATCCAAACTTTTAGGTTGCTCAGAAAAAAACTGAGAGCAGAAACCTTCATTGAGGCTTAAGTTAGTGCTAGCAAGGAAGATAAATATGATTGTTTATAGTGCCATGCACCACAGTAGTCACGGATGTTTCACAGTGTACATAAAAGCATAATTGATATTATCACTTTTCCATTTCATATTTTTATAAAGGTAGATAAATTCTGATTCTTTTTAAGAAACATGGGTGTTTTTACATGCTAGGAGGATCATACAGTTTATATTCTCCATTAGTGTGACTTCTAGAGAAAAAAAAGAGATGAAGGCACATTCAAACAGGGATATTGTTTGATTGCAGGAAATTACGTGGAAATTAGCCAAATAAGAAAGCTTTTCCTCTAACTGTCCCTCATGACCTGTGAAATGGCCATCTCAGTAGTGGAAATGCATCAAATGAGCAAGTTGTTCCTTCTGTTCTCCCTTTTGTCCTATGAAGAAGCCAGTGAGAAGGACCACTGTCTCATTCCAAAAAAAAGACATACTTAGAAGGGCAAAATCTTCCTCCCTTTTCAGGCACTGCAAAACATATTGTAGTAAACTGCTCAGCCCTTAGTACACAGGAGATCAGCTGAATTTGTTGAACCAGCAGGAATGTGCAGTTCAGATCTGGCTGGCAGTGTAGTGTCATTTTGCTCATATTAACACATCATAATTTTTCCCTACTTACTTTTCTTCCTTTCTTAACTACTTGCCAGTACAAAAAATCAAGTGTCTCTTCTGCTAAGGAGTGTGATTTGTAAATACAAGCAAAACTGATGAATGAACAAAGACACAACTGAAAAGGGAAAAAAAAAAAAAGGAAATGAAATGAAATGGAAAAAAGGGAGAGAGAACATCCTTTTCCCTTTAATGGTTATAAATGCTGCAAGGTTCCTGTGGTAGCTCTCTGACATACCAGCTCTCAGCTTGAAGCCTGCTGAAGTTTTGCTCCTGCAAACAGTAGTAACACACAGAACTTTGCAAAATGCATGCTATTTTAAGGCATTTAAGGCATTATGTCAAACTTTTGCCTGCTCCCTTCTAAAGCACAGTTTCTATTAAACACCCATCCAAATAAAATTAATCCCACTTCCATCCTTCAAGTGATTACTTTTAAATCCCTAGCATCAGTAGGTTACATTGTTTATGTAATAAACAAATATAATACCCATCAGTAGTTTATATCATTTAAGAAAAACAACCACTCAAATGAATATGCCAGTAATAGTAGATAAGGAGTAGATACTGAGTTCTAGGACTCTTGGCACTTGAACTGGAAAAAATCCCTTCTGTATACCGCACTGAATATTCAAATACAAGTTGTGTGTTTTAATAGTTCAGTGGACACAGTCATATATTAATGAGACTCCTCAGTTTCTGTTCCTCCAAGCTTCAGGATAACATTGGTCAAAAATGGCCATGATAGCTTTTATTGCTCTTCTTTTTTTTTTTCTTTTTTTTTTTATTGAATTCTTCCTAGACATTCAGTAGAAGATTTTGTTAGAAAATTATTTAATTAAGAAAAATAAATGTATTTCTGTAGTACATAAGGTAAAGCAGCAAGCAAATGGTGACTGTAAGAAAATCTGCTGCATCATATCAAATATATTTTAATCAACATAAATCATAAAGGGCATATGAATAATGAAGATAATTTAAAATCTTTTATGAAGACAGCAAATGCCATCAACTGAAAAGTGTTGCAGCCAAGATTTACGGTAAGATTTATGCATTTTCAGTTTAGTAAAAAATGGAAGTTCAAGTAAATCTAGTTTCTCTGAAAACAACTTTCATAGAAAGTTACTTTTCATGTACCTTCCCAATTTACCAACTACAGACTTCTTAAGAACCACCCCCAATTTTATGCACAGTGAAGAGAATTATTTGTCTTTTTTTTTAATGTAGCTCTCATCATCTTTATTAAGTACATTTGACATGTCCACAAGAGGGTACAGGTGAGTACAAATTGCAAAGTTCTTTTCAGGTATTTTTTCACATCTTTTCATGATAAAATTGTTCATTCTCCACCCTTAGGTCTGTTACAAAAATAACATTCCTGCATCATATAGATCTCTCTCAAAATAAGTTTGACTCCCAGAATATCTAGCCTTAACTTCTGAAAAAGCATATATATGAAGCAATAATTTATTCTAAGAAAACAAAGAGAAAACCAGTTGTAGAAACACTTCAGATAAACCACGCTGCATAAAATGACTGGGAATAGCCAAAGTCTGCTAGAGGGAGCTCTGCAGCTACGTATTTACTCAAACAAGAGTAAATTCTTTACAATAATTTCAGTCTACTTACTGTTGTAGACAAAGCTAGTCGAAACACGGAGCTAGCAGCTTAAATATTAATAATAGCCAGAGCAGAAAGAGCTAGCAGTTTAAACATTAATAGACAGTAGACAAACCCTAAAGGTTGTGGCATATGAACTGTAACAACCATATTACACAAGCCAATTACAGAATTGGCTGAAAACAACCTAGAAGGGTGTGATATTGTATAAGAAGGTGGCCACTTAGCAAGCGCTTAGTAATGGAACACAAAAAATTTAAAATTGATAAAAAAGAATGAAGACCCCAGACATTAGTGTTACCAGTGGTCCAAACTATCACGAAGGGTGTGGAAATTAGATTATAAGATTATATTTGCCACGGGGTTCCTTTGCTCAGGTTTCCTCTTCAGAGGCACCCAGCTCAAACTATAGCATTAGCATTTTATAAAGAAGATTGGCCAGTGGTTAAGGAGCAAGGGTATGGCCCTGCAAAGGAGACTTCCAGTTACAGAAACACTCCAGAAAATTTTAGAAGATGACGAGCCTCAGAAAATGGATTATTGGTATGTATGAGATAGTTGGGCATATGGCCACCATAAAGAGGGTGACCAAAAACCCTGAACAGGAGCCTCAAGGAAGAATTTTAGCTGCAGCAATTGTGAGTGTTTTAACTGAGGCATCTGCAGAGCTGGTCTCTGCATCACCCTATATGCCTCCCTCTGCAGCTTGTGTTGCTTTTGCTGGTATTTACTCTGTTTTTTAATGTTAGCCCTAATCCTCCAGCAATGCAGTCAGTGGCAGTGAGGCATGGAGGGGGTGGGGGAAGGGCAGGGAAATCTCCACTAGACCAAGTTCTGCAAAACCCCATCCAGCCTGGCCTTGAATACCTCCAGGCATCCACAACTTCTCTGGCCAGCCTATTCCATCATCTCGCCACCCTCACAGGAAAGAATGTCTTCCCAATATCTAATCTAAATCCCCCCTCTTTCAGTTTAAAACCATTACAGCTCTTCTTGACACTTCTCCCTGAGAAAGAATCCCTCCTCAGCTCTCCTGTAGGCCCTCTTTAGGTACTGCAAGGCCGTTAGAAGGTCTCCCTGAAGCCTTCTCTTCTCCAGGTGGAACATCCCCAACTCTCTCAGCCTCTCTTCATAGGAGGGCTGCTCCAGTCTTCTGATCATTTTCATGACCTTCCAGTGGACCCGTTCCAACAGCTCCATGTCCTTCCTGTGTTGAGGACTCCAGAGCTGGACACAGTATCCCACAAGATCTTGGTACTCACAAGAGCAGAGTAGAGGGGCAGAATCACCTCCCTGGACCTGCTGGCCATGCTTCTTTTGGTGCAACTGTTGTAAGGATCGCAGTCTGAGGTGAGAAGGAGAAAATCTGAAAGCGATTGTATTACCTGGAGGTTTTGTATTTGTACGTTATGTAGATGATTTGTTATTTGCCAGCAAGACATGCAAAGATTGCTCAAGAAATACTATTGCCTGTGTACTGCTTTAGCAGTGAACGGTCACTATATCTCTTTGCAAGCTTCTGCTGCGTTAGCAGAAAGTAAAATATTTAGGATTAATATTAACAGAAGGACAAAGATTAATAGATCCAGAACAAGTCCAAGCTGTTGTAGAAATGACTCAACAAAGCAACGCTGTGAGGATACTTAGGCCCAGTAAGATCCTGCAGACCCTGGATATCAGGGCTGCAAAAGTTAAGTAAACCATAGACAGAAGCTACCAAGGAAGAGGAATAGAGCACATATGTTGTGGTTCAGAGAGGAAAAAGGCTTTCCAAACATGGGATTTGATTGGCTTTCTGGGCTGCCAGCACACATTGCTGGCTTGTGTTGAGCTTCTTGTCTACCAACTGCCCTAAGTCCTTCTCCTCAGGGTTGCTCTCATTCCATTCTCTGAAGATAAATCTCCATACAACTCTTCATTACATGTTTTAATTTCTTGCCCAATATTCTTCTGATTTTTCCTCTCTGGGAACATCAAGTCATCTGAATTAATTCTAATTATCCAACCCATTCATAAATTGAGGAAGGGGAACCCAGACGTGTTTGTGTGCAGGTGTATCCAACTTGCAATACAGTCACTCCTTTTACTGACAGGTCTGTGGGTTTATCCATATGCTTGGGCAGCATTCCAAAATTCCTGGGTGAACCAGAGCAATCCAGATCAGGACTCTGCTCTTGTTAACCTCCCAGGAGTTGGATTTCAAGGCTATGACCTAGGTTGTCTTTGGTGTCTCTTACAGTCCATTAATACATGGATCCTCTCAATCTATTACAAATTCCTCTATACACTCAAAAGGTAAATATTCTATTTATTCTTCTTGACTGAATGATAGGATGGTATTTTCCTTTGTATATGAGTATCTGTCTGGTCCAGATGCCATTCACAATCAGTTACTAAAACCTACTGAAAGTAGTGTAAGGGCGTGTGCATAGGGGAGAAATATTAATGACCTCAGTGGATTTTAAATTGTTCCCGGTGTCCTTATTTTTGTTGAACATGACCTAATGCAAGCTTCAAATATATGTACAAGACAAAATTGGACATTGAATTCACAATAATTTTCATGGCATAAATTAAAAAATTAAGCCATACCTCTAGATTGTTCCTGGCACCCTACAGCTGGAGTTGGTACTCAGAAAGATGCAAACTTTTGATATGCTGCTCCTCAGTCTGTGAAAGAACACATTATGTTCAGTGCTTATTCTATATAGTAGTTGATTAAATGAAAAGTAAATCTTTCTAGCCAGTTTACATCACCTAAAACTGAAAAATATTAACATTTATATTCACTAAGGGAAAAGGAAACACACTGCACAAAGCAAAACACCTTTGGTTTGGGAAATTGGGATAATAAATCTCCAAGGTAAAATAACTTCATTTCTGATTTAAGAACTCATTTGAAACAAATACCATGGTGAGGAAAAAAAAGAAAAGAAAAGAAAAAAAAAAGGTGTAACCCATATTTCTTTTGGTTTTGAGGGGACACCAGCAAGTGGCAAGAATACATCGCCATATGAAAGTGGCTGATCTAGGAGCATATTATAACCCATCTTGGTCACTTACTGTTGTAAAACTGAGAACTAAGATTTTAATTTAAGGTTACTGTGCTGAAATATAATTCAATATTAGAATATGAGTTTCCAGGTTGTAACAGTGAATGCAAAGAATAATACCCTCATGGGAAGGAATAGAGAGAGAACTTCCAGAACAGAATCAATTGGTCACTAAGATAAAGTATGCAGTCTATTTGCCTGTAGTTGACACACTGTAATAAATAAATAAATAGATAGCTCCAAGGGCATGAGACACCTTGGTAGTCTTACTAGGTGTTGAAGTACATAGCAGCATGGGACTGTAATGTCGGCATAAAAAACCAATCTTACTCTCAGTCTTGATCTTAGCCATATTTTGTTTATTTTGTTTAGTAAAACAATTTTGCCTCTTTCCTTCAATATTACTTCCCTAATTTTTGTCACATGGAATGCCTAGGTATTTGGATAGTGCAAATTGCTGCTTGGTCCCACAGCTGCTGAAGGTAATGAAAAATTCCACCCTTTGCATGGATATATGGAAGCAGAAAAAGCATCACAGCTATAGGGCTAGCAGCAGTTTTCCATAGCATTCATTCTACTTACACCTTTATTACTACTTAGCTATTACTACAATCTAATTTTCAGTGTTAGTTCTCTGCCTTCCTTACTCTTTCTGCTTTAAATAATCTTCTAAAATTCCTTTAGACTTTATGGCTTCCATAAAATCAATCTTCGTTTTCCTTAACAGAACATATGTTTTGTTGCTTTTTCTTGATACTGTTGAATTTCCTTGTTTTTTTAAGATATCCCTGGACTATTTGGTTTTAGTTCTTAAGGTTATGCATTCTCTCTCTGATATTTTTAAGAAGGTCTCATGCTGTGCTGAGTGACCCTACTCATTTTCTGATACTCATATTGTGGGGCTTTTAGCCCTGTCTTTTAAGTACCTTAGCACAACAATTGATTCATTGGGCCTTTTTATATTATTTCTTTCCTCCATACTGTGGTTGTAATCATACTGTGTTATCGTTCAGTACCATGATCCTATTCAACTAATTCAGACATATCTCTAATGCAAGAAAGCAAATCCTCTCTGACCGCCATGTGCTCCAGCATTTTAGTTTCACATACAGTTGTAAACAGACAGCACATAAGTTCTGTTTGCTGTTGAACACCTGGGTGGATTGTATCCATCCATGTTGTAAGTACTCTGCATCTCTACCCATGATAAAGGTTGCCAAACAAGTTAAAATATAGCATTATCAGAATCTAAGATTATAAGATTCTAAAATCTATCAGTTTATAAGATTTTTTTTTTTTTTTTTT
>VZRU01011698.1:67470-96599 GCA_013398155.1 Pedionomus torquatus
ACTGCATTGTTGCTATCTCCAGTCCTGTATCTAAAGCAAGATCCAGAGAAAGACACAATAAATATGCAGGGTCCGTAATGACCTTAATTATTCTTTCATTGCTGTTTAAAGAAATTAGGAATTTTCAAAGTTGTTCTGGGGATTTGGTGTTTATATGGGCACTACAATTACCCAAGGCAGTAAGCTTCTTCACACTGGAACAGCTCAAGTGGAAGTATTTTACTCAGCTAAATTAAATTATTTAAATATCNTGAAGTTAGTTGACTTACAATGCACCACTTGTTCACAAGTGATGTCCATGTCTAATATTAAAGTCAATGTTAATGTCCAAAAACTGTATCTGAAACTATGATGTTGCATTAAATCACTGGACTACTAATTCCAGAGAACTCCAAACCCTAATATTAAATGAGATACTGCGTGTCAGAGAGGTACCAAAATTAATAGACTCTGTTAGGCTTAGCAGTTTGGACTCAACATCACCATTGCTGGAGAAGCCCAGCTGGAGAAAAAAGCAGCAGCTGCTCACACAGTGATCATATCAGAGATTATCATGCAATGTATGTCTAAGGAATCTTGATGCAGTCAGCCTAATAAGCAAGAGAAAGTGCCCAGTTGCACATTACTGTATTTTAATTTTAATTTTATTGTTGTGAGTGTATAGCTGAAGTATATTACTTCTACCACGTACGAAAAATTCACTGACAACGCTGCTTATAATACACAAGAACAGGTCTTTGCATCCTGAAAAGCAAAAGACTTGGAGGGTCTTAATGCAGCACTGAATCCTGCTATCCGTTCAGCATGCCACATAATCCCATTCACAGATGGATTAAGAACTATCACTGATTTTAGTAGTATATTTTCCCATCACTGTTCCTGTTGGAAAGTTGTTCTATAGCATCACTTATAATTAGAAATATTTAGCTAATAGATACTGATGATTTATATCAATTTGCTTTTGTATCATTAGTGTTATTGGCCTTAATAGCTGATGTAGCTATAAAGCATTCTCATTTGGAAGAATAGTGACAATAAAGCCCACTTTTTATTTTCTTGTGAAACACTTTCTGTTGAATTGTCACCTTATCTCTTATCACCTATTTCACTTCAAATCTCTTATCACCTATTTTTTTACAGGTGGGATCTCAATCTGAATAGCAGAAAAGCAACAGTATTTCTTTACCTCTGCTGGAAAAAAAAAAAAATTAATCTTTACTCAGTAAAGCTTTGGATAGCACCTGCTGTAGTCACAACAGTATCCTATCACATTCCTATGATTAATAACCAAATGAGCTTTATGCCTTTTTTTTTTTTTTTTTTTTTTTTTTTTTTTTTTTTTTTTTTTTTTTTTTTTTTTTTTTTTTTTTTTTTTTTTTTTTTTTTTTTTTTTTTGCTTCCAAAAGGTAAGCCTCCAGTTTAGAAAAGAAAACTCATTCACAAACCTGAAACACATGACTCAAATTCACATAAAAATTCAGGTTAGATTTTCACTCTATGATAAAGACTTTCATCTGAGCTCTAATATACCATGGGGAAGGGCTTTGAAGGATTCTGCAGTGAAGATTATGAAGTTCCTCTGACTTAGGGACAGTAAATTAGAGAAATACTGTTTCTGTCTTTAACATAGTTCTGTCTTTAACATTTCTAGTTCTGTAGTCTCATATATCTAGCCATATTGCCTTGGCCTGTGAATTCAACTTTAGCACCATTCTGGAAAGGTAAAATACAAATTTAATTTTGGCATGTGCCTTTATTATCCTCCTTTTCAATGCCATCTTCACTGCATAGTGTCACCACTTTCATTCTCTTTCTGTTCACATGACTAAAGAAGCTTTATCATTGGGTTCAAACTTCTGTACAAGATCTTCCAGTTCTGCTCTTGGCTTCATGCAGAGATGTACATTCTGGGATTATGGTGCACATGAAATTATTTTATTTGTTCAGAAGCAAATAGCTTGGATAAGGGATTATGTGTGAATACTTCTTTATGATTATATTTCTTGTATTAAGTTATTTAAAATGTTGCCGAGTTACTCTATTTACATGGAGAGGCAGGGTGCAAAAAAACTGAATATTTTTCTGAAGGGTAAATACTTTCTGTGACATGGCTGAAAGTTGATAGATAAGGTGGCTCAGTCTACAAACACTATTCTTGACTATTAGTATTCATTGTGCAAACACATAAAAGAACCAAGGGTTCTGCTTCATGATGACATGACACGACATGTTTGGTTGACATGACTAAACCTGAACACAATCCTGTCACTATTCTGAAACAGAGAGGAGAAAACACCAGCTCTACTGAAGAAAATATGGTTCAAATGCACTAGGAAAATCATCCCTCTTTTTTTTCTACCTACAACTGATGAAAGCCATCTTGTTCCATTAGTGCTTACTGCTGGGGTCCTCTTAATAGCAGCCAATGGCATGACATTTAAAAAGGAACAGCTGCTGACACATTGTCAGTTGCAAGCCATTTTCACAGTGAGGATGAGACTGCATACATAAAAACCATCCAACACTTGTCCTAGGAGAATGGCTGGGTATAAAATTCAAACAAATTTGTGAATAACAGCCAAGTGAAAGAGACACCTTGTTCGTGATCTTCAGTCATAGAAATATTAATTTTAGCAGTTGTTTTTAAGCAGAGTCAAGTGTGTGGGAGTGAAAAGCAGCCACAAGACAGATGACTCTAGAGGTGATAGTGATAGAAATCTCAATCCTGAGGTTACTGTAGCTTTCTTTTTGGAGAACTAATGGTTATGCTACCTATGACCATTTAATATCTCAATAAAACATGAAGTGAAATTCACTGACTAATTATGCCCATGCAGAAAAGCTTACTGCTTCTACAGATGTTTTGGTTCTATTTCCTTAGATAAGTTATTTGTAGATATAACTGTGAACATTAACATCATTATTATTATTATTAGCTTAGACTATGAAAGTGGAATTTATGTTCAAGTACATTGCCACCCACCTTTGATGTTTTTTAAAATCCATTTGAAAATGTAATTTATTAGACTTAATTAGCAGTACAATTAATTGTATGTATTAAATTTTACAAAATTTGTTCAGGGATTTTTATTTACAAGTCTGGCAATTTAAATTAATTTGCCAGCATTTTGAAGTTCTCATGCAGACATTTTGGATTAAAAAGAATTCTATTTAAGTTTAACTGCATGATTCTTCATACATAGTTTTCTTCATCATAAAACCATAACTTTAATTGGTATGCAATCAGCACAATTGATCCCAAATAAGTAGCTTCCTGCCTTTTTCTGATATGTGCTGTTTATTCACAGGCTCTTTTTCTGGTTTCTTTTCTGACATACATATGATTGAATGACCTTTAGAAGTCCCTCTAGAGAGTCTGGAGACAAATCCCACCAGCAGGATGTGACTGCCTTCTGGGAAAACAAAAACAGTAGACTTCCTGGTATTTTCCTTAACAATCGTTCTTTTAACATTTATAGCAATTTAGATCAAGCAAGAACCACAATATTTGTCCCAATATATCCTGCTAGTTTTCTTTTTCTTTATTTTTTTTTTAATTGGAAACAGATTGTGAAACAGGTAGCTGAGCACCTCCTGCATACACTGCACTTCTCTATGAGGACAGGATTTTCAGGGACTATTGGTGGGTGCCTTACGCTGACCAAGAAAGCTATTCCCTACTCCCTTGGCCAATCTTGGGGTAAAGGTAAGTGTTCAGATATTTGGGAAAAGCTAGCAATAGGGATGATCTAATAGACAAGTTCATTGTGGAAGCTCAGGCAGTCATTTTCTAAACCAACACCCTTTTCAGTTTGGACACAAACAGTAATGGATATCTTCTAAGTTAACTGTGAGCATCTAAAGCTGTGTGGGCTAAAGTATAGCTCAGAAGGTTTGTCAAAGCCAAGGTCAGCAGACGCTCCCAAAAACACTAAATGAAATTTTGGGTTTGGGTCCAAATAGATTTACAAGATTAGAAAGGGTTTTTTTGTGCTGCTTTTTCTTCCTTAGAAGCTAATGATCTCTTCAAAGACAAAAATCTGTTTATTCCCATTGGCAACTAATAACCCCAATGAAATAGATATGTGTTTTCCATTGGGGTTTATACCATTTGCTCTAGCATTTATATTACTGGCTTGTACAAAGGAAAGAAATAGTAGCTTGAGCTCATAATATGTTGGGCAAAATATCAAGAAGATTAGGCCACATGGTAGAGCAAAGTCTGATGGAAAACATACATTTACTGCAGAGAAATAGTTATGCCAGAATCAAAGAAATTCTACTGCAAAACAGTGTCTGCCTCGTATTGTGGTCTCTTACTCTCTCTCCTTCTATAAGATTTTCTTAGCAGGAAGCTGAGCCTTAGCAAGAAGGATCTGAATGGCAGATTACATCAAAAAAGATTGAGACATTTAGTGTAGAAAGAGAGAGAGGAAAGATGATAACACAGAAAATCTAGACCAATTTTTATATAGCAGAAATTTTTATCTTTTTCTGTTCCATAAGGGGATGGCTGACAAAAATACTAAGTAAACTGCAGATGTTGAAGGAACCCATCAAATATACTTTGCAATGTTCATGATACTTATTATTATGACCTCATTTGAAATTGAATCTAATAGTAATTATACTCTGCAGCTGCTAGTCCACTGATGGCCTCCTTCACTACCAAAGGGAATAAGAAAAATGCTCTCACTACATCACATCCATGAAATACAAGCTACATGTTAGACAAACTGTTCCTTCACACATTGCAAAGTTGCAGACTTCCTCTTCCCTGCTCAGAATAGTCGAAACCCAAAACATAGCTGCTGTCTCCAAGGCTGAACAGCCCAACATCTACCACTTTCACCTTAGCCAGAACTGTAGTGATATCACCCCCTTTTTCACAGTCATCACCCCAGGGAGCATGCTGCAAGGGAGGATGAGCTCCCAGCAAGGGTAGCTGTGCATGGCAGCCTTTAGTTTCAGCATTTGCTAATCCAGCTTCAGCACCTGCCTGCTGCAGAACTCTCCGTCAGAAGCACTGCTTCACCCCATACACCATCTTCCTCTTGAATACATATTGGCAACTGGGTGGTATTCTACAGTTTCCTACTGACACAGAAACACATTAGCAGTGGTTAAGTCCATCTTAGAGCCTTAGAGATTTGAGTATTTGCTTTGGGTCTTGGCTTATTCAAAGCTTGCAGCTCTAATAGTAGCAGTTAGCTATGGTTCTTCCACTGACTTGCCCCCTCCATTCTTGTAGTAACCACATATAGACAGAAGTGCAATTTTCTGCCCTAAAGCTAAGAAAGAACATGAGTCATTCTGCCTTTTAGACTGCATGGGAATGTAACTAATAGTAGGGCTGCCTCCCTGCTGCTGCTACCTCCTGAATTCATTCTCCAGTTGTAGCAAAGTAGTACTTCATAGGAAGGATCATTTGCTGCATAGTTACTTTGGTGAAATATTCATTGATCTTTGAAAATGCTACAACAAGTACTATCCCTGTTGTAACATCTTTATCTTTCTTTCCTAATCTTTGGGTTGTTTTGACCAAAGTCTCAACATAACACAAGCATTTCCCAGAGTGGTTAAGATGCAGCCAACAACTGAAATTTTAACTTTTAAAGCACTGTCTAAAAAGATGCCAACACTCTCTTGTCAGCTTTTGAGTTCTTCCAACTTCCTTCTGGCTCTCACCATCACAACAACCTTTCCCCTCCTCCTTGCCATTGCCCTACGGGGCTTGTTTATCTCCCACAAGTTCTTTTGTGTAAAAAATCATTCCCTCACAGCTGATTTCCCCACCCAGTTCAGGTCAAGGGAGGAAGGGAGGAAGGGAGGCAGAGAAAGAAACTTTTTGGTTTTTTTCTCCATTTGGAAATGAAAACAACACATAAAACAGGCTGCTGTGAAACCAAAACAATACATGCAATGTTAATTTCAAGTACATATAAACTTTTTACAAGATGTGTGTATAACATGGAAAAGATTAATGACAGTCATTGTGTAGCTTTATTGTTAAGATTTACCAGACAAGCTAATCTAATTTTTCGAACATAAACAAAATAAAAACTAGCATAACATAATGCATCCATTTGAGTATTTACTATATGCTTAACATTTCATTTCTGCTTTATTCGAAATAGATTATCACTTACAATGCTAGATGCTATGCTAAACTACAAACAGTTTTCCTTCTTAATAACTCTTCACTTTTTGCTTATGCTTCTTATAGAAAATTCACAGAGTTAAATCCTGGTCTATCGGCTGATTTCATTGTGCTGAATCACACCTTGTCATAAGTAAGAACAGGCATATGTTTGGGGTAAAGAATCTGTAAACTCTTTAATTGTTTAGAGCTGCGACAAAGCAGAGATCACTTGCAGCCCTGAGAAGGACTTGGGATGAGAAGCTCAACATGAGCTAGCAGTGCACCCTGGCAGCCCAGAAGGCCAACCATATCCTGGGCTGCATCAAAAGAAGTGTGACCAGCAGGTCGTGGGATGTGATTCTCCCCCTCTACTCTGTGCTCGTGAGACCCCACCTGGAGTACTGTGTCCAGCTCTGGAGTCCTCAACAGAGAAAGAACATGGATGTGTTGGAACAGATCCAGTGGAGAGCCACGAAGATGATCAGAGGGCTGGAGCACCTCTCCTATGAGGACAGGCTGAGAGAGCTGGGGTTGTTCAGCCTGGAAAAGAGAAGGCTCCAGGGAGACCTTATNAACTCGAAGATCTTCAAGGTCCCTTCCAACTCTAACCATTCTATGATGCTGTGATGGGGAAATGTAAAGAATAAACAGCTCCATAATAAGCCCCAAGATTTTCAAGCCCATGTGAGCAAGTAGGTATCTATCAGCCTGAAATTCAAAGAGGGCTAACTTGCAACAGCAGCAAGTGGTTTTATTTATGGGACCAGTCCCAGGTGCGCTGAAGGTAACATGGGTCTTTCAATTTACTTGTGCTCTGGCTTCATAATAATTTTATTGCTTTGTACGTTTTCAGTTATTTATTCAATGATTAAATTTCACCTTATCTGCAGGAGGCGCATTCCTCCCATGAGAAAGACTCTTTCAGAAGTATCAGATTGAAGCTATTTGCATTTACATTGAATTTGGGGTTACAGGTCCCAGAGTGCCCCCAAAATCCCAGAGCTCCCAGCCCAGCCACTTTGCAGTCCCATTTCCCTTCCAAACAGTATGAACCCAAGCCAAATTCAACCTACTAAAAATCTTTGGGAAAGGTGACTTCAAGGAGACCTTTCCAGAGAACAGCAATCCTTACTTACCTGCCAGCTCTTTGCTGTAGAGTGCCACCACAGGAAGGAAATGAAGAATGCTGAGCCCCACCCTGTGCTGCCCCACCTCTGGGGTAGATGAGGAACACAGCACATGGTCCTTCATGGGCCCTTCTCCATCTTTGTGCCTCTCATCATCTTCTCTTGTCTTTCTGTGTATTGGCCTGCTTCAGAGTGCTATAATAATGCTCTAATTATCTGTTCCTTTTTCAGAGACATCTAAAAATTCTGATCCAGTCTCAATTGCTAAGAAATCTTACCTTCTTCATGCGTTATGTACAAAATCAGGTCTGGGACTTTCTGGGAGGTGTATAGATTTAAAAACAGATTAGTGCTTCTGGTTCTTTACTTCAGCTCCAAGTGAGTCATAGCCTGTTGCTATGAACAGCATGAACATGCAGCAGGATGCTATTACCAAACAGCCCTCAGTGGATGTTGACAAAACCCAAACGTTAAGCAGACTGCAGTGTAAGTCTGACACAGAGGAGACAGCACATGTAACTTCTCAGTGTCAATAGATGTGGGCTAGACAGATGTGACATATATGGATCAGTAAATTCAAAACATTTGGTGTATTTAAAATGGCATGGGTCACTCGTTCAGGAAAGAGACTTCCCACAATCCCTGGCAGGAAAGCAATTCAATAAACCAGAAAAGAGCTGGCCATATTGGTTTTGAGTTTGGTGATACATACAAATGTTTCCCGTTTTTGCAAGTCTGGCTAGAGACAGTATCTTCAAATTGAAATAAATGTGACAGTAGCTGCATTTTATTTTTAGATATGATGGCTTAGGTAAAGCCTGCATGATCCTGAACAATAACCCATCTAATAATGATTGTTTGTTCCCTATTTTTAAAATTCCTGAATTTTATTTTCCTAAAATATTCAGCCCTGTAACAGGTCTTCAATTTTGTTTCTCTAAATTGCAAGATTGATGTTCAAGCAGCTGCAGAGCAGCAATGAGATCAAGTGGCACATGAAAAGCGAGAACACCCAAAAGTTAAAGCTCGTGTTCTCAGCTATTCAGTTACTGCTGAGGAAATGAAGTAAACCTCCTTCACAAATTTAAACATAATCTGAAAAAAAGTAACAGTATGTTCAGTATATTCCAAAAATCTTTGTGTTTATAGATCTAATAAACACCTTATATGAAAATATATTCATTTTCTATGTTAAGCCTGCAAAAGTTTACTTGTTCTATAACAGTAATCTATTTGTCCCCTAAAGATTTTGTGAATTTTTGGGATATTTTTTTTAGTAAAAGTTTCCACGGTATTGTCGAGGGGAATATACAGGAGAGATGCTTATCATGAATGCAATAAGCAAAACCTTGTTACTGGAGTGTTTATAAGCTTGTTGCATTTCATAAAAGAGCCCTACAGAGTGGAAACAACTGAGAAGACAATGGGTAACTGGGAAGCAAGACAAGGTTTCTTAACAAAGAAGCTGTCATTCTGTGAATAGCCACATCTCACGAGGAAAAGATGTGAGCACATATTGTGTTTCCCTAGCTGTCAGGGAAGACGAGGGCAGAAGCAGAGCAAACCAATTCAGTCCAGACAGTCCGAGAAAGAGCAATACCAAACCCAGTGGCAGCACAATTGAATTTTTTAAGTCAGATTTTTATGGGGCACAACATTGCTGATACTTGTTGGAAAAATACTCTGAGGAGCAGTGTTTACCAACAGTTTATGAAGATTATTACAGACACAGCTCTGTTGGTGATATTGTGCTATCATAGCAGACTTTCAGACTCTTCTTAAACAAATATAATGTGGCATATTATTTGTAATTAATCACAGAATTGTCATGGTTGGAAAGGACCTCTAAGTCATGAGTCCAACCATACACATGCAAAAAAACCCTACAATCTCAGCCATTAGAGCATACCCTGAATTGCCACATCTACACGTTTATTAAATACCTCCAGGAATGGTGACTCAACCACCTCCCTGGGCAGGCTGTTACAGTGCCTGACCACTCTCTCAGTAAAATAATTCTTCCTAATATCTAATTTGAACCTCCCCCACCACAACTTCAGACCATTTCCTCTGGTCCTGTTATTATTCACTTGGGAGAAGAGGCCAACACATACTCGTCTACCACCCCCTTTCAGGTAGTTGTAGAAGGCAATGAGGACTCGGCCTCCTCTTCTCCAAACTAAACATGCCCAGTTCCCTCAGCCTCTCCTCATATGATTTGTTCTCTAGACCCAGGCAAGGTGTTTGAATACAGAGCAATGCATAAAGCATATCATATACTGTTGATTTATCTTTTGATGTATCTCAGTGGCTTGCATCTGTGTAGTCCCCCTCAGGCACAGAAACTACTTTTGCTACAGATCTTTAAGACACCTCTTTGCTTCACTAGAGGCATTAGTCCTAACCTACCATCACTGTTATGTAAGATGTTCTTGCACAAATTGGCAGGCTTCCATCGTGCCTTTTCTTCATTTTTGAAGGATGCTGGGATGATAGGACCTACAGAATCATAGAGTTGTAGGGATTGGAAGGGACCTTCACAGATCATGCAGTCCACCCCCCCCTCCAAATTCACCCAGAGCAGTCTGAACTGGAACCCATCCAGGTGGGTTTTCAGTAATTCAATTTTTGAGCCTCTCCTCACTTTCTGTCTGCCAAATTTTGGGAGCCCCACTACAAACTATGGGAAAGGCGGTCAGATATTGTATTGTACTGACTATTCTATTTGGCCTTTTTTGTTTTTTTTTGTACTTCTGCAGTTCTTCATTTCCTCTGACATGTTTGAAATATTACAGCCCCACTGCATCCAGTTTTCTATTAAATATGACAGCAGTACTTGGTAACTGCCAAAATACAATTTGATAGTTCAAAGTATGAATGACTCCACATGATATTTTCTAAAGTTACTTTGCCACTCTGAGATAGTTTTCCTGTTGGATTGGGATGAGCGATTTTATACCTAACCCCAAACTTTACTTTTATTGCGCTGAGGGTTATACATTGCTGCTTGATAAATATACCACATCTTGAAAAGTAGAGTGCAAAATCATTTCTGTTTTCTACTACACTTACCTTTGGAAATTACACTTATCAGCTTTTGGGAAAGCTCTAGGAATTGCAGGTTTACTGTGGGTATGGTCTGTAGGTTGGCTTTAGCTCCCACCTTCCACCAGTCAATATTACAGCTTTTGTCTGCTTAGCCTTGGGGCCTGTCAGTTTTTGCTCAGTCTGCAAAACCAGACAGTTTTGCTCGATTTTTGCTTCATTTATGACATATGAAAGAAACTTTGACAGTTTATTCTAAATATGTTGCCAAATATTATTTATGGATGTTCTAGAAATCTCTCTGTTGCTCATTTTGACCAGTCTATTTCAGCCTTACAAAAGCCCGGGCCAGGCCAAAATTATGGTCTGTAACTGAATTGCAGCTGAAGACTCAGATTCTTCCACAATTGTACTTGTCTTCTATATCTTTACGCACAACTTCCTTGCCTATTCAAGGCAATGTTAGTACACAGTGTAAATATCTACCCAGATTTTCCTCTTACACAAGAGAACTACAAAAACACAATAAATGTTTTAGTACGAGAGAGTTTTAAAAAATACAGCTGCTGTCTGAAAATTTTAGTTTGTACTGGTACCCATTTATCTGTAAGTATAGAATGAGGTACCACTCAGCAATCTGATTTCGCCAATTTTCATCCTCCAGTATCTTGATTTCAGTGGCCTCACATTTATATATGAGAAGCATCCGCAGCAAGTCATATTATCCTCTGAAGTAAAGAGTTTTTTAAAAAATCATAGAAATATCTTTAAGTATAGAGTAAATTTTCAAAGAATATATATATGTATGCAAATTAAATTAATTTAAAATGTAATTTTAGGAAAGTAGCATTTATGACAACTTCAGGGGGATCTCAATTATTTCAAAAGAAAGAGAAATATCAGATTTTTTTTTTTTTAATTTCACTTCCCCCTAATTTCCAACATCTTGTCTAACAATAGTTAAAAAGTGACAGAATTTTGTAGCCTACCACTGAAAATATTAGGATTTAATTAAGTTAATTCTAAGTCCCTTAAGTAACAGATATTGTGACTTCTGTATGGAAGCAAGGTATTAACTCTTCTTGTTTTTAGATGGGGCTGTAGCTATGCTTATAGAAATCATTCATTTTAACAATATTCATCGAGGGTACCTGAGCAACCTCAAGTCTTAGCTATAAGTATGGCTGTGTTTACATGGGTTTTAGCTAGCAAAAATTCTTGTTTTGCAGTCTCAACCAATACCAGCCATGCCACTTTAGCATGGCATCATTCCTAAAATAGTACACAGTGTTTCACAAGCTCATTGGCTTGGGCTTTGTGATATTCCAATGGCAGTTAGATGGCCCTTATTGGCAAAGCTTCTGCAAAGAGCTTGTTCATATCTGTAGTAGCATACATTTAGTAAAATCTCATGTAGTAATCTTACTAATTAATGTATTAACTGATTTTTTTAATTACTTTATCATTGAGGTGAAGGATAGAGTGGAATGATAGGTATTTTTTCTGCACTTTAGCCTGAATATGAGTAAGCTGGAGTTATAGTATTTAAGACAATTGCAGATCCCGACTTTTTTTCATGTCTGAACTAATACTTATGTCCTTTGTTGGTGTCTGCACAGTTATTCTTTTCTGTTGCAAACTCTTCACTCTTGCTGCCATGTGTATCTTTGCAATTGCAATTGACGCTGGAGCTCCTCACTGTTGCTGCCTCTCTGATTGGCTTCCTCGGTTGTCCAAGCTGAAATGATCCAAGGAAACCAACCTGTTTAACACTGCACTTGAAGAGCTTTCATAAAATCTATTATTTCATGGTAGGTGGAAAGCCTACAGACATAGCTCAGCAACTGCTAAAGCAATAGTCAATAAACTTCATTTAGCTAATTGCTCTTGAGTCTTCCCCAGAGTTGTACTGTCATCACATTCACAAGTCTCAAGCTGCTTTTTAGATATATATCAGAAAATGTTGTCCTTTCTGTTAATTAATTTTCCAATTTATCTTTTTGTCCTCTGTTTTCATTATTTTAAAAATTGCTCTTTTTTCATGTTTGGATGTTTTACATAACATGGCTTTATCTAGAAATTTGGCAGCTTTATACTGAAAGAGAGGAAAAAATAGTAAGTTTCTAAATCAGATTATTTTATGGAAAACACTGATATGTTTTCATTTTGGTAGTTCTAAAATTAATGAAGTGGTGATTACAGGTTAGATTCACTTGCATTCACAGAACCTTAAACATTTAAATCCTTTCTAAATCTGACAGAAGACATGCTTAAATAGTGCAAAATGTGATCATGCAAGCTTCTGCACTGACATTAATTTAATGTATGATGTGCAATCTCTGGAGAAATTACACAATTCTATTCTTAATAATTTTTACTTTTGTTAAGATACTTTGTGTCCAGTTACAGTATCATGGAATCACGGAATTGTCAGAGTTGGAAGGGACCTCAAAGATCATCTAGTCCAACTTCCCTGCTAAAGCAGGATTGCCTAGAGCATGTTACTCAGGACTGCATCCAGGTAGGTCTTGAAGGTCTCCAGAGAAGGGGACTCCACAACCTCCCTGGGCAGCCTGTTCCAGTGCTGTGCCACCCTCACCATAAAGAATTTTTTTTTAGTATTCGAATGGAACTTCCTATGTTCCAGCCTGTGCCCATTGCCCCTTTTCCTGTCACTGGGAACCATTAATTTTCTGCCTTCTAGTCAGGAGAGATTAAATTACAAAAGAAATGGTGAACAGCCAACTTCTTTCAGTATGCCACACTGCAATTTTAATGTGAGAAGCTGGCGTGACCTTGCCATTATATGAAAAGAATACATAAAGTTATTTAAGCTGTCAACCTAGCTGTAGTTGAAGGGTGTCCAGCAGATACTTGGGACTCATTCTGATTATAAAATAAGTTTCCAGGAAGCTATTCCTTCATGCCTCTGTCACACTCATCTGTCATTTGCTAAGTCTCTGAAATATTCCAGACTTGACCTTGTCCCTGTTTTCTGTTTCTGTTTCTCTCTTATTACTTTTCTACTGGCAGCTTTCGTGTACCATGTGATGTTTTGTACCTCATTGAAAAGTCAGGGTGTTTCATAAATAAAGTTTCCTGGACTGTAGCATCCTTATTACTTTAAATTAGACCTTACAGGGCAGGTCTTCAAGTTAAATCATACAGTAATTCATAATCCAAGTTTAAAAAAAAAGTCCCTTCAATTAGCCTGGTTAAAGGGGAGGATTCTCCTGTAAAACTATGTATAAAGAGCGCAGTAAAACTGTGGAAAGTGCCCGCAGTAGTGCAATTACTTCCTGCTTCAGTTTGCAAGTCAA
Organism: Pedionomus torquatus; assembly: GCA_013398155.1. NCBI lineage: Eukaryota > Metazoa > Chordata > Aves > Charadriiformes > Pedionomidae > Pedionomus > Pedionomus torquatus. Next base: position 81,105 of record VZRU01011698.1, read on the forward strand.
CATTTGACAAAATGAAAGAAACAGAGCTCACACATTATAAATTAGCTTCATTGTAACACAGATTAGAATTAATCAAACAAAAATACCTATACTTGAATTTTGTATTTTTTTAATATAGTGCTCAAAATATAGCCAGCAAAAAGAATGAAATAAAATCATTCAATGCAGGGATATCTCTTTTCATTTGTTATAAAGGTAGCTTCTCAGTGTAAATTTGCCTAAAAGTGGGTGCTGAGATAGATGTACGGTTTGCCATCAGTATGAGGTGGGTTTCACACTGTCAGTTCTTTTGAGTTGAATTAAAATGTCACATTCTCATAGCCTTAAAAAGTTTTGTTGATTTTATGAACAGAAAATTGGTTTTTCACTCATCTGGGAGGGCAATTAGTCACAAAACCCCTCTGTAGCAGGAAAAGCTCATGTGGAACTTTAGTACTGGCTTTAAGAAATACTAATTTCATTCTTTGATTTTGTTTCTCCTTCTATAAAGTGTTTCTCACAGCTTTTGTCATTCTTGATACAAGAGAGTTTTCATTAAACATGCTTCATATCTTGAGCTAAGGATTTTTAAACATTCTGGCAAAAATTTTAAAAAAATTATTTCCTCCAATCTTCTATTTTTGTGCCTAAGACTCAGAAAATAAATGCAGTAAATACCTTTAAAATGCGATGGTTTATAAAATTGAAAACCTTCAAATTCCTCATGCAGCTATAGATTATATGGTTTTATATATGTCTTTTTTATGAATACTTCCTTTTCAATTTTGAGGATTAAAAAGAACAAATGTTATGGACTGTTTTTGTAGAGACTCACATAAACAAAAGCTATAATGACATCTCTTATGTCAGCTGAACTCATCCAGTATGAAACAAAAGGAAACTACTGAATTACACAGGATTATCTTCTTGTTTTATTCTGCAGTCTCATATTGGTGATTTCTGAAATACAATTCTGTATAAAGCGGCATCATATGAAGATTTGCACAATATCAAGCAACCTATGAGGAAAAAAAAAAAAAGTAATGAGAGATTTAAAATTACTTGATGACAGAGACTGCAAAGATAAGTAATCTTGTTTGGACCAAATGAGACCTTAGTAGTCAGCTCAAGATGTGGAGCAGAGACAAAGAAAATTCCAAGATGGAAGAGCAAAGTTAGGTGCAGTTGGACAAGGAGCTAATACAGTAAATGAGATTAATTTATGAAAAATTTTGAAAGACACCATTATCAGTTCTAAGTCTGGAAGATGATGCTGATATTACTGGGTAGACAGAAATGTCTGGCTTCAAACCCCTTGAAGTTGAGATAATAAGGATTAATAAAGACTCTAACGAGGGAATAAGAATAGTCTAGATAAGAAATGATTAATGATTGATTAAGGGTTTCAGTAAATGAAAGGTCATTATAAGACCAAATGTAGGCAATGCTCCATATGAGAAAAGTTTACAGAAGAAAAAATAAAAAAATAAAAAAAAAAAAGTTTTTTGAAAGAGCAACATTATTCTTGCTTCATTTATCTAAATATGAAAACTAAGAAGAATTAAGACAATTATATATTTTAGGACTCTGATGCTTGAGCAGGACATCTTGAAAGAGAATCATTATGAAATACCCAAGTTTCTTGTGTGAGAGAGCTACGTTTCTCTGCTTTTATACTCCTACCTCATATGAAACTCTTAAGTTTTCCTTAAAGAGCACCATCATGTCTGAGTGTCCATGAACAAAGACTACAAAGTGAGAAAAGAATTGCTTCTACACAACTACTATTCTTTTTATGAGGTTTTGTTTGAAGGATGAAATATAAGACATTCTCAAACTGTGATAGACAAGTTGTTATTGTTTGAGGAAAGTGAATCTCCAACCTCAAAACCTTATTCAGGAACATAAGGTTTGACTGCTGTACCAGCTAAATAAATTTTATTTTTAGATTTTCTTTGAAAAATGCAAGAAACTATTCTGCCAACTTCATTCATACCTGTATAACAGAATACTGAAGATTAAATAACATTATTTAGGCCAAACTCAATGGATATAACTACACTGGATTTATCTGAAATTCTAGAAATATGACAGGAATTATTTAAAAATGCTGCAATGCTATACTTTTTCAGGTCTGTTGAATAAATATATTTTACACTGGCCCAGATAGCCCATACAGCAATAAAAAAAAAACCACCAAAACCCAAAACCAAACAAATAATGTGATCAAACTTGTTTAATCTTGTTTAAACAACTGATTTACTATAAGGTTATCTTGGGGTTTTTTTTTGGTAACATGATAGGACTCTATGGGTAAAAGTATCCAGTGGCTGGGACATAACATTAGGAAAAGGTAAAAATCATACAATGAAATCTACATTCAAGGAAGTTAACAAACCAGCAAACCCAAGCGATTTAGAAAAGACAAAGACACGTTGTCTAAATAGTTGAAATAAGTAGTTGTACAACCTACAGTCTGATATACATCAATAGACTTGCCAGCCAGTTTTTATGGATTTTTAAAATAGATATTATACTAGTTAGAACTCAAAAAATGCATACCTATGTACATCAAATAGTCTATCAGAATTATCTTTGTTTATAGGTGGGAGTAATTGTTGATAAACTGCAATTTTAGTATCTTAGTCTACAGGCAAACAGAAAATATATGCTAGCACGTGTAAATGTCTGTGTACAGTCATATACTACAGTATGCAGGATCAGGTTCTTGGGTTGCAAGTCCTTTATAGTGGAGAACTTATTTTCCTGTGCATGCTGGCAGCATCTTACCTATCACTCCATAAATAACAAAAGAAATGGAGATGGTTTATTATAGCTTCCCTACCAGCTTTCAACATTTCAACATGCTCTTTAATCTACTATATTACATTTCATTATCATTATGAGCATTATGAACATTGTCAAAGAGCAATGAGATTTCTGGAGCAGTGCACTTCTCTGAAAATGAAGAGGCAGATTCATCAGTTCTGCTGGCGGGAGCCCATACCAGCCATGCTGCCTTCGCTGTGGGTGAGCTGACAGAATTTCTTGACTGTGGCCCTTAAAAGAAGAACTTTGAGCACCCAGAGATGTGTTTAGTAGCGTATCAAATCCTAAGTTCTCGATTTTATTTTCAGCTTGCTATTTCTTTTATTTGTATTTCATGATATAATCACATGGTGAAAAAGAAACATCATCTAAAATGTAAGTTGCTGGTGACTTGTAACTACTGCTAGTATAATTCCAGCTATCTTTGGAATCACCTTTGAAACAGCAATATTAACCCAGCATAGCAGTTGCGTAAATCACCATGTGGACTCTGACATTATGTGGTTTATTTTAACCTGGTTATTTTAACTGGCCGAATTATTTAACAATTGTGTTCAATGAAATAAAATTCAGCTTTGACACTAAAACCTAATTACATGAGGGTAAATATTATAAAACAAGAGGAAAAATCCTTAAAATGTCATATTTTTGTTTACTGCCACGTTAGGATCTTGTTCTTCTATCAGCTGAGTTGACTGACATTGGTCAGAGCGGGTTATATCCCAGAAATCCCAGTTCAAGGTATGATGTCCTACCACACTGTAGTGAAACAGGAGTAACTGTAGTATCTAGTAGCTTCTATGCAACCATTATGCCAATAGCAGGAATAAATCAGATGCAAACATCCTTATCAATGTATGAGGCCAGGAAGGCCTCATAACAAGTGTTCCCCCACCCTCTGCCTCAACATTCAGCTCTGGGATAACTCTCAGTTTTGTTTACATAAGTTTCTTTGAAGTGCTTCCTGCTACTCTTTCTGTTTAATCTTAGTTCAGTTTCAGCTTTGTTCATTAAAAAATCATCAGTGGACTATAGTGTTTGAATTCTCACTTACACAGGTCACTTGGTGGTATTGTAATGTAAAGCCAACAGAGCAAGCAACATAAAAAAAGCAGACATAACCTCATTCACAGCCTAACTTTGCAGAAGGACACCTGGAGTATAGATGTGTCTGGATAGGACTGGGAATCTTGTCATTAATTGCCAGCTGTTGCCTGTAGGAGATAAAAATATGCTGTGAAACCAGAAGAAAGTGTTTCTTGTGGCCTCCATTGCTCACCTACAGACATACCGGGGCAGGAAAGAGCACAGTGAAACTCACAAGAAGAAATATTTATTTTTACAGGAAAGAAGAGCCCAATATTGATACAGCATTTATTTCTTTCCTTGTTATGTTTCTGGGGATACTTTGCTGTGTCCTTTCAGTACTTCCAGAGAGCCTACAGGAAGGATGGGGAGGGACTCTTTATCAGGGAGTGCAGTGATAGGACAATGGATAATGGTTTTTAAACTGAAAGGGGAGATTTAGATTAGCCATTAGGATTAAATTCTTTCCTGTGAGCATGGTGAGACACTGGAACAGGTTGCCCAGAGAAGTTGTGGGTGCCCTGCCTCTGGAAGTGTTCAAGGCCAGGCTGGATGGGGCTTTGAGAAATCTGGTCTAGTGGGAGGTGTCCCTGCTCATGGCGGCGGGGGTGGAATTACGTGATCTTTAAGGTCCTTAGCTCAGGAAAGCTGCCTGTGCTTTGAGTTCTTCTGCTCTGTTGCTGGTTGGCCTGGCTCTGGCCCCTTCCATCTTTTTATGTCTTCTCTTCCATAAACATGTAAATTTCCAATTAAAATTACCTTGTACCTTTTAATGCCTCTAGGAAAGTTACTCCAAAATCTCCTTCCTTCAATTCTGAGAAATTCTGTCTGTGTTTACTAAAAAGAAGTTTGAATTGATCTGGTTTTTCTGTGATATCCTTTCCCCTCGTCAGTCTTCCTGATAAATTGATAGAGGTCAATAGCTGGGTTTTTTTAATCACATTTGATGTATGAAAGATGGTTTAGAGACATAATTAGAATTATGTTTAACTTTGGAGAGGTGTTTAAATGCCAGGTATTACAGTTATGAAAACTCTGAAAACTACTTTAGTTTCAGCTTTATGATAGTTACCCAATTACAATTTATATCTGTTTTCAGGGGAAAAAATACAGGCAAAAAAAGGACAAGATTTCTCTGCTGAATCATGGAGTAGATCATTCTGATTAATCCTGTTAATCTAAAAATTTCAAAAGGACAAGTTTATCCAATATTTTCAATGAGATGTCATTTTCCGTTTAATTTCAGTTATTGCTAGATTCTGTTAGCAAATTTGTCTTTAGTGATTTACTTCTTTATTAACCTGTTTTCTAGATATATGTGTGTTTTCTGGATTCTGCTCTTTTTTCTGTATACACATCCAGAATTTCTCCCATGGTTCTTCTTCTTTTTTCATTTGTTCTGCTTTGCTCCCTGAGAAAAATAGTCATGGGTTTGTGGGCCAAATGCTTCTGAAAAAATGTGAAAAATAAATTCTCAAAAAAAAGTTGACTCTCCAACTGAATAGTGACATTTGGGCCTAAGAAATTTAGTGATCTAAACTTCAGAACAAAACAACACGTAATTGAAATTATTAATCTCATAGATAGAAGTTTAGTCTGACTATCTTGTTTAATGCAAGTACTCTACAATCAAGTCTCCAGTGTAGTGGGAAATATTCACTTAATTCATATTGATAATGAAATCTTAGGGGAAAGTATTTTCACTAAGAAATGTGTATATTAAGAAAAGTAACTGCATAAATTCTTCAGTAGAACTAATATGCCCAGCTCTTTTTTAAATTCCTTTTTAAAAGAGGAAAACTGGGAGAAGTGATCTTGAAGTTGATTGTAGTAATACTAGCAGTAACAACTAGTTTCTTCCTTTTTTTAATCTTTTCTGTTTATGATTAAGGTAGTTTGAGTTTAGTGTATAATGTCTGTTTTATTTTCTTTACAGTTCAAATTATATAATTGAGTCTCCATGGACTTGATGCATATATAGAGTTTTACAATTCTAGAATCTATGTAACATACATATTATTTGTTTTTAGGCATAGTATTTTAGCAAAGATTATACAAAAGTTCTGCAGAATGGGGATGAAGATCCTAAGAAAGTGGTAAAGCTATTACAGATAATTTTAAATGTCAAACAGTAGGATTTAACTAGGTGACAAGTAAGATGTTAAACAGGCTAGTCTTTGCAGAGATCTTCATATTACTTTGTAATGGAAGGAGGATTGCAGACATGAATCAAGTTCAAAGGCTTCTAATGGAAGCAGGGTGGGAGAGACTCCTTAGTCAATAAAAGCCTGTGAGATATCTATTTTAACCCTTGAAAGGCAAAAGATCTGCAAGAACTAAATAAAATAATTTTTAAAAACACACCAAACCATCAAAAACTAAACCCCAAAAGAATCCACCAGATACATATATAAAACTGGTGATTTGGCTCCATTTTTAGATAGCTTATCCATTCCCATTAGCTACAACATTGATATCAGTAAATTTCCATAATGCAATGCTCTTGATAAGCTATATACAAACATGCAAACCGCCAAACCAACAACTTGAAATAGTAACCTTTGAAAAGGAGCCTGCATGCCATTTGGAACAGAAAAAACAAGAAAAAAACCCACAGATTTTTTGAAAAGCAATATACCAACTACCTAGTGCAATTGAGTGTGAAGTTCAATTTAATTTTTTGTGAAGTTTCTCTATTAAATTTGTAACCTCCAGTGATTTAATTTCTATGAAACCAGCTCCACTGGGTTCAAACTTTGATAGCTATTAAAAACCTTGAGTGACTTTCACTGTGCTTTCCATCCAGAAAAACCACAGCTATAAAATCTCATTTCTCAGGAACTTGGTGTTGGGCTTTTAGCAGTGATGTTTCATGGATGAAAGACAGCTATCATTTTTCATCCCCCATTTCTAGATTGACAAGAATATAAGTACAATTCCCAGTACCTCAAGGGCAAATATATTGCTTACTGTGAATGACAAGTCAGCTAATTCTTCTGCTGAATTCTATATGGGAAGGATGGCATACAGAGGAGATATTCAAATGACAACTAATAAAATAATCATTTTGTTGAAAGGAAAAAAGATTACATTAAAAAGTAAAAAAAAATACAAAACCAAGCCCAAAGAAACAACAACAACAACAACAACAACAAAAAAAAAAAAAAAAAAAAAACCAAAAAAAAACAAACCCAAAAGCATTTTAACCATTGTGGGAGAACAATAATTTCCAAGATGTTTTCACCTGGAGTTAGCACTTTAACCAAAGTTAAATTTAGAATTAACAAAAACTTACTTGTTTCCTCTTGCAAGCATCCTAAATGAGACTAATTAGCAGTTGGAATATGGGTGAGGAAGGAGAGGCATCCAAGTAAACTAGTAGTCCAGTGGGAATTGCAGATTATCACATAGATAATTAAAGGAAACTTTATGCAGACTCACAGAATGGTTGAGGCTGGAAAGGACCTGTGGAGATGAACTAGTCTAGCTTCCCTGCTCAAACCAGGGGCGGCTGGAGCAGGTTGCTCAGGGCTGTGCCCAGTCAGGCTTTGGATATCTCCAAGGAGACATTTGAGATATTACTAAATACCTTAATAGACACACATTTATATCACAGAACTACCCTTGAGGTATGGAAGCAGTAGGTACTTACTCTTCTGTTTCACTTACTCGTTCACCTGATTCAAGAGCCTGTAGACTGACATTATAAGACTGACTTTTTCATCTACATCCTTTTATCCACAGCTAGCTGCATCACGGAGACTCCTGTTATTGAATACCTGGTTTCCACCTGAGCAGGCAGCTGCCACTCCTTGGCATCCATAACAGCTTTGTTAACCTTCACTGAAGAAGACTCGGGTTATTATGAATGTAATATAAAGCACTTCTAACTTTGACTAAGCAGTCATTTGCAAACTCCAGACAGAGTTCTGAATGCAACAACTAGGGATGGCAAGAGTCATGCATACCTTTGAGGGTAGGAAAGTGTTTCCTATTTATGGCAACAATCTTCCAAAAAACCCCCAGTTATTCCACAGAAATCCAACTACCTTGCAAGCATACTGAGAGTTTATGGAGGCTTCTCTTGCCATGAAGTGCAGTGGGCAAAGTATTATAGCTAAATTATCTGTAGGCATTAGCTGCAGTTCCACTTGGCAACTTCAAGGATGAAATAATCAAGTGAGATAGTAAAGTGCTGGATATATCTCCCAGTATCTCTTGAGGGACCTTTGCTAAAAGGAGCAACCTCTCCCAGCAGATACATTCAGATAATCTGTGCCAGAGATAACATATCCACAGTACACTGACTAACACTTCAGAGAAAATGTTCTCATTTTGGAAAAGTAAAGACTATAGCAGGTGGGAAATATTTTCTGCCAGTATTGACAGTATACCACAGGAAACCCAAGATGATTTTCAACTGTTCTTCTTTATCCTGACCTCCTTGTTTGGAGTCAGAAGATTTTTGACATGTACATCTCTTGTTTCCAGGGCTACAAGGGGGAAATGGAAATGTCACATCCTTTCAAATGAAGCACACATCACCCACACAGGGAATTACTCTTCTGACTCATATGGAGAAGAAAACAAGATCTGCTTCCATCTGTTTCTTCTGCATGTTTTGTGTAGGCTGGTGTGCTGTTGTCAGTAATCTTCCACTCCAAGAAGCAGAAGGTTGATATTTCTCTCATCTTCTCCCCTGAGAGCTTCTCCTGAGCTCATACTATTACATTTGGGCCAGAATAGGAAAAGAAAAACAGATATCCAGAAAGACAAGTTTTCTCCCAAAAATAAGAAGTGGCAGTGGAGTTCATCATATTAACTTTTTGGAGAAAAAGGCAACTTTAGGAAAAACTCTTAATCTCTTTTCTTTATTTTATACCTGAACACCTTGTAGTAGTGAAAATAATATTTTTCGTGACAGTTTAAAAGTGGTCATTAGATGGTATTTGTTTTATTCCTATATTTTCCTCTGGTTTTGCTACTGACATTCATTTATTTGATAATAACTTTTGGAAAAGTGCAGGAGAAAAGGAAAATTTGTAAAAATCTCCGACTTCAAATTAATAAAATATGGTAAATTTTATACTATCTTGCTATCATGTGTATTAGTTTCAGAGGTAATAGAATTCTCTTTTAAGGAATAAAAATAATTTTCCTTAAATAAAAATGGGCTTTCAAATTTTTGTGGAAAATTAACTGAGTACATATTTGCTCCACAAACTCTTTGCACTCTAGCTGCTAATTGCACCCGATTGTAGCTGGATGCATAAAAGTTTTTGTAATGTTTGCCAGTTTATGGGGGATTCAGGTGATTCTGAATATCTGAATCAAAGTTGTTTGTAATTCTTGGTCTTAATTATCTGGGTGATCAAAATTGCACCAGCAATTTCCAGAACAAAGCTATGCTAGTAATGTTTCTGAATTGAGGGCCATGTCACCATTCTTCAAATGCCTATAAATTACATGCAGTCTATAAAACAGTCAGAGTAAATAGAGGTAAGTAACCTTTCCCATCCCTCACTCAAAGAGCCAGTCAGTAATATATTAATTTAGCAAATAAATAATCAGATTATTTTTAAGTATTTAGCTCAATAAATACATAATTCATAATTTGCCATTATGTAATTCTCATCCTGTTCTTTGCATAAGTATGGATGTACAATGAAAATATCTGGTCATCCACGGTGGATGTGATTCTCAGCTGTAAGTGTCATAATTTCCCAATCTGCACTGAAGATTACAAACCAGGAATACAGTCTCAGTAACTTAATAAAAAACCTATACCACAGGTAAACTTCATTATTTTCCATGGGATTTTGCTTATCTCTTTACAAAGGAAGGAACTGTCACGACACAAAAGATAGAAGATGATGGCATGGATAGCAGGTGATTCAAAAGTGAACACATCACAGTTATGTAGTCACTCTGAGCTGTTCTTTTAATTTACCAAAACTTGCATTTTTTTATTTAAAAATTCTTGATTTTGAAGACAGTGAGTGTTTTGGTATTGATTTCACTGGAATAAATTTATAATACTTCTTGAAAGAAGGGAAGAGCTTGAAAAGAAAGTCAAGGTATAGCAGATGGCACAGAGGTTTTAGGCAGAGCTCAACTACAAATGTCAATGTTAAAAACAAAAGAAAAAATGTTTCAACATTTCATGCTGAGAAAACAGATAATAGTAAGAAATGAATAATTGTCCCCAGTCACAGAGCTCCAAAATGACAGAGCAAAATCTCAAATTACAGATCATACCTTTTGGATTCTTTTCAGTATTATTTTAATTACTTGAAAACACTGAAACATTTAGTCCCAAGTAAGTTCATTTTCTCTTTTCTGTGTGGATTTTATCTGAACACTACAAAATTAAACCCTGCTAACTGCTCTTAGATTTCTGTACTTTGATTCTAACTCTGCCGCTGACTTTCCCATACTGTACAGTGGTAAAATACCATATGATATTATTATTAATTATCATTATCATCACCATTATTATTTTGTCCTCAGCAATTTTATTTACCTCAGCAATAGATACAGCAATGGCTGAAAAGATAATTCTTCATTTTGGCAAAATAATACAGCCAAACTTTAGAAAGTGTTGGGACAGGTGAATGCTACAAAAAGCAGGCTGTGTAGGAATAAAACAACATATCTGAGAAATAAAAATTATCTAAACCCCATAATATCTTCAGAGGTAAAAGTTCATCTTGGCAAAAATTTATCTAACACAGATGTTTTATGTATTTTTTTTCATAAACCTGACCTTACTTTGTTTCATGACAAAATGAAAAAGAATCAAAATAGAACCCCAGAGGTAAAACCCCATTGAATTAGACCAGAACATTTCAAACATTCACAGGATAGATTGTGCTCTAATAAAGAAGGTTCACAGGACTCTGAATGTATAATGATGCCTTACTACTATTAATATTTTTCAATTAAATCTCCTCCACCTTCACCAAACTGCATCAGGCAGTGTCTACTTATTTTGAGGTAGGTGCCCAGTAGTGAAATGCATGCATACAAGAGTCTAGAGTATTGAAATCTGGCCAAAAGCAGTTAAACAAACAAACAAACAAACAAACAAAAAAAAAAAAAAAACAACAAAGCAAAACAAAAAAAACCCCAAACATTTTCATGGTGGAAAGTCTTCAACTTATACAGATGTATTACTGATCTTTAATACATGGGTAACTGGCTTATGTAGAAATCTCCAGTTCATCCATTTTTGAAACTCAACCAAATAATCTCCTCTACCTCCATTTCTATAATTTTGCTAAGTAGTAAGAGTTTGTCAGACCTGAATTTATATTTATCCCAGTCACAAGCCAACCTGAAACCAATAAAAGCTGGTTTGAATTATCTGCCTGACAAATCTGGGGATATTCATGTTCTGTCATTACTGGGAAAGATTTTGCTCTGTTGGTTTGATTAAAACCTGTGGATTAAAAACATTTATACTTGTAGCCTAGATTTTCATTATACCTGTTGCAAAATGTTTAGGAAATCAACTATAAGTATAAACCCAATTACAAGCAACACAGGATGCTAAAAGTCTGCTAGTTTTAACTAAAGAATAAGGCCTTCCTAAGTCCACTGGGTTAGCACCTCTAGCTAAACAAATCCTTAAACAAACAAAATACAAAGTAGAAAAGATTGGTACAAAGTAGAAAGGATTGGGAGAACAGATAGGAAAGAATGAACACCTATTACTTAGTTAAAACATTAATAAAAATTTATGTTGTTGAACTTGTGTTTTGTGTACCAGTTTTAAAGAAAAATCTGTTTTCCATGGATAGAAGCCCTGAAAACAATGATTTACCATGGAAATATTGACACAATGCAGAACACAATAGGACCAGTTCTGCTTTTAGACATAAATGATTCATACTGCAATGAGTCACTGTTCTACATAGGGGACTTGGTTTCCTGGCTCCATTACTGCCTCAGTTTATATCCTAAAACATTACACTTGAATGTTTGCTCAAATATTAACTTGCATAACTACAGTTATTAATAAAATATACCAAATTATCTACGTGATTTATTCTCTGCTGTCACAGATGTAGATAGCAATGCCATGTTTCATCAAAAGATTCTCGTTCTTGTACTTTTGAAGATTAGGTCAGGATGCCATATGGTTAACCTCAAGTTCCCTCAAGGAAAACACTTCTTTATAGTCAATATATCTAGAAAGCTGTAATTACTTGGCCTTAATTCTTTGGAGTTATTTCAGTTATACTCTCTTGTGCTTATTTGTTATTTCTTATGGTTTATTGAGAGATGGTTGTTTGCCTGATGTTGTACAGACATAAAGAAATAGGCTGAATAATGCACTTATTTATTTCTAATGTTTTTGGTTGGTCGGTTGGTTCGTTTTTCGTGCAAGAGTATTGACATTTTGAGGGTTCACATAGACACTTGTAACTCAAACTGAACTGGGAGTTTATATACATTTTTCCAGAGTGACTGCATGCAGACAGATAAGCAAAAGAAGTTAATTTCAAGTAGACAAATAGCTTGCACTTTCACAAGCTGAAAAACGTATGACCAAATTACAAAGCATTTAAATTCCATAATCCCATGTTGTCCTACTGCTACAAAGACAGATTGTAACAAAACCCCACTTCCAAACTAGAAGCATTTGAAAATTTTGAAAATATCACATTTTGAGCCCATTTCTAGCCAGTGTTACAAAAATCCTTCCAAATTTCAGCCAAAAGCGAACAGAATTAAATGAAGGGGGAATCTGGCCAAATAATTTGTGATGCAAAATGATTTCTACTGTCTCATAAAAGCACTTTAGACCAACCTAATGCTAACCAGCTAGTTCTTTACATGGTTCTTTCTATTTCCTTGCTGATGTACTACTGTCTTTACTTCAAGGCTTTCTAGGTGCAACAGCAAGTAGTTAGCATTTCTGCAAACTAACTGGGGCATCTTACTGGATAAGGAAAACCACATGATGGAAATACACCCATGCCTCTCGCAATAATATGAAGCATGGCAGTCATAGCTTTTCAGTTGTTCCTGCTCAGCATTACAACAGTAGGAAAAATCTGATGAGGAGAAATGTTGCCACGTGGTGGATTATCTGTTCCTTGAAATTCAGAAATAAATGAATTACACTTTTCTTAGCAGTTAGACCTTTCCTTAAGAAAAAAGGGGGGGAAAAATGTATCAGACACAGCCAAATGCGTCAGGCAGATGTGGCTGGAGAACCTACCTGAGGTGCCAGCTGGATTTGTACTAGCATTCTTGGAGAGACTGAAGACACGAATGGCTGCTTTGAATTTAATATATGTTATTTCCTGCCTGCTGGCGTTACTTATGGGACATTTGCTGTCCACTCTGCTGTGCCCTCTGAATGCTTTTTTCCCCCTTCAATTTTTAGTTCATTTCAAATATGGAATTTTCATGAAATAAAACAAAAATATTAAACTGTTGCCTTAAACATTTGGCTCCACTCACTTAGTTCTTAACCAAAGACAGACAGCAGTTCACGGTAAAGAGTAAAGTCAAATGGTTAACACATTTTAAGATAGAATTTTGGCAATGAAGGAAATTTGTGAAATAGTTTCTGACGTTTTCTGAAACAAAGCTGCTTACTAGAACTACTAGAATGTTTCTATGACACTGCTGCTCTTGCAGAGCTTGTTTGCAGCTCACATTGTAATTATGTAATATGAGCCCTGGTAGTGACAAACAACATAATTTATCCAAAAATCTTACTTACAGAAATCAAATCAGGAAGCTTAACGGTAAAATTGATGGGCTTGACCCTAATCTTGGTGGTCAAATACTCTGCTCCACCATATAGAAATGCATTAACGAATGAGTGTCCTGTTGCCAAAACACACTGGAAATAATGAGAATACAGAATTTGAAGTTCTTTATATGGAGTTTGTATATGGGATTATGAAGGTTCCAGGATTAGTACATTCATATGCAAGTATGCATATATATGTATACGCACACACATGCTCACAAGTGTTTTGGTTGTGCATGTCTGTTCCTGTAGATTTTAGATATTGTTTGCTTCCTAAGAGATGAATTATGCATGTAGTCTTGAGAACCATTATTTGGATGGTAGCAAGTGAGTGTTGAGCCCTGTGGGTTTTTTCATCATTTAAGTAGTTCTGTGGCAAAAGACAAATAAATCTATAGAGGTTTTTTCCTTGAGTTTTAGTATTTTTTTTTAATATTTATTTTATAGAGTGGTTGAATCCCAGTGCCCTGCAGCTCTACACAGCCATATACACTGCTGCATGAGCCTGCCCACAAACCTCCCTATCTATCTTTTCTTGGCCTGACAGCCCAGCAAGAAACAGCTTGCACTGTGGCTTGCTGAAAACTGCAGCCAGGCCAACTGACCGTCAGTTCTCTGTGAGCTGACTGCCCGGCTGGTTGCTGTTTCTTGGCTGCTGGGTGAGCCTAAACAGAACAACTCAGCTTTGATGGATCAAACAAACAGATCTGGAGCCTAAATGGGACCCCTGGGCAATATTCTGTGCAGGCCAATTGAAAGAGCTTAATATCTTTGAAAACTCAATGTCTTTGTCAAATTTTGCTGAAACTGTCCAAGTGACTCCAGTATACTAGAGAGACAGACAGACACACAGACAGCATGACTGCCTAAGCCTTGTTTCCTCAGGAAACCAGGCTAAAAATGTGCCTAGAGATATTTTTAATGCCCCAAACTATTAAGCAGTCCTCAAGATGAGGAAAAGAAATACCTACGCTACATATTTGGAGGAAGAGTTCAACTCAAAATGGGAAAAGTAAAAATCAATTCAGCTCTGTCTAAATCAATGGTTTTGGATTAAAAAGGAGTGCAAGTGCTTTTCACAACCTACACTTGAATGAAATCAGCCCACATAAATACAGCAATTAGAAACTATTATTAATTGTAAATACTTATAAAGCAGCTCATGGTAATAGCATGTCTCTTGTTGAAGAGAAGTTATTCCTATCAGACCAGTTCAGAGTGTTGTCTCTTAGAAATTATCTGTCATATGTTGTGTTTTCATTCTCTCCTGGAAATATTTACAGATGTCTCACATTTCTACAAAAGCATTTGTAAAGCAACCACTCTGTCTGATAATTTGTGGTTTTTGTTTGACTTCCAGATCACATACTTTGTTTTCAATTGAAGAGAAGGCTAATGTATAGGAAATAAAAATTAGCAATATGAAAGTGACTATCTAGACAGACAGTCTTAAGAAATGTTAATGCAAATATGCACCTGCTATCAAAGTATGACTGAAAACTGCCTAAAGATGGTGAGGGGGTAGAATTTAAGCATGATATTTGAAAAATCGTGGCGGTCAGGAGAAGTCCCTATGAACTGGAAGATAGGAAACATCACGCCCATTTTTAAAAAGAAAAGAAGACCCCGGGAACTACCAGCCTGTCAGCCTCACCTCTGTGCCTGGGAAGGTCATGGAACAGATCCTTCTTGATGCCGTGCTTGAGCACATGGAGGACACGGAGTTGATTCGGGACAGCCAGCATGGCTTTACTAGGGACAGGTGCTGCATGACTAATCTGGTGGCCTTCTATGACAGAGTTACTGTGTCGGTAGATAGAGGACGACCT
>VZRU01011698.1:105445-122757 GCA_013398155.1 Pedionomus torquatus
GCCCATGGAGAGCAAATCTCCAGCTGCCACATAATGAACAAAACAAAATCACAATGATAAACTGACATTAACAGCTGCATAGTGTTTACAAATGTTTTTTATTCTTTCAAGCCAAATTTTTGTGATTTTTATATAAAATTGTAATGTGTGTGAATAAACAACTCTTTAATAATAAATCCCTTTATTGTTATAAATGACAGAACACATATTTCATGCTGATATGACCTGGTGAAAAAAGAGTTTTATCACCATTTGTTTCAGCCACATGTTCCTGTTACATTATTGCTTACAGAACTAAAAAATATTTATTTTATGGATTAGAATATGTTTTATGGTTTATAGTAGATTCCAAAGCGTTACATGATGCTAATGGTGTGAACTTGTAACATAAAATATCATAGCCTCCTTACTAAGTCTTCGTTCAACCCTAGAAATAAGACCTTTTTGAAGTACTATTTACTTAAGTTTCCTATCATATTACTACATTTCTCTACTTTAGATAAAGGGACTGACAGAGAGAAAGGAAGACATACAAAGAAAGAAAGGAAGAAAAAGAAAAGTAAATGGGTGTATTCTATGCCCCACAGGCTTTCACTGGTTTAGTCTTCCCCAACCCTATACTTAACAAATATTTTGGGGGAAGGCAGAAACCTTAATTTTGTTATTTCCCAAGTGTTCTGGAGCCTATTGGGTCATTTAAGAAGCAGTAGCTCAGTTCTATCTTTTTCTAGGTAATGACCTCATTTCACTGGGATTTTTTGGTTATTACTGGGTTACAGACTTGTTAGACACCAGCTGAAGAACTGAAAGGAAATAGCAAACTTCTTTGTTAGTTGTTTTGCTAGACATTGGCTAGGTGAAGGAGTTCAGTGTTCACTTCTAAAATTCTTTTGTGCTTAGTTGTAAGGAGGGAAGAGAATTTATCAAGATGAACTCTATTAAAAATAAAAGAAAAAAATAAGAAGAAAAAAAACAAACAACAAAATCCCCCTCAACTAATAAACCATAAGTTTGAAGATCTTTGTTCTAGTTATTCCAGGATGTGGCAATTAAGTCAAGTCCTACAGTAATTTAGCATTCAACAATCAAATTCAACCAAGTGTGCTGAACTTGGCAAAAGACCTTCATTCCTCCCTGCCCTCTGCCAAGAAAGGATACAGAAGGAAAACCAAGCCTTATGCTTTGCTGGTTTTTACCAATTTCAAGACTTACTATGCAAAGACCAGGTCTGTAAATCCTAGAGATGAAAGGGCTTCTCTGGTGTGATAGAGACACACAAAGGATCTACATGGAAATTAAAAGAGATTGAATAGAAAGTAAACAAAGAGAAGTTATTTCTAATAGAAACATATTCCTTTGAAATATGCACAGTCCAAAACCAAACTCAAGTAAATATGTTTCTAAATTAATTGAAGATTAACTTGATGCTCTAGGTTGTACTGCAGCCTCTGCAGTTTTTGCAGATTCACTGTCTCTATACTGTTTGGAGTTCAGAAGTTCTGCATCTGCAGCTTCAACACAGAAGAAATTAAGAGACTGATAGGAAAAAATTCTTCTAGAGCATGTGTTTTTAGTGAAACCAGCTATGGGGTGAAACTCTGTGTGGAGAAAAACAATTATGCAAACTCTGAGGCTGAAGGAAATAAAATTTTTATCCCAATCTGTATCAAATCAATGCTTATGTCAATTTCAAAGGAATTTATTAAACATAATAAATTAAATTGAGTAAACTTGTCAAAATTCTCAGCTCTAACAGTTTATGATAGTAAATGTCATTACGATGGATTGTTGTTCACCTGCCCTTCCACCAGTTTTAAAAAGCTGAACTAATAGCACTAACATACACAATATCTTTTGCACCCTTCACTGATTTGTATCCTTGACTCTTTCATGGTCTAATCATTAACTACATTAACCATACATGTGAATTTGAACATGTTTTTTTCAGAGCTATAATACCTTTAGATTCTAAAACCACTGTGATAGAAAACATTCATGAGAAGGATCTAAAGATATGACCTTTAATATAGTTAATATTCTATTATCAGATAATACATGGATTTGAATAAATGCTTTTCTTTTTCTTTTTCTTTTTCTTTTTCTTTTTCTTTTTCTTTTTCTTTTTCTTTTTCTTTTTCTTTTTCTTTTTCTTTTTCTTTTTCTTTTTCTATCCTATAGAGTTTCAAATCTAGGAAAGAATTGTAGGAAATTGGGGAGAAAATATGGAGGGGGGGTGGTAAAATAAGGGTTAGAAATTTGTATTCCAAATTAAAATTTTCATTCAATCACAAGTAGTCATTAGTTAGGATTTTTGGAAAAACAAACAAAAAGCCACCACAACGTTAACAACAAGCATCATGCAAAGTGGTATCACTGCTGTGTAAAAGATACATCTTTTAACCTGTCGCTGCAGAGTTTTCACTGCCTCTCCTTAAATCCTACATAACAGGCTGTGACTGTCATATGAAGTGGAAGGAGAAATCATCATCTCTGGCTGCTGTGACTGCGTCGAGTTCCCTCCTTAGAGTCCTGCTGACCAGTAAGCAAACTTAGAAAGTGTTACCAGTACTGAAGACAAAAGGAAATAACAGATAAAAAATAAAACAATTTTTAAAAAGCAGACCAATGCAAAATCAGTAATAATCATTAATCAACTCAATACCTGCGAAGCTCAGCTGTAAGACTAGCCCTGTTTTCCACTAGATTAAATTGCTGTTCTTTTTTTAATAATAATTTCTGCACTGAGTTTTGAAAATCATTATGTACTTCTGCAGAGAAATGCATACTGTGCCAGTTTTGAGGTTAAACACTTTTGACTCTACACGTATTTGCAATACCAATAAATGGCAGAATGGGTAGGATGAGCAGTATCTTTGTTAATTTCTCAAAGTATCAGCTGCCGGCTACATATCTGAGTGTTAACAAGCCCTCAGCATAGTGCCATTGTAGTGCATATGCACCACATGTGGCCATCCGTTACATAGGGAATACCAACATCACACAAAAGGCATAAAATGTATGAAATATATTAAAAAATAAAACCATATATACATTATACACACTTTCTTGCAACTACAATGCTATACCTGAAGAGTAAGCAAATTCTCATCAATTATTTTATAGGGTTTTTTCAAACATGTCAGTTATACACTAGAAGACAGGCAATGGGGAAAGGAAAGGAGGAAGACAGAAAAGAATTTTGCCTAAACTCTGCAACTGCAAAGTATCACCCATTCAGAGGCTGTGACATGCAAAAAAAATAGGCTAACTCTACACCAATAAAACTGTCCGCATGAATTCTCACAGCTGGGTGATAAAAAGGGAAAGAAGAGAAGAGCTGGAGAACAGCTCAGCCTTCCTCCAGTTGTTTATGCATCTAATGCCACAACCCAGGGATTGATTTGTCCCATACTGCATGGGTGCAGTATGTCAGATTGTTCTCTATGCAAAGAGTGCTGCATCCTGAACAGCTGGTTTTACTCTCACATTCATGTGCTTCACTGATGCCATTTCAGTGTCTCCCTCCCTCCCACTGAGCTGAATTTCAGGGACAGAAGATATGACCACAGCACTTTTCTGAGATAATTAATAAACGAATGTCTGGTTGTCAAACCACAGATGGCCTAACTAGTTCTAAAGTTTATAGTGAAAGGACAGTGGAGACAAAAAAACCCATTGCCTCATTATTTATGCATTTTGGTAAATATTATTTCCTATTATTGTTGGAGGTTGATAATATCACTGCTGTTTCCCCCACTCATGATTTCAGAAGTCAGGGATGCTACAGAAACAGGCAGTATCTGAATTGCTTGTTCTTCCAACACACATGTAAATTTGAAAAGAAACAGGTATTACAGATGCATAGTTTATTTCATTCATATTTCACATGTGATGTTCTGATAGTCTGTCATGATATGACAGACATCAGAATTTCACTGCTTTTCTCCAGATTTTTCCAGGAAAGCTAACAGAAAGAATGTAGATCAGCTAATTTTTGGATTATATTAGCAAGTACAGCACTAAATAGAACTAAAGCAAAAGCTTCACCTAAGAAAAATCCTTGCAAGCATAAATACATTTAAAAGATAGCAACTGCAGACTTTTTTCTTTACTAAATAAGCAACATCATCGATTCACTTAGTACCAGAGAAATTTCTGATAGCCTTAGACCTCTCCTAATTTGTCCCCTGCCAGGATGTAAAGATGACCCCCCTGTGAAAACACTCTGTACACAGCATCTCTACACCTCTGCAGATGTGTAGGTGTACTCTGTCTAATAGGGAGACAGAAAACTGCCTGCCAAAAGATAAGGGCTTTGCCTTTTCAGGGCAGCCACAACAAATACTGCAAAAGGAATCAAAGAACAGTAAAACAGCCTCCTGTCATAAGGAAGAGAGAAAACAGTGCACCACTTACAGTAGTGTAGAAATGCCATAGGTTTGAAGGACTGTGCATATATGTACAACTATGCATGCTGGATGCAGGAAGTTCAGACACAGACACAGCAAGTCAAGAACAAAAACTTGTCATAGACGCCCTCCTGTGAAAGGAACCTGAGGTTTTCAGGACTCCCAAATCTATCTGTACTGCCCTAGGAGTGCACTTGCAGGCATTGGGCACCCTCTTTGAAATCTAGGCATGTCAATGCAGGAAATTACAGTCCCTTACTGCAGATTCCCCCAGGCAGCACATCCCTTTGGGTCAGGTGACAGAGAAATTCATCTGGTATGCCTTATCCTTTTTTTTCAGTTAAAATAAGTGGACTCAGGGCACATCCAATATGTAGTCAGTTTCCAGTAGCACAGCAGATTTCAACAGAAGCAGGTCAAGCAGCTGTTGTACAAGCAAATTAGATGGCAGCTTGCAGCAAATAGTACAGGCTGGTACAGATGCGCTGATGAACATATTTTCCTTTTTCACAACAGCAGCACAAGAGAAGGTGGATGTGAACCTATTGCTTTGTTATTTCTTCAAGAACAGTGGTTTAAAAATCTTTACAGTTAAAGCCCTTTCATTGACAGCAGGACTAATTAAAATTAAATAAATACAACCAAGAAACCATCATCTCCCTGAGACGTCTCCAGAATTTAAGCGGGTAAAAGTTGCAAAACCAGGCTCTGTGATTCTACAGTGACATAAGAAGTAAAAGCTGGGAGGAAAAAAGTCTTAGTCTAATCATAAGCAGCTACAGAAACTCTGTGTCCCAGCTGTGATCCCAGGAGAGCCATATTAGCATAGGGGTGTTGCTAAATGTATGTGTCCCAAATAGTTGAGACCCATGGAGACCAGCTTTAGATAATGAGCTAAAGAAGGTTAGCAATCACTGAATACAAGCAGAAGTAGCACAGCCCTTCATGTATCTATCCCCATACCACCTATAAAAATTCAAGTGCATTGAACATAACATTTAACTTTGGCTGAACTTGATAAACAAGTTGAGCAGGGTAAGAAATGCTAAATAACCTCCCTGCTTTCTGTGCTAACCCACTAATAATTCAAACATATTTAGGCAGCTTCAACTGCAAGACATCCCCAATATGTCCTTAACCGTTCCAGTGCTAAGTTCTACAGCTCAAGTCTAGAACAGTATTTACACACAGAATTCCCACTGTAGTCAGCGCTGTACGCCTCCTGGTAACCAGCTGCCTAGACACTTGTATCGATTTTTGGATCCACATTTCTTTTTACAACAGGCTTTTGCATAAATGAAGAACCATGTATAATACAGTGGTAAAATCACAAAAAGTCAATACAATTTGCTTTTGGCTAATGCCACATGAATCAGTAAGTATCATTTAAAATACTAAAAGGCTATCTCACCTTGGTTTTCAGCTCCTTACTCATCCACATACCATTTTGTTTGGTCCCTCACATTTGCATGTCTTACAGTCATCATCTTCTTGAAGATGAAAGAGAGGAAGGCAATAACTGGGAGCTTTCTAGTGAGTCAGCAGATCACAGAAGGCAGCAGACCTCTATGCAGAATCATCTCGCAGAACTAGGTGGATCCATGTACAACTGAAGTGCTTTCTCAGGAGATCCTGCAACAGACATGTGCTGCAAATTTTCGGTCCAGTTTTCTTCATAAATTGCCTCTTCATTGATTTTTTTTTACTTGCTACATAAGGCCATTCACAAAACTAGAGTTAGTTTCTAGGCTGAGGTAAAAGATAATGATGCATGAGATAGCTGCTTATAAAACAAGTTTTCAAATCTTTCTAACTTCTACTAATTCTGTTTCTTTCCAGTCAAGCAGATGAGGTTAAACAGTTTTAAGATACTTAGTTTTACTTTGTACTAGAAAGAAGTCAAAGACAAGTAAGTGCAGACAAACTCATTTCATCTGCCTGCCTGGTGACCTGTGCGTAAGCTGCAAGAAGGCAACATGCAGCTGAAATCAACGTCCAGGTTCTGTTTACTACAGCTGATTGAAGTGATTGACCTTGAGTTTTCCCCTGAAGCACCCAAATTAGGACTGCTAAGGAAGTCTCATCTGTTTTCGTGCTCAGCAAAGTGAGTGACAATTTTTTCCCTCTTAGACCTGAGAGCTTTCGGTGGAAATGTGATAAATGACTATCACTTGTAGAGACTTCAAAAGCAGAATCTAACAGACCTGTCTTGGCCAGAGGCCTAAACTGTAGTTTAGTAAATTGAAAATTATAGACTGACTTTTATTACTAGCTACCTTAGTTGCATCATTTCTTAAAAACTTGATGAAATTTGGCCTCCCAAAGTAAGACAGGGCTCTCTCTTAGTTGCAGCAGTTCCTGGAATACAGGTTTACATAAATTCACTGAAGCAGGGGCTTAATGTTTTATGTTACTAATGGGTTTTGTTTTATGGTATCATTGAGAGGAGTGAAAAACAGTTTAGGAAAAAAAAAAAAAAAAAGGAAGNNNCATGACCTGAACCTTCATTCTTTTCTCTCATGCCAGACCAAACTCTCTTGCAGCCTTGGAAATGTTTGTTTAAGTGTTTTCCTGCCATTATTTTTCATTGTTGCATACTTCTGCACTTGTGTAAGGAGAACTTAGTGACAGATGAAGCAGAAACAACTGTGAAGCTACAATAAATAAATTGTATGTCAGTGTTCTGCAGGGGGAAAAAAAGTGCCAACAAACGAGGTAAGCTTTAGTGATGAGCAAAAAAAAAAAAATAAATTAAAATACAGTGACTTTAATACATATAAAATATTTTGGAAACAAAAATATTCTTTTAAGAAAACAGTGTTAAATAGCTTTGAAATATATGACAAACGCTCTTCTGTTCACAGCAGAAAGTCTTAACTCCTGAAGATCAAGAGAGATTTCTTCAGCATAGTCTTTATGTAATTATAATGCATTGTCAGTTTGATTTTTTTCTCAGAATTCCTTACAGAGGAACACAATCTTTTCTTATTTTTTAATATCTAAAATTGTTTATCCATTTTACCCATGAAAAAAAGCTGAAATGGTCCACTGTGTAAAAAATTCGAAAGTGAAATTATACCCTTCCTAATATCAGTGATATTTTTTCCCTGTTGATTTTAGAGTTTATTCTAGAATCAGATTTTTTCTACTTTTCTGAATACAGTTGTTTGTAACTGAGCACACATTGCAGGATATTTTATATTATAAAATATTGATATATGAAAGACAGCTACCTCTTAGCTTTCTTCCTCAGAAGAAATTAAAAGGATGCCCAATTCCTTAATTAGAAATAAACAATTTGTGAATACAAATAGTGTTCACTGTTGACTATGTCCCCCTTTTTTGCAAGTTTATTTGAATATTTCAAGTTTCTCTTCTTTTAGAAATTACTGAGCCCTCATAACTAAAGGTTTCAAGCGTCACTGCTGATTGGACAATTCTGGAGTCACCGTGTTGACAGTAACAGTGAAACAGAAGGATGTACCAATGGTTAAAGGACAGGATAAGGTTGTGGGAAATGTAAATTCCATTATTTTTCTACCCAAAACTTTCCCTGCAGTATTTGACATGTCCTTTAAGTACTTGCATAGATGTTCCCAGTTCTGAAATATAATTTTGCCTTTGCAGCCCCTATATGTGTTGTGGCAGTATTGTGACTTACACAAGTAACCAAAATAAAAAAGAGACTCCTGGTGAAAGACAAGTTATTTGCAGACCATCTGTAAGGCCATGCAGAAATGACATAATTTTTGGACCCCAGTCCATAACTACACCCATATGAGCAAACCTGTGAGCTTTCATAGAGTTTTATTGTCTTTTTGTTGTTGTTGTTGTTATTTATCTTTAAAGCAGCTACTTAGAAACTTCCTGCTCCACTCATACTGTTTCAGGCTCAGAATCAGGACCACCAATTTACCTTTTTTCTTACAATAACAAGGCAAACAAACAGCTAAATCATGGAATAAATTACATGAACTCAGAAAATAATTTTTGGTGGTGTGACAATGAAGAGTAAGGCAGAAGGCCAGACAAAAACACAATTAGCAGCAAGATAGGACAAAAAATTAAAAAAGATGCTAGTGATGAAAAGAAGATAGTAGTGGTGAATAGCTTTATGCTAGATAAGAGGATGGGGTGAAGTGTAGTGCAGTAAAATTAATGCAGAAACACCAGTTGGATGGAATAAAACAAATTATATCAGTTATTGTCTATGCTCTGGTTGACTGTGTAAACGCAGATTGCCTAGTAGCTGTTCTCTCAAGATGAATGCTTTCCTGAAATGACAGTAAGAGAGCTTAATTCTATCATTTTCCCCCTCAGTGAAACCTGGATGTAACGATGGAAAAAATATTGGCTTAAGAAAAAGTTCAGTTTACTGTATAATAAGGCATATACATACATACACACATACAGCTCTGCACTTTATACAGACATAATTACTGTGTTTGTATCTTGTTCCAACATGCAGGCCATTTGTTGAAATGAAACACCTAGGAGAAATGCTGTAATTCATTTCATTGCTTAACTTTTGTTATATTTCGGTAGGTTGGCAGCCGCCCTCCTATCTGAGGCTGGAGCCCACAGAGCAGACTGAAGAGATACTTAACCTCTTAAATCATGTCTCTTAT
This sequence comes from Pedionomus torquatus, assembly GCA_013398155.1. Classification (NCBI taxonomy): domain Eukaryota; kingdom Metazoa; phylum Chordata; class Aves; order Charadriiformes; family Pedionomidae; genus Pedionomus; species Pedionomus torquatus. Next base: position 114,483 of record VZRU01011698.1, read on the forward strand.
TTTCCGTTATCTTACAATTCTACAATTTCCTGGCAAAAGCATCAGGAGGTTAACAAGAAAAGTTCTTGTTTGTAAATTGTGCTTGTGTTTATTGAGGCCAAAATAACAGCCTTTAAATGCAGGTTCACAAATAAGATTCCAATCTGCCTAGTTTTGTTTAGTCAATTCCAAGTTTTTTCAACACATTGCACAATTTGTACATTTCATATTCCGTTCTCAGTGTTATTCATTAAATGCTGTGTCTTAAGGAATTACCAAGTTCAGAAGGTCCTTATATTTGACTTAAAATTCAACCTTCTAGTTTCTCATTAAGATGTCTATTTTAGCCAGTGGGATTTACCCCCATTTTAATTTTCTGTTCTTAGGTCTATATATGGATTCAGGTTATATTGTCAAGAATTTTCATATGTGTAAAAGAAATAGCAGAAGGAGTAGAAATACTTTCCCATTGAAAATGTGATCCCTCAAAAGTATTGTAAAAATGATAAAGTTGCCTTAAAGAACTTCATTCCAATGCAGTTTGGAGAATACCTAGCATTAAAAAAAAAAAAAAAAAAAAAAAAAAAGGCCATTAGAAGTATAGAAACTGGAAGAATGTGCCCACCTTTTTAGCATAGACAGACCTGAGATAATTCTCTCTAGTATATGTATTTCCCCTAAAAGCTGGATTTGCCAAAATTTTCACTTACGCATGCATAGATTTAAATCAGTATCAGAATAGAAGACTGAAGTAATATTAACTGTACAACTGACCTGAAATTATATTTCCTTCTGGAAATCTAACAATTTTAAGACAGATAATATGTTTCTATCTAGAAAAAGGTAATGGATTCTCTTGAACTAACTTTTAAGTTCACTCTCAAAACTCACCGGTCATTCTGATTTTTTAGCATCTACAAAGTAGAGATTATTATGTACCTCAGAATTAATAGTTAAAGGAAACTTTACTTATATCTTCAGAAAGAGTAGCTGATGGAATTCAAAATGGTTTGCTTCATTATCGAAAGTTTTTTTTTCAGAGTGCACATAATAACTGTGAAACCAAACAGCTGGAAGCCGTGCCACGTGTATACATTACACTCCATACATTATTACTACCATTTCTGTTAACAAAACACATTCTTTCTCTAAGTCCTTCTTCTCAAAGTGGTATTTCTTTAAGTCTTTGACACAATGTGATCAATGTTCTGCCACTGAAGTTTATAATGAAATCAGATTCCAACAGTTGGTGGATGGTGGCTGGAGAGTGATTTTTTTAATAATGTTGACCCAAATTACCCACTTTTTAGTTGATTGTGTGTTATCATTTTTTCTACATACTCAAAAGCCTCACAGTAATTTTTCATTAATAATAAAGTAACATTCTATATACCTTAAATTGCCCTGCAGTGTACCTCAGGAAATAAATTGTATACAATGTTTCCCTTTAATTTTCTAATTACATTATTGCAGACAGAATGAGTATACACATTTTTTCAACTATTTGTGCAGTAACTGCTACTAATTTTAGGTGGAGGAAACAATACTAAACTAACAATACTAAATTCCAGTAAGAGGGTTTGCATTTAATTTGGATGCCTACTTAGATATGAAAAACTTGTCTAGAAATCCATCAAGAATAGTGTGCTTTTGGGGAATGTAAATATTTCCTGCTCCTGGTTTGTTTTGCTGGGAATGTTAGTTGCATCAAGTGTGCAGGGCAATGAAGAGGTGTCCAAGGTGACCTTCCACCTCTAATTTTGAATACTTTGGAAAGTTGCTGTCAATATTATAACAAAAAATTTTGAGGACAGAGATTCTTTTACTAGGTTATAACTTTTGCGTGACTTTTTTGCTATTTTCAGTTTAACCATATAATAATAGAATCATAGAACGGCTCAGGTTAGAAAGGATCTCAAAAGATCATCTGGTTGAATATTTATGGGAAAGGGAGACAACATGAGATTATCTTGAAAATCCCCAGTGGTGACTCCACTGTGTCCTTGGAAAGGTTGTTTCAGTGATAGTTTGTTCTCACTGTAGAAGTGAGAAGTTTTTATCAAGTTTATGTAACAGTTTACTGTTTCTGATTTATTCTGTGAGGTCCTATCTACCTAAAATAAAACTAAATATAATTCAAGCTGCTGCTTACATAGCCAAAACATAATCTTTAATATAGCTACCACCCAGGAGGCATTGTTCTGATAAACAATCTCTTATCTCTATTAGCAAATCAGCTCCTGTGTCAGTAATTCAAATAGAGGAGACAGAACTTTTTAGCCACCTCTGAGAATAAAGAAGTGGGGGATTGGAGTTGTTTGCCTATATTGGTTAATAATTTCTTACAATCAAAATAAAGCACCATTCCTCATCAATGACACATAAACAGTTTAGGAACAGACTAGTAACGCTTCAGTGGTCATATAATTCAGCTAGAAAGCTCCATCAGGATTTCAGAAGAATGGCAAAACATGGAAAATGTTCTGAGATAATAACCACCTGCTCATTCTCCACAATGTGTTTTCCATGAATTCTCTTGTTTTTCTCTCTGCTAGCTTTCAAAGACAGTGCTTCAGAGTGCCTCAAGCAGGCAATACTGCAGAGAATGACTACGTGGAGGGGAACAACCAGGCACCACTCAAAGAATGAGGAGACATGAGAGAGGAACTGCTTCAAATAGTGGAGGGGATCGAAGGCCTGGAATTGTACAATGGAGGAGGCTCTAACTTTACTTTGCAGAGAAAGAGGTACTTGAACTACTAGGGAAAATAGTTAGATTGTAGACAGTGGGAAAATTACATTTTGCATTTATGAAATTATGTCTTATTATTAATTTATTTTTAGTGACTTGTCTTCCTTCCTCAAGAGTTGACAATGCCTGCAGTAAAATTCTTAAAAGAGTAGATGCACAAGAAGAGGCCTGGAGGTGTTTCCAGTGCCTTGATCCTTTTATTTCATTTCAGCTTGCATTATTTACTATTTTTACATATGTCTGTTTCAACACAGGCTGCTAAATTCTACAGCCTTGTTGGTCAGTGTCAACCTTTTTCTACTAAATGAGTTAATTCTGACCTACTGACCTATATCTCTAGCCACAGCAAGTTTGCTTGAAAACTGCCAGTCTGGTATGACCACAGCTCATTAGAAGACTACCATATTCATGTTTTCTTCCTCACTTCCTCAGTAAGAGAATAATTCCACATGATTCATTAAATAAATATGAAGAAAAACATCAACTCCTTGTATCATAATCTAAGGCTTACACTCTTTTACATGGTTCACATTCAAGTAAACTACAAACTAAATTCTGAAAACAGCAAATGAAAAATATAGCACCTGTGTCAAGCTGTTTGGCTACAGCTATCTGTTGGAGGAATGCAAGTAATGGCAGTGGGACGAAACCTGATTTAGAGCATACAAATAATTGCAAATCCTAGATCCTGACCTGCTTGAAAGCAGAAGTCCACTTTGCACAGTTGTCCTTGCAGGACTGGGAATATCTTCAGAATGAAAAAAAAAAAAAAAAAAAACAAAAAACCAAAAACAAAAACAAAACCCCCCCACCCCCCACCAAACCACCCACATTGTTTTCAGTATCTAAAGATGCTTGTAATAGTATTTACAGATTCAGTGGCAAAGGGTTTTCCTTATATTATCTTTTGTAGGCTAGCTCTCCTAGCTCTCCCATATCCTAGAGCTGGGGACTGTGGCTGTGCTGAAGGATTTCTGTAAAAAACTGAGAGGTAAACACTATTTGTTCAGTGACTCAATCATTATGTAACAAGTTCATATACTTTTCCTAGTTTGCACATTCTTGCTTTAGTTCACTTACAGAATTACCCTATGCATTTTCACCTTATTGTACAATCAAGGACACTGCATAGAAGATCTGTGCATGAGATTGGTATGGTTATATTAAAAACATACTTAATTCAACATTGACAACTTCACCACATGAGGTCAAGAAGTGCTGACATAATATCCCCACAGGGCTTTTGGAAATAAAAAAGGCGAAGACAAGAGAATGGAAACAGTATGTAAGACAGATACACTGAACAAAAAGAACAAGAGACTGTAGAAGTGATTTCCAGGGTTTGAACAATTAATGCACATCTAACTAAAATTCAATTGTTCACATCCGTGATCTTTAATGCATTTCTGCTTCTTGCAAAATGCTACACAGAATATTTTTGTTTTCTGTTTTATAATCCATTAAATCAAAAACACATGAATGAGGTTTATGCAATGACATATGGAAGTCATTAATGCAGCTTTAGTTCTCAGCTAAGTACCCAATCCTCTACTTCTTAAGTAAGAAAAACTCTTACTGAAGTCACTGTGAGTTTTTCATGCATAAGAGGAAAAAAAAACCCTGAGTACTAAGTGTAATCATCTGTAGGCTACTAAAATTGCCCAGTGACCCCTATGTCAGTCCCTTTTAATAACAGACAGTCTTTTTTTGAGGATATAAATTCTTGCTATACAGTGAGTGATTGTTTTCTGTTCAATTTGGGACCAATTTGGCTTCCACAAAGTCAAATGCAAAATTCTCACTGACCTCTATAGGAAGAAGGATTAAGACATTTACATAGTTCCATTATAAGAAATCTTCTGTCTCAACAGGCTGTCAGGTTCACAATGAGCTGTAGATAAGAATGGACTGCTGTATCAGTCAGTCACACATTTCTTGACAAAGAAAGTGCAGAAAATCTTACCTGAACATTGCAAGGTGAAAATTGCAAAAATCAGAGACTCTCAAGCCCCAATATATTGCCTGCAGGAAGGCTCCTATTTGCCTTTTAAGCAAACAAATTAAAAAAATAATAATAATCAAACACTTTTTTTTCCCTCAACTAATAAATTCTTCCAAGTACTTTTTAATTTGGTCTCAACTCAAGTTCTTGGAAATCAATGGCAAAAGAAACCACTCAGCAGTAAATAGGAGTGGATTCAGAAATGTTTTTGCCTTTGTGAAGCAAAACACATAGATAAGAAGTTTCATTACCATTCTCAAGTGAAGACAAAAAAGTTGTCATATGAAGTCTCAGAATTCATGTATTCTGTATCAAATTCTGCTCACAGACTGACTTTTTATATTTGCATATTATTCTTCCGTTAAGAGAGCACCTTGCTGATTTCTCCTAGCCAATCGATCTTTGGCACCGGAAAATATAGAAACTGAAGACTGGAAATAATTTGCAGTAAAAATGGATTAAAGAGAAATATGAGATATCCTGACCTTCATGTATTTTCTACTCAGCTGAACAACTGCATCTATGTATTTGTGACAACACTGTATATTTGTGAAAATATATGTGAAACCCACAAATTTATAAAGACTTACATGGTCGTTATAGTCTGTTAGAGTACTTAAACATGCTGATTTTAAAAGATAAAATCTGTGCTTAGAAATTGGGAAGGAGAATTTTGATAACACTGTGTTGTAGTACAATGTTTACTTCTAATGTTTTTCTTGGAACTGACTGTCAATTCAAAACTCTGTGCATTTATTATCAGCTTTCTAGTACTTCAGAAATTCATTGCAAGATTTGGTAGAAAGCAAGAGAGAGAAAAAAAAAAGAGTCAAAAAAATTAAGGGGGACAGAGAAGAGAAGGAGAGGAGACGAGAGGAGAGGAAGCACAATGAACTATCATCTAAATGTCTTTTATTATGTGTAACAGGAACTCAATCATGTAACTTACTGCATATCACTCCCACCATAAGTGTGGCCAAAAGTAAGCTAATAAAAAATCAGATTTCTACAGAATTTAATATATTATCTAGCCAGAAGTGAAAGAAAAGAGTTGAGGGTGGGGGCTGGGAGGAGGTATTATTGTAAATGGATTGTAAAGAACCATCACAAAGGTTAAAATAAACTCACCTATTTAAATTTATGTAAAAGAAAGTAATTTTGCAGGTTACTTTATAATATACTGATTAGATTCTTAGGAAATTCAGTGCTGGATTTCAGAATTTCATGGAGAATTACATTTTCTGTATTCACTTGAAGAGCAGTACACCATAATCATATCAATTCCAAAGTTCATTTCCTTCAAAATTTTATTATACCATATTCTTCATAGTCATTTGTCCCACAAATTGTTCAATACAGTATTCTCTGATTTGTCTTTTTCTGTGAGAATCACATTGTGTCTTGGCAGTATTTTTGTAGGGTTCTGAGAACCTGAATGAATCAGCACTCCTTAAGGGACATAAATGGCTGGTCTTCTCTTCTTTGTCTCCCTCAAATATCTCTCAACTGTGAGAGGTCAAGACTCTTAAGAAGAAATCTTCAGAAATTTTTGTGTTTAGCCTGAATGAAGGTGGATTTTGACAGTGGTATTTCTAGCTCAAGTTGCTGGGTCTAATCTCCAAGCTAGTTATTACCTACAGATATTTTTTTTTTCTCATACTGAGTTCAATAGTTCTAATTTAGAAAATTCTGATAGTAAAGCAGGGAAAAATATAAGTAGTTTTTCCCAGATCAATCAACGCTGAAAAATAAGCACCTTTCCTGGAAGAAAAATAGTCTGGTTTTTGGTAAGAACCTCCATATATGTGTGAAGGCCACACATAATCCATGAAGTCAATGACTAATTGTATGAAATTCTTTATATTTTTCTGAACAGAAAAGGAAAGAGAAAGCTAATTTTGATTTTGTTTCCACTTTTACCTTCATCTGGCTTTATAAAGCTTAGGTACATATTAACATGCATTTCAAAATTAAAGTGCCAGTTAGTGTTAGGATCAAACATACTTCTGGTCACTTTCACAAAGCCATGAAATTCTTTACTATTCTAGAGTCAGATTTTAACATAATTCTATGCTGTTGTGATTACCTATTTACTTAGATGTGGACTACACAGAAATCACTGGATGGGAAAAGGCCAACTAAAACAATTTTCCAGCAACCTTTCCAAGTTAAATCAAAGGAAGTGTTCAGGCGACAAAGAGCTCTTTACTTTAACAACCAATGCTTAACTACCTTAGGGACTACTGACTAAGATTCCTGTTTCCTGGTAGGGTTCTTGTAGATTTTGGTTAGATGTTTCTGAAAGGTGAGGAGGACGGTCAGTAATTTTCATGTGGCTTTTTCAGAGATGTGGGCATGAAATGTCTGTGGCTCCTGCCCTCTTTTGATTGTAATGAAAGGAAAGTTTTGGGTTTTTTTCAGGAATACAACTAAATTAGTTGCCAATTAACTTCAATTAACATTATTAATGGTACGTTAGTGGTGTCTAAGATAGCATCTTATCTGCAACTGAAGTGGTAGAAAACAAAAATGTTTCTGACACACTGCAAAAGTTATAGAACCAGTATTTCCTCTATTTCAATTTTACTAGGTGGTAGACACAAGAGGGTGGACCCTGTCTCAGTGGCTAAAATGGCAAAACCTCAGCTGATTGCATTGGTGCCAGAATTTTACCCAAGAAATTCAGTCATAGGTACAAGGATTGCTGGATGTACAGACTCCTTGTAAGATTTCATAAAAAAATGCTATTGGACAAAGTTTACTTTTACTTAAAGTTTGCTAATACACTTGAACACTAACCTAGGTTGAATGTGAATATGAGGTATAAAAAAATATTATTTCCACGCAGTTACTTTGTTTGCTTCACACATTTAAAACCACTTCATGAAAAGTGGGCAAGTATAACCATTGAAAGAGAAGGTCTGAAGATCTTTGAATGCTTGTCCTGTTGTAGCTTTGGAACTGAAGCAGACTTACTGATTTAAAAAAAAAGGGTCAGGTTTGTTACACAAGAAGTTCCCTTGTGTATCTAAAACTGCTGCAGACGAATCTTATTATCACTTTCTGGAAAAAAATTTAAGTCCCACGATTGCTACCCAGAGGTAGCTGGAGAATCCCTGTCTGACACAACCGGAAGTCAAAACATCTCAGTGGCAGCTGGCCCACTGGTCAAGTCTGTATTTATCTTTATATTTATATACATATAAAAATATAAGCATATGTATGCATACTTCTGTGTATATATTTATATAAATATAAATATATTTATGTACATGTGTGTGAGTGTGCATGTTCCCAGAAGCCCTAAGAAATTAAATTATCTTTTGAATAATTCAGCTCTTTTTCTTGCATTTCCAGGACAAAGTCTCCAATAACATAACTGGTTTTTGTTCTTTTACAGGCTTGAGTACTGAGATAGGGTTTTCCTCTACCCATTTAAGTAAAGGATTAAACCAATTTACTATCCAGATGGTGACTAAAGTTCATCATATCCCAGGTATCATTTTACTATTTCTAATTTTTTAATTAGTTTATATCCAGTG
>VZRU01011698.1:152000-164067 GCA_013398155.1 Pedionomus torquatus
CTCCTCTCTTTTTAAATTTTTTTTTTTTTTTTTTTTTTTTTTTTTTTTTTTTTTAAGAATAGTCAAATGCATTGTGGTAGTGCAGATGTGACCTTTCCATCTTACACAACAGCAACATATAGCGTTCTGCACAGAAAAGTTTACTCCAACAGTTATTCAAAAAAACCCAAAATATAATTAAGTCTTTGCAAGGCCACATGTAGCAATGAAAGAAAAAATAACTATCACTCTCAGAAAATTGCTTTTGGTATTAAAAATTAGTAACTATGAATTATTATTCTGATGATGAGAATGTGCTTGCATCTGCTTATCCCACATATTATTGAGGCATATAAGCATTATTTACTCTCCCTAGGAAAAATAGAAAAAGCCACGTGTAATTTATTATAAACTGTGGAAAGAGTTGAAGATCTTGAGGGTTTGTGGTGAGCAGTAACAGATTTAGCTTGCTTTATGGAACATATGGTAGAATTATTGCATCCCACATAACTGTTTATCTCTGAAAACAATGGAATTACTGATGAGTTTATCAGATCATTAATCTAAGTAAACTGGGATGATAATCTGGATTTCAGAATGTAATTTGTAAAGAAGCTAAGTGTCAGCCTAGCTATGTCCAGCAGTTTCAGTGGGAGGTAAGCGGCCAACAAGGAGATGTCTTAATTGCTTCTTAGTTGCGGAACAGATGATGACATAATAAGTCTATTTTAGTAATATACACTTGTGAAAAGGCAAAGATTGTCAAAAACATTTACTTGTGTGCATATGCTGGTAAAATACTTATAATACTGATGACCTGGACAGGATCAGTCCAAACCTGAAGAGTTTGAAATATCCAATGTTTTTCTAACTACTGATTGAATTTTTTAAAGTGTCTAAATGAAGTGACTTTCTTCATCTGCAGAGTGGAGATTTTCAATAAGATCTAGTGTGTATTTGGGCTCAAGTTATATTTGCAAAAATTATCTCATTTATCTTTCTATGCATTTATTCTATTGGTATTCATAAGTAGGTTGTGGTGTGTGGGAAAGCAAGAGAGTGTCGCCCCATACTTTACCTGAACGTCTGCAAAAACCCTGCTGGGAAGACCTAGTCTCTGTGCACACTCACCTTTCAAAGGCACTCATATTTGTGTTTGTTTTTGTTCCAGGAAAGAATAATCTCCTATTGTTCCCTATTCACACAAAGTAAAGAGAAGACACATTAATTGAAAGTGTTTATAGGGACAGGGAGTTGCACCAGACATCAACAATACCACAGTGTGGTTTTGTTAAGATCCTTTGTTTTGTATGAATGTCATGGTAAAGCCACCCTTACTTCATACATTTTTGTTGCTTCATATCAATTTCTTTCTGTGGACAAATTAGTCAAGTATGTAAGCAGTGCATTATACTGGTAACTGCTGTGAGACACCACTTGCGCTTGGCTTTGAATCCTGCACTGTGCCTGTTCTGTAGTGAGTACATACTTGCATATCCTACATTTCCATCACTCAATGACAAAATTCCATTTAAAGATTTTAAATCTGAAATAAGTAAGTACAGAAGACCAGAAATTCTTAGTATTTCTATGCTAATACCTAAATTCTGGCTACAACCATTTCCACTGTGTATATTTGTTCCTCATGATCAGAAATGACAGCTATTTCCCCTTCTGTACATCACTGGTTTTAAATGAGCACTTTAAAGTAGTGCAATACAAAAGAACATCTGATGCTGTGCCCAATTTGACCCCCCAAATTCCACTTTGCCAACAGATCCCATTTGAGAACTAAACATTTTTTTTCGAATGTGTAGTGTCAAGACATAAGCAATGCATTTAGCAGTCCTCCTGTGTGTTGGCTTGGGAGAACAAACAACAGAACTTTTAGAACACCAAGAGGCAGAATCTCAACCCTGAAAGATCTTTTTCTATAGGCATGTAATTCAGATTGCTGCCTCCTTTAGTCAGTGGGCTATGAGGTGTCTGAGCCACTGATACAGTCATTTCAGATGCCGCTCAGATGTCACAGCTTGGTCCACTGTACAGGGCATCTGCCACAGACAGGCTTCTGTGCCAGCAGCTGGGCTAGAGCTGCCTCAGAGCTCCTTGGCTGGGCTATGCAGCACTGGGCCACAAATTATAAATGATGCAGAAATTATTTCCTGAAGAATGGAAATGATTGATGATGAGCAATGGAAATATACATGATCCACTTGAGCTAAACTATCTCAGAGAAAAACAGTCACCTTCAAAGTCTAATTTAAACCACCTTCAAATTATTGTACCTACATTGCTACAATGCATATCCGTGCAGAGAATTAGTGTTTTGTTTCGTTATGCAACCTAAAGTGCTTCTATGGCAATGCATTACAAGGAATATTTTCTGTCATCATTCTTCGCATGCTTAAAACTGTTTTTTCACAGAAGAAATGACTTTATCAAGCACCTCAGCTTCTGTTAGTCAGTTTTCTACTAGGAATGCATGGATTTTAGTTATTAACTAACTAATGTGGAACATTATAACTAATGAATACTAATAACTAATAATACTAATAACTAATAATTATAACTAATGAATACTACACTAAACTAAATAATTATTAACTATTACTAATAATGTGGAACACCTACTGCCACTCTTCTCACTGTATGCAAGGTATGAAATATGGAGGTTTTCTAATATGAAAATATATTTTCATAAGGCTACCACATTAGCTACCCTTATCAGAAAACCCACTGTGTAAACCTGCTATACATTACCCAGTTGTTTTAAATTAATGATAATACGAACACCATTTTTAATATTCAGAAAATAAAAAAAATACATCAAAATATGCCGTTCTGAAAGGAATGACGATACTATTTATAGGAGAAATCATGTTTCACGGATATACGATTAAGGACAAGCACTTAGTAGAAAACTGTACTCCCTGCAAATCATGGCTTTTCAGGAAAATTTTCTAAGCTTATCTCATTTTACAGAGTGAAGCTTGGTAAATCTTCAATATTTCTCCAGAGTGGGACTTTAAATTGTCATGCACTGCTAGTCTCAACTCCTCCTGCAGATAAGCTGCTTGAGTATCCTCCTGGGAACTCATTAAAATAAAGTAACTGTCTGAAACAATAAAACTGCTCTTCTTTAGCTTTTCAGTTTCAGCCTTTTGCTTGACCTCCACATAATTGTGAGAGATGTTTTATCACCAAAGAGGGAAGAAGACTGGGTCCTCAGTAGACTTCAGCCTCTCTTCCCTTTAATGTCACCCTAGTAGACAGATACATATCTAAGCACACAACTAGTTCTGCTTCCAAGGAGGAAACCCTCTATTTCGCTCTCACAGGCTCCTTGCAATGTTCTTCTACGGTGACTGATACCATGCATTGCAAAGGCCTGTCTCCTGCAGTTGGCTATACCTGCTCTGAGCCTTTGGACGGTCCCAGCACCCATACTTGTCACAGTCATGCAGGGATGCTGTTGAGTAGCTCACTGTACTGGAGCAGGTTTACGATATGTACTGTTCAATGGTAACAGCAACATAAGGGATTCATGGCCTGAATCTGACCACGGTACAGATCAAATTAGATTCTCCTTCCTCTCCTGATGTGCTTTAAGCAAAACTCTTCTACTTCTTGGTTTGGGAGAGGAAGGGGGATTGTCAAAGGAGATGGAGAAAGGGCAAGGGGAAGGAAAATCCTTAGAGGTACACTTATTATTCTCAGCTGGTGTCCCCTTTTAGTAACAACAGACACTACGTGCCAGCTCTTTGACATGACAGGACGCCAATTTCCTTTTAATGGTACTAAAACTAAAAACTTATTCCATGTAATACCTGTTTGCAGCAGCCTACCCAGAACCTACCTCATCTTTATTCACTGTTAATGAGTGTGTCAGGACTTGCCAGAGAAATCAGGGCAGGGAAGAATTAGCAGCACCATTGGAGCTGGCTGCATCAATCCTAGCAGAGCCCAGAACCTGGGCTTCAGGATGCTGCTATGCCAAAGCTCAGCAAACCGCTCATTTCCAATCAAACACAGAGACTGCCAGCCTGGTCTATCAAGTTAAACAGTAAAACTCCCTTATAGCACACAGAAGTGAAATTTTACTCATTTAATTATTTACTTACCTTGGGATTTTTATTTTACTAATCCTTTCACTAGAAGTTGCAGAAATACAAGTTACAGTCTTTATTATATTTTATCTCTTGCATAAGAAAACTTTATTCAGCACCATTAATAGCCTAGTCGACCATTTTGGAGCAGTCTTCGTGAATTACGAGAAATACCATGTCCTGTGATTTGTTGTTTCTGGCAATTTTAGTGAATCTGCTCATTTTAATCATACTTACTAGCTCAACACATCTACTAAACGCTAATAGAAATGTGTGGGTACTTTTGGGGATTGGTTCACAAGTGATGGCACTTTGAGGATTGAGTCAGTAAGCATCAAAAGCATAAATCTACATGTACCATGTTTCAGGATACTACTTTCCTGTATGGCATTACTGACCCAATTTAAGATTGCCTTTCTGCTGTAAGGATCTTAAAATGCCTTGAAATTGCTAGCAGACAAAATGGTAATCCTTTGATTCCATGACTAAAGGGATTTTGAGTAGGAAAACCCAGCAGGGGTCTCATGCTGAGTAACCAGCAGGGTTAATAAGAATGACAACACCCCAAGATTTTCAGTGCCTCAGTACAAATACTCCAAAACTAATCAATGCCACCATACATACATACACACACACAAACAAATGATGCTAAATTTGTCTTTAAGTTAGCCAGAGGCATAAAGTGGAAACACTGATGCCAGAAGTTGGTTAAACATTCTGATAAACAGTTAGTTTATTTCCTGCTTCTTCCTATCAACAATGTTTCCTACTTTATGACTTGGGAGGAAATCTGGATGGAGTCTTCCCTATCTGTAATTCTTTAATTCAAATCACACTGAAATTACTAGAATATATAAAAAAAAAAAAAAAATAAATTTTGAATTAAAATCTGAAGGCCATTATGCCTACTCTGTTTTATTGGGACAAAATAACATTACCAGGTACATATTGGTATTTTAAAATAATGGCAGCATTAATTTTAATAAGCTCTTATGAACTACGGAAACAATGCAGTAACCAAACACCTGCTTTTCCAGATGTCTGAATATTTTAAAATCCAGCTTCAAGAGTTCAGCTAAGTAAGGTTTTACCAAGCTTTATGAACCTGAACTGGCAAATGTTTCAGAAGACATAGTTCAAATATTCTTACTTAGATAAATTGCAAACGCCTGCTTCCCTATGGCAGCACAGCAAGAGACCACCTCTAGTGGATTTTGGCTCAGTCTAACAATCCATCTCCATCCCTATGCTGTGGGATGAGTGGGACAAACTTTGCTCTGCCACTTCATTTCAGGCAGACAATGACCTTCTAGCTCAAAAATTCCATGTCCTACAAACGTAGTTATGTCTGTTATGAAAAACTACCTTTGTTTTCAGAAAGCTTCTATTTTGCCCGTGTCCTAGTTGTAGGTGTTCTGCTGTTGAAACTACAGTACAGGTAAGGTTTCATACCCGTCTTGGGGATGTCAGCACTGAGTATGTGGTGGTGACCTTCAGTCTTTGCTCCAACACTTTCCCCTTCTTTATTTTGATAGCAGAACACTTACCCTTCCCATTGGCAATTTTTGCAATATTCAGAGCCAAAAAGATTAGCAAAGCCTGCTTTTTGGACAGTTACAAGACAATTAAAACAAGGTAAATACAGTCCAGGAAGGGCGTAAGTCCACAACAAGACAGAGGACTGCTATGACCCACTCTGTTTTTGCAAACTTAAGGTATATAATTCTATGTTAATAAGTGTTGCAGCTTCTTAATACTCCCACAGGGGTAAAAAATCAGTAATAATTAGAAAACTTGTTTTCTAATTCATGAAAAAATAAGTTTTCAAGTGCCTTTGCACTCTACCACCTATTCTCTATTAACTGCTCTATTGGTTTGTTTGCTCAATCTTCTCTCTTGAGCAGATAAAAGGGTTTCATTAAAGCAAAGCTTAATGCTGTCAGTGGCAGGAGAGCTGCCAGCTCTCATGGTTTCAGTAAGTCTATTAAACTGACCTAAGCATGCTAATACTTAATAAATTCCTTCTATTCACAGCAGTTCTTTGCAAAAATTCCTTTATATTGTATGAAAAACTAAGTTATGAGTAATAAAAGACCAGACTGCACACTCTACCTTATCTTTATTTATAGTTCTGTCCCAAAAGCAGCAGCAGCACACTACCAATCATAACCTCTGCTGTGCCAGAATCGCTTCTTTAGATTACAGAAAGGTGTAACAACAGCTGCATGACAAGTATTTTGCTTTACAGACTACTAAGAAACCAGCACTAGATGATGAAAACAGAACTATTTTATTCAAGGATTTCCTGCCATAGTCCATTTGAAGAACAGATGTTCTAAACCTATCTGAAGGACATCTGTAATACCCATCTAGTATAGTTTATCTCGAATTTATTCAGAGGAAAAAACCCAACACAACAGATTCTACAATTCACTAATATCTTCTGTCACTACCATGGCACTTAATATGGTAGAAAATAACAAGTGAACTACGTAAGAGTACTAGTTGGAATCACCACTCATCAACGTAAGAGCCTTTATCCTTCTTAATACCATTTGCCTTTCCTCAGGGCTCTGCAGCTCCAGCTATTCATGTTTAATTGAAATAAAGTTTTTGAAACAACAAAGACTGAAGGTTCATCTCTTACATAAGAGCAGTAGAATTACTTATGAGGCTTCTAAAAGAAAAAACCCAAGAATACTCAAGTCAAAAAGAGAACACTGATCTCCTTCTCCCCTGAAAGATTTATGTCATTGTTTAGATAAGGTAATAAATACAAGCGGGGAGGGGGTGGGTAGCAGAGGACCCCACACTGATGTCTAATAAAAAAAGTCACACTGCTTATTGAATACATTTACCTGAGAACCGCTGTCAGGCAAGTGCAGAAACAGTGGAGCAGTCCCACATAGTAATTTCTTTAGTCATTTGTGATGAGGAGAATAGAAAATACAGGCTAGTAATAGCTGATTTTTTTAATCCATTCTCTGCTTTCCAGTTTTGCAAAGGGTACTGGAGACCTTGCTTGTTTTAATTCGTACAATGTGATCGTACAGGTGGAAAAATAAGAGGACCATGGCTTTGTGACTAGACAGGATTGCATTTCAAATTAAAAATGTAAACTGACAAGATAAGGAAAAATAAGAAAAAAAAAAAAAGGATTTAGCAGAGAAAAACTAGTGACACACATTCCCACTGTTATATTTAGTGTAGAATTTACACAGCTACTCCAGGGAAGCCAACAACATACCAGCAGCTTTGCACATAAGCAGAACACCACCTATGGAGGAAAATAAACCACCCTTCATCATCAAGGAGCATTCTTCTGCTTTGCAGAGAAAAGAGAAATTATGCTGAAGCTACCTGTAGCAATGGTGCTGCTTAGCCATAGCAATGGTGAAGTCTTCAAATAAAGGACAGTTCTGCAATTGGACAGTGATGAATTAGTCTTCTTCACAATCACCTAAGTATACTCCTCAGTTATTAATTTATTTATGCAATTTATTTCATTAATTCATTTCATATCCTTGCAGGGCAAAAGAATACTAAGCTAGATAATGCAACCATCTGCAGACCTCTTCTCATACAGCTCAGTTCTGCTGTTCTACTGCATGGGAACATCCACTCGTTAGAGAAGAGACATACAGAAGCAAAGGAAATTCTCTCCTAGAGAGAGAAATAAACTTATTTTACATAAGAGAAACAAAGTAATACTTTTTTTTGTTTGTTTCTTTTAAATAAACAATCTTAAAATCTCATCTGAAGAGTGATGCTGATTAACACAGACATCTAATGAAGGGGAAAGACTTCAATAATTCTGCCTCTAAATTCATCACATCAAAGAGCTCAGTTTTATAGTGTAGCACTGAGTATTCCTGCATTCATATTTTTTATGCTTATGGAAAAACACAGAAATTAAAGACCTTGACAAAAATCTAGTTTGCCACAGAAGTCTATACAAATATCAAAAGAAAAGAAATAAAATATCATCAATGTCTTTTATAGATCTTCCTCTATAGATTCCACTTCTGATAAACACTGTAGTTAGGAAAGAACTGTGTGCAAAGGAACTTGTGACATTCATCCTACATCTTCTGCTTGTGTAAGAATGGTAAATTTTCAGTAACAAATAAAATTATCTCTTAAAAACTCCTGTATTTGTTATCGAGGAAATTTATATTGTTCCAAAAATAAATGTGTAAAACCAGCTGTCATTTTTCACTCAGTTACTAACTGTAGGTACCATCAACAGATAAAGGTAACAAGGCAATAAGGCAATTATTTCATAATAAATTTACAGCGTATTTTTTTCCCACAGCTGTTTATTTGTGTAAGTGGACTTTAAACTGCTAGGGAACTTGATTAATATACCAGAAAAGAAGGTAAAAAGTAGATCAGTGATACAATGTTTCTCCAACTCAACTTGCCTCCCTGCTTCCAACTTTAAGTACAATGTTCATTCCTCGTATTTTGGAACAATATGTGACACTGTAACTAGATGCAGAGGACAAGAATTATTAGACATTATTCACCCTTGATCTTTACATACAATTCCCATGAGATCTACAGAAATTCCACAGCGGCACAGAGCAGAATAAGATCCACAGCTTTCAGGATTTGCTTTTCACTAAATATCACAAGCAAAAGAGACAGAAAATGTTAACATTTTATTTGTTTTGAACATATAAAGGTTATAACTCTATGAAACAATTCTTTTAGAGCCATCTTGTGGGGAAAACAAGCAATGTAAAACAATAAATGTACTCTGGTTTTCTACCAAAAACATCAGCGTTCAGTATGACATCTTCTAGTACTCTTTAAAAAAGCAAAAAAGTCTCAGTCACACTATATACTTTATACAACATTGTTTAAACCACTGGAACATGAATCAAGTGCCTTTAGAAATAATCATGTGTTAAAGGATTCATTCTAGATAGAAAAAATATATACCGTGAAGTTAAAGATGCTGTTTATCTGAAGAATGGCTTTAGGACAGATTCTAGTCAAACTCCACCTATCTGCAGCCAATGAAGAAAGCACAAAAACCTAGAGAAGCTGAGATTTCTTTCAGAGCTTGTTTGGACGAGTGACTTAATTGGACGGAATTATTTAATCTACCTAAAAAAGGGTATCCCCAACTCCAAGTAAATCTAAACATAGTAGCAGATTCTGCACCCAAGGTTGAAATGCTTTTGTTTTTTAACATCCTTAGCTTTGCCAATTTATGTAAAGTTTTATTAACCTTCTGCTAGTTCTGAAGGACTTTACAGCAGTTGTTTACAAAGAACTCATTAAGTGATTGTTTTCTGTTTCTGTACACTTTAGTGAAGCGCAATTTCAGAATAATTAAAGTCATGATGCAGGCTTCAGCTACTGAGAGCAATCAAACATCAGCTGCTGCTTGATCTGTGTGTCTTGTCTACAAAGCAAAGTGCTTAGATTTTGCCCTAGAGAACAAAAGCACACAAGTAGTCCATATATCTTACTCGATTTTAACTTATCTAAAATACTTCATTTACATAGAACATTGAAGCATATCACATGACGTTTATTCAATATGTAAGTACCTTCTATTAATACAAAAGTAAAATAGGATGTCACAGAACACATTTACAAAGTGCACAATCTAGAGGTGTCACAGAAATATGCACTTTTTTGGAGCTGTTACAATCAGTGTATAGCATAGACTAGCAGGCACCTCTGTTAATTTCTGGTTTTTAAACAAGGAAATTTGACAACAAAAGGGTCCTATGGTACCCAAAGCCTGACAGCTGCAACTAAACAGAACATACTGGCACCCAGATGTATAACTAGACAATTTAGCTAAGGCAAGCACAAGTATGTAAATTGTTAGTTTTACACTTCTACCAAACTTTGAGTGAAATAAGGTGTATATGTGCGTTTACAGCTTTCCTTCTTCCTTAAAGACGATGAGATCCACTTTCTCCACATCCTCTTTAAACTTTAGAAAGCAGCCCTGACTCCGGGGCACTCGCCTTAATAAGATTTTGGATCTCTTTGAATTTTGGATGTTCTTTATCAGCTACGAGCTGCAGCAATATAGCTTCGCTAGTAGTAACTATAATTCCAGTACGAGCAAGACGCTGAAAGATAAAAGAGCAGACAGAGAATAACGTGAGATAGATGCAAATTTGAGTAAGTATACATTTTCTAAGAAAGATGGATGGCAATTTTAAAAACACCTTCTATTAACAAAAGTATTGGCAATTCCATTCCAGCATTTCTTAACAGTGCCAATTATAAAGCAAGGATAGAAAGGGACTGTTTTAAGAGTTCACTGAGGAAAAAGGCTGCCCTGGATTATAAATAAGGCTTCCTACTGGGAGTAGATTCTTTTGTCACGTCAAATTTAATACACAGAGGACAGCCCCTCTCTACTAACAACTCTTTCCCCTTGCATGGTCCCAAGGGTAGCTTTTCTTCACTCTCATGCAGATTTTAAAGACCTGGAGAAAAAGAAGATAGCAAGGTCCATCCAAGCTAGAAGTGTTAAGCAAGGAACTTAATTGTAGCAATTTCTCTTTCAGGGCTCATTACGTACTAGTACTCAGGTCTTGTTATGTACTAGCACCCAGGTCTTTTGACTAGGCAGTGCACTAGTACTAATAGTCTCAGGAGACAGAACAACAAGCCCTGCTACAGATCTTATAAATCATACTGGTACAACAGCAGCTCCTTTTAACCAATATCTCATTACAGCCTCTGTAACTCCAGATTTAGTTCTCAGAGGCTAGAGAATAAAAAACATCTACATAGAGAGCAGAACTGAAAGGCCTGCCGGATCTTAAGTGTGCAGCTGAAGACAGCAATGCTTCACGTAGCCCAAACCACAGGACTTACTGCAAAGTTTTGGGGCTTTTAAGACTGTGGTTGTTGCCTACGTTAGTTATCTTAACTAAAAAGGCTGACCGCCCCCTGCCCCTCTCAGCTTCCCAGAAACTGTAAAGATGCTTTGGCAGCAGAACTCTTTCCCTCTGTCATCCTCTACTCAGCTGCATGCTCCACCAAATCTAAGGGGATCCTAAACGAGCCAAAGGATGGCAAGAGGCAGAAAACAGAGATATATGCACCTTCAGACAACTTTCAATTGTAATTACTAAAGCAAAGAGAAAGTAAAAACTTTTTAGGGCAGACGTAGGTCACTGCTGCTTAGTTGTTAAATTACAAAGCAATTGCTGGGGGAAAGTTATTAATCTCAGGGGACCAGTAAAGTATATGTAACTACAGTCTATATAAAGATAAACCTACTAGGCTAGATTTACTTAAGACAATGCTTCGTGATTGCAATCATGGCAGCAAGCCTTGCAATAGCTTCCCCGGCTCTCCTACTCCGTATGACACAATTGTTTAAACTACACACACACAAAAGAGAAAAATAGGAAAATCAAAATGAAATATTATGGCAATGTTTTCAAAGATGTACTTCTCCAGGAACACAAAGTTTTTGCTTTTAACTAGTAAGGATAAGAGAAAAAACAGACTGTTAAAGAACCCCGACTTCTGAGAAACGTTGTTTGAAAAAGGAAATGTTTTCTCTTTAGAAGCAAAACATATCACAACACATCAAAGAGGCTGGCACTGCCTTATACTCTACTCCTAGGACTAAGTATAATTTACATAGTATTGAGAATAGTAGGAATGAAGATGTGCACGTGCTAAGCATACTGGATGCTTTTCCAAGGAAAGGGAAAGTTTTCATCTGAAAGACTATGCTCTATGAAGGTAAGGAACAAGTCTGTGTTATTACATCCACACTGCAGGAACAAGTAGAGCAGATGTAGAATAGAAAAGAAGTCCAGCAGGAACAGGCTCAGTCCAAGACCAAGTAACGACATGAAGCATCTTCATCAGAATAGGGCAGAGATTAAGAAGCGCCACAATCTTGGCCTGTTGGGTTGAATTATTTAATCAATGGAAATTTTAAGGTCTTTTTGGTTCCTGGGGTGTTGTTTTGTTGTTTG
>VZRU01011698.1:175724-187222 GCA_013398155.1 Pedionomus torquatus
CCGGCGGGCGCCGGTTCGGTCCGCGGCGGGGACGGGCGCGGCCGCGCCCCGCGGAAGCGGGCGGGGAACTTGTTGATCGAGCTGGATGATGCCCGGTTTCTTTCAGGCGCGATCCAGCTCGATCTTAGGTCTAGGTGGGAAACGGCTCTTGGCTCTGCCCGTACCAAAACCGATTGCTGAGTTTCACAGGAGGCTTTCTTCAGAAAGGCTAGTTTCTGGGTAGGGGGAGGTGCCCGAGGCGCTGCGCGCCGGGGCTCGGAACCTGCGATTGCATCCACAGGTGAGGAGAAGTGAGCAGGGTACGATGTACCCCCACGGTTACCTCAGCACAAGAAACACCTGGAGCTGCTGGAATGGCCACGAGGATGATCAGAGGTCTGGAGCACCTCTCCTGTGAGGACAGACTGAGAGAAGAGAAGCCTCCGGGGGCACCGCGTATCAGCCTTCCAGTAGCTGAAGGGGTCCACAGGAGCGGTGGGGAGGGGCTCTTTATTGGGGTATACTGAAAGGATGAGGGACGGGTGATAGTTTTAAACTGAAACGGGGGGTGGGTGGTGGTGTCTGGATTGGATGTTAAGGAACTTTTCAGTGTGAGGGTGGTGAGGCACTGGAACAGGTCGCCCAGGGAAGTTGTGGATGCCCCATCCCTGGAAGGGTTCAAGGCCAGGCTGGATGGGGCTTTGAGCAATCTGGTCTAGTGGGAGGTGTCCCTGCCCAAGGATTGGAACAAGTTCATCTTTAATGTTCCGTCTAGCCCAAACCATTCTATGATTCTGTTATTTATCCTTCTGAGTTTTGTGTCCTCCATGGTTGTTTTTTCTTTTGCCAGGAGGCAGCTGGAAACATTGCCACTATTTTTCCCACAATTACCAGACTTTCTGTTGCACTTCAGTGTGTTTGGGGGAAAGGACCTGAGTAGTTTGTTAACACTCGTAGGAAGAAAACAGTCTGTGGTAAAAGCAACAGGATGTTGTTATACACTATCTGATGCAGTGGCGCCGCCATCAAGGTTAGTAGGTATCTGCCTGGCTAAATGACAACAAGCTGAATTTCAAAGTTGTTCTTGTGCTTTACTTATGTCAGAAATCTGGAGCTGTCACGTTAAACAGTGACATATTTTAACCAGATTCTCCCCCCAAGTAAATACATTGTTGATATGAATTGATTTAAAAATTGCAAATATTTACACACTTATATGTGCACTAGGCGCTGAAGCAGCCCAAAGTGATTATTTTGTACACTGCCCAAAAAGCAAATGTGCAATGATTTCTGCACTTTACAGGGAAAACATGCAGATTTTACTGCAGCTAGGCAGAAATTGCATAGAGTGAAGTTTTACAAGGATTCAATCTTAAGTCTAAGACATGGCATTGATTCTTCCTTCTTTTACTCCCAGTGGGTTCATAGAATTTGTACCTTCTTTCCAAAGGAGGTAGTGTCAGTCTGATTGTATTCAGTCTAACTGAACACAGCTCTGTGATTAAAAAATACTTTTTAAAGATTGAAAGCATAAGATATCTTGCCATCTCGGTTCTGTTTAACCATTTGATCTCTTCCTGTGAGTGACAATATTTACCTGGGGGGAAAAAAAAAAACAATTTTCACCTCTAGAAGCACATACATAAGAGCATTCAATGAAGTATACAGAACTCTATTCCACCTGCCAGATATAAAAATATCCAGGAGCCAGGGTTCAGGGCTTTTTTGAATTATTTGTCCGTCCCTACCATTCTGCTGATTTAATTTATGAATACAGCTGGTATTCATAATGATGTAACAGTAGAGGCATACGGGTTGAACAATTTTATGGCCCACTTGCTAGCTTTCTTGAATCAGTTCCAGTTTTCCAAAAGAAAAGGTGACTAATTGAATACTCAGCGAATTCTATTTATTTTCTGTGACTTAAATTGGTTTCCAGTTCTTAATTTGTACTTTATTTAATTGAGTGCAGTCTTAAAATATATTTTTAAAACATAGCATTTGTAGTGGTTTTGTTGATGGATGGTGTCTTAAATGGGTTTCCTTTTTCCATTATAGCAAGATAGGACTATCTGTATTAACAAAATGCGCCATAGCAAGTGCCTGCCTTTCTACAATTGCTGTCTACAATGAATATATCTGAATACAAATTACTCAGTTATTATGCAGAATACATAACTGAAGTTTTGGTAAGTTGGCCAGATTCAAACTTGTTTAAATAACAAAAAAAAATTTTGCTAGCAGGATTACATTTGCTCCATGGCAAGGGAGCACTACTCATATTCATTCAAAATCTGGACAAGGAGGTTCTCCTCTACCACAGCTGACCATTGTTCCCCCCCCACTGTCTCAGGTCAAAGAACGAGCAGGGAGATGGACCCAGACATGCACAGTTGGAGGACGCTCCTCTGTCCCTCCCAAGATCCAAGGTCTCTCAGGCAGAGAACAACTGCCAGATCCCTGTGCATATATGAAGGTAAAGGCTGGTAGCTGCTTTCTTTACCAGTCAGTCCATCTATCCTTACCAAGTTGATAACTAACCTTGGCTTTTATCCGCATCTTGACTCCACCCATAATGCACTGTACCACCTTGGATTGTTTTGCATTTCAAATTATCTCTTTTCCCCCAGCAACTCCACAGCCAGTATTTTCACATGTAGTTTTTCTTCTAAAAGCACTTGAGTCTTTTTGAGTAGCTGTCTGTGCCTGGATGATCCTGTCCCATAGAGGAAGACAATTCTGATGGAAGCAGATGTCAGACTATGAATTTTTCCTCCCCTTGTTGGTCATTTTATATTTTCAAAAAATCACCTTGAGACACAAAGTCGGGAAGGGACATTTTCCAAGTGTCACCAGCTGGTGGTGAGTTAGATTCACTGACCTTTTATGTGTCTTTTAATCATACAGCTCCTGTGGTAACAGATCAGGCTGCTTTTAATTAAGTTGCAGATCTATAGCTCTGTCAAAAAGATGAGGCTGTAGCCCACCTAGAAAATCCAGTGTAGTGGTTTTTTTTGCTTCACAGCAAGAAAAGAGGGTATGATGTGCTACACAGGGAACATACCCACTGATCAACAAGTTCCTTGGCCTGAAACAAAGATGTACTTTCACCTGGTATGATCAACAGAAGCATGCAAGAGCATTTGTAACACATCTCCTCAGTACTTCATATTGCAAGTAATGTGTGATTGGTCCTCATATGCAATGCACTAAAAGACTTCTACTAGAAAAACTGTGTTACTGGTCTCCAACCAAGTTGGCTCAGCATCTGCCAAAATCAGAAGAAAGGCTATATAATCACAGCAAATATGCCTCTTGGGTGGTACATACAATACCACACTATAAAGACATTTATTGGAAACTCCTGAAGTATCAAAGATTTTAAGTGAAAGACAGAGAACCTTATCCCAGTTCTGGA
The DNA here is from genome assembly GCA_013398155.1 of Pedionomus torquatus. Taxonomy (NCBI): domain Eukaryota; kingdom Metazoa; phylum Chordata; class Aves; order Charadriiformes; family Pedionomidae; genus Pedionomus; species Pedionomus torquatus. The sequence goes on from VZRU01011698.1 coordinate 179,122, forward strand.
AAATTTCTGTCTATATCAAATATTCCTACTAACAAGTCCATTGGCATTGTGCTCAAACACAAGGCTCTGCCTGCCACATGGGACCTTCCTTTCCTGCAGAAGATCTCAACAAGGTCATCTGATCTGTAGCCTCTGAAAAGCACTTGTTTGTTTGTTTGTTTTCAGCAGTTAAGGAGCACTTCCTTCAAGAGCTAAGATGGATAAGGTGAGAGAGACAGAAGCTCATACTATGTCTGTTTTAAAAAGAGAGGCATATGTTAGGTTTCAGGTTGAAAGTCAGAATTCAAGGTATTAATATGTAAACTCCTTAGTATGTAAAGATAAAAGAATTTACATTTTTATGAAGACAAAAACAGTCCGGTATTCTAACCTATGAGTAAGGGTTTATGACTTTCTCAATTCAATGTTTCAGAAGTATATTTCCTGCCTGATTAATTTTACTTGTTTATTTCAGTCCTCCTGAAAGCCTATTGTATGGTTGTCATCTGTAGTGCGAAACGTGATGTTGAACTTCATCTACTAAAATTATATGCTCCCTAAAGCACTCCATTGAAAATTACAGCAAAATCATGTATAGAGTGAACCATAGAGAAAAATATTTAGTTCTCTGATCATGCCTTCTATACCACTGAGAAAAACGCCAATGGTGAGGCATGTCTTGCAGTTAACAGTTTTGTGCTTTAAAAGTCCAAAGTGAGCGGAGAGCTGAAAAATCGGAGAAAGCTGACAGATTTCTTATAGTTCAAAATCCTCTTTGGCATAGCAATTGCCTGAAATTTACAGATCTGCAATAGGAAGTCAAGAAAAATGAACAGCCATACTACACTACATAAACTGGCATGCATATATACACTGCCTTTCTGTGCAGACGCATTGATTTACTATTATTTCAGTGCTACTCAGTTCCCCTGTTATATTTCAGAATTTTTTTTAATCTCGCGTCCAAATTGCTGTTTTTATTCCCTATGAGGGCTTTTCACCGATGACTTTGTTACAGCAATAGTGTTGCCACAAAAAACCTGCAAACCTGTATTAAGCTACCTTGTTGTAGCAATATAACCACGTTATCACACAGCTCAGCACAGAGAGCTTAGTTTTGCAGTCCTGGCTTTGCAGTCCTGGCTGAAGTCTCTGTTGACTTTGGAATATCTGGCTGGATCTGCATTGTATTTTCAAACTACCCTTGACAATGGGCTTGCAGCCAGATTTATTCGCTATTGATGCTACATACCTGAGATAACGTCCCTTGTGCTGGCTCTTTAGTAATTCTGCTGATACTGCTGGGGGATGGACTTTGCACGTGCGTACTTTGCTCTTTAGAGTCGTGCCACCTACAGCAGGGAGTTGCCTCAGCACCCCGTAGTTGGCACAGCCACTGGCATTTATCTCATCTGCAGGGGCATGGTATTAACATTGCACAAAATCCATTTTAAGAGACATCTCTATTTCAGCTGTGTTTACCTATGATGGTAATCTGCGTACGGAGCAGTGGAACCTTTGGGCATTCTGGATGTCAAACTGACCCTGAAATCAGACAACCCAAGCGTTGCCCATATGTGAGCTAATCAGCTTATGATTGTGTTGGTGCTGCATGCTTGAAAGACAGACAGATTTTTGGAGCATTATGGATGGAAATAGGGGTGACTGGCAAAGAGGTCCTGGAATTTCCTGGAAGAATAAAGTGCTTTTCACCCAGTCGGTTATGCTTCCCTGTAAGGTTTGAAAATGAGTTAATACTGATAATATTTTAAGCTTTATTCCTAATGCCTGTGCCACCCCTTTTATCAAACACTGTCAGACTTTTTNAATCTCTGTCCACAATCTGATTTTGCAGCTTGATAGATGTTACAAAGCTCTGCCGTTAATAATAAATTCAATACTGTGCCACTTAGGCTGTATTTTGGTATCCTAAATTCCTTTCATGTATTACAGCTGTTGGAGCAGGATAGTAAAATGTGACAACAGTAACCATATTGATAAAATATATAAATATAAAAAATAAAACACATTTTAAAGAAAGAGCTTACTGAATAGTCATATGTTTGTTTCCACTGTGATACGTGAAAATAAAATGTCTTAAATCTTTCTGCAGATGTGTTAATACTCAAATTTCTACCATTATGAATAATTACATCCTTCTTCATTATTGGCATTAAATGTGATATGGTAATTCTGTTAAAGCACATTTTTAGTGATCTGACTGTCTTTTTCCTTTGCCCAACTCACAAAGTGCAACAGACAAAGTTGTCAAAATGTAGGAATTATTTTTTAATCGTTTCAGGGCACAGAATTACTTGGAGTTACACCAACTGCTGGTCCAGAATTTCAGTTAAGTTTTGTTTTGAGACAGGTTTGCTACCAATAATGTTTTTAAAATGTTAATGTAAACATAGAAACATATGCTTTGCCAGTCAGACAGAATTGTACTGAATGGGAGAGAGCTTTTTGAATTTCCTGGCTTCGAGCTGTGTAATGACACTGGTAGAGATGTTAAGTCATACCTGGTAGAATCCATTTTGTTAACTGAAGGTTGATAATCCTGGAAGTTTATGGCATTTCCTGTATGATATAATTGATCTGCATCTCTTGCAGTCACTCTTCCATCACCCTTCTGTGCATTAGGTTTTGTGGTTTATTTAATGTTTGTACTTCATCATTCCTTTGAATCAATAATGTTTGGTCACACGGGACACCAGTTGCTATAGTGAAGATAGTTTTGAGCGTTGTCTGTGCTGTGCCTTTTGCTTGACCCACAGTTTATTTTTACATCTTTGATGACATGCACATTTTTGGATCAAATAAGCATTAGTCACAAGCTACTCTTGAAAGAATTCTCTATGCAAGTCCTTCTTTGGTTTGTGTAGTTTCTCTCCAGTACAACAGAACTCTTTTAGTTCTTGTAATCGTGTTATATATATGGAAGTCACTTCATTGTTTGTTGTTGGGTGTTTGTTTTTTTTTTTTTTTTTAATTTTGTTTATAAGATAGAAATGTTTTATAAGCAGTTGTGTTTGGGGGATCTGTAGAGTTTCTACAGTCTCAGCAAGTCTTGTGTGCTCTTACTTGGAAGTTCTACACTACCCAGCTGGCAATGTCTTCTCATGTAGTTATGTATCCTAAGTTGCACCTTTTTCTTTTGATGTTGTTAGCATTACAGGCCTCTCCAGTTTGTCTAACTGGTTCAACAGAGATGTAGGCAGCTACCAAACAAGTCTAGGTTCCCCAAGTAACCAGGTTTTTCAAAGTCCTAACGTTTTTCCTGCTGCAAGTGAGCTGTTTATCTCTGAGTGAGCAGCTCCCAGTTCCAGTTGCTTCCCAGTTTCCGTCTCTGCCATACCACTCTGCTTCCTTGATGTCATGCTTTGGCACATTGTCTCTGTTTCCAGCTATTGTGGCTTTTGCGTTCTTGCACAATGGCTGTAATAAATATATACACCAGTGTTCATATCACTAATATCTAATAAGACACAGTTGATGTGTATATTATATGGCTATATGATGTGTGATGTGTATATTATATATATAACCACAGGTTGTAGCTGTGGTAGGACAGGCAAGATTTTCTGAGCAGTCATTTGTGTGTACTGTACAAGCCAAGAGCATACAGAAGTTCTCCTATGCCTCACAGGGAGCATCACCCTGGAGGAAGGGCTTCCTGCAGGAGGAGGACAGCTTGCAGACAGAGCAGGTCACATTTAGGGTTGTAAGAAAAGAGCTACGGTGAGATGCCTGGCTTCTGCCCATCAGTACACTGTAGTAGCCTTTTGCACGCTGGAATATGTACCTTGTGCTCAAGGACTTTTGGTGGAATGCGATGCTTTTTCCCACAAATGGTAGTAATTAGATTTTTTGAACTGTACTTTCTCGTTTGTTCTTTGTAACTGCTGTGCATGGAACTGCAAATGCTTTTCATTTTCTCAGACAATTACTATTTTATTATGTTAAGACCTGCTTTGCTTCTAATTATAAAATGTATGACTTTTTCTTCATAACCAAAGCAGTAGTTTACAATTTACTGATAAAAAAGGAGAGCATTTGATGCATTTTAATAGTCTGGACAATGAAAGACTCAGCTATTGAAGATGAGTCAAAATCATCCCTGTTGTCATATTCTGAGAACATGAGCTTGCAATAACTATCCTTTTTCTCTCTGCTTTTACATACTTCTTAGTCAGCTTGCTGAAGACATTAAATTCAGCCAATGGCAATATTTAAATTAAAAGAAACCTCAAGGAAAAGTAAATAACTTTTTGTTTTTCTTAATCTGTCTGTCTGTATAGGCTGCAAAACCCTCTGAGCTGCCTGTTTCAGGATCCTAGAAATAACTGTATGCGTGTGAAGGTTTTGCTCTGTACAAGTGGGCTATTCCACCAGGGAAGTTTTGGCTGGGAGCTGTGGGTGGCAGCAAGCCAGCCAGAGGCAATGCTTTCACCGTTGAGGACATGATCCTTCAGCAGTCAGACCAGAAAAGCAGAGCAGTTCAGGAAGCGCCAAGTCTCTAGTGAGGAGGCAGATTCTAGCTTAAGCCAGGAAAGCTGGAACAGCAGGTCAGGTTTAGGACCAGTAGTGTATCGGTCTGGGCTTGGTAATGCCCGTAACATACTTCAAAGGCCTGAGGTTAGAAGCAGCTCCCTAGCAAAGGCGAGGTCCTCACAGGTCTTCCCCTGCAGCCTGGAGTAAGATGCAGTGGCTGCAGTGTGCCAGGGCTGGTGGCCACCAGCATGGGAAGCCTGACCCTGGGGGACAGCTTGCAGAACCTCTTGGGCCATGCAGGATTTCTAGCCGACATCCATAATTGTGTAGCACAAAGTATGAAGCCTGGCTTTGGCAGATATATCATCAGGCGAGCAAATTAGCCTTTAACTTTGAAAAACATGAATAGATTATTTAGAGCTACCCTCTTTCATGTTAATTTAAATACAACCAAATTCTTGCCCTCTCTGCGCCTTTTTCGGTGTGCACAGCTACCTGAATCAACAAGGTGCTTCTGTCTCATTTTGCTTTTGCATTTTCTTTTGACATGCTTTTTTCTTTGGCACGCTTTCTGACTTAAGTTGGAAAATACAGCTCTGCTCTTATAAGGTGCATCAGCAAGCTGTAACACAGAGGAAGTTATTAGAGACTTTTAAAGAGAAAAGAAGTAACTTCTGTCTGCTTTTTCACTGTCAGCATTTATCTCCATTGTACCTTTTTTTTAAATCAATCACCCTGGTCCTCAGTTCACCAGTTCTAAATATTTTATTTTAAGGATGTAATTTACCAACTCAAGAGCTCTTTCAAAAGCTTTCTAACTTGATTACTGTCATTTGGAACATCTGCCTGACAAATTTCTGCATTAGCAGCTACTGAATGAAATATGGTTTTCGTTCCTCAGGAGATCATAGATTTAATTCCAGGAATCCTTAGTCCACAAGTGATTTTGTATAAAGTAAGGAATTATCTGTTGTCATGTGTTTCCTTAAAATCAGGGGCTTTTTTTGTTTTGTTTTGTTTTATTGTTTCTTAATGGAGTAATAGAACATAGGACAAAGAAGAGCTCTGAAGCACAGGTATTTTTAGCTAGAGTCCATTGTCAGTATCTTTGAGAATGAATAGCCTCATCATCACTCCAGGCCTGACAACACCTACACAGTTACTAGATTCTATTCATAACAGTGAAGCTGAGTGACAATTGACCTATTTTGCAAATAAATACATAAATGTATTTGAGATGTCTAGTAGTTACAGAACTGTTTCTTGAGTTATGGTTTAGTTCTTTAACATCCAAGGAAAGCAAAAGATGAAAAAAAGCTGGGGGGAAAAAAAAAAAAAAAGTGTATTTTCTTTTTCTTACAGGTTTGGGTTTTTTTTTTTGTTTGTTTGTTTGGGTTTCTTTTTGGGGGGGGCTTTCGAGGGATTTCTGCTACTAGGAGTAGGGTTTGTGTGACTGTTTCTTCAATGATGGGCTGTAAAATGAATAATTGTTGAAAACTAGGGCCAAAAAATAAGTAATTTTAACATAATTTTCCTAATAAAGGATAATGCAATGGAATAGGCAAGGCCAAAATTATTACCTCTGTGTTTTCATGGGGTTCAGCTGAATGGCATTAGCAGTGTTACTACGAATTTCTGTTGCTGAAATCCTTTCCCTTTTTCCTAATAGACCTTGGGGCTACTTCAAAGTGAAATGACCGCGTGCATTCTTTGGGGTTTAGAAAAGGAAAGGGGAAGCAGAACTCCAGTGCCAACTGTAGGATTATGGCTTTGAACCATTCATGTAGCTAGACACAGTGCCCTATCTTCTCTAAGAATTTACAGTGAGAGAAGCTCTGCAATGCCCAGCAGCAGCCAGATGCATGAATTAGCAGTTTGCAATTCAAATCCTAATTATTCGAGAAAACTTGTATTAAAGGCTACAGGTTTGGAAACTGGACATAGTTTCCTCAACTATCTAATTCTGGGTGACACTAGGCTTAATGTCACAGCAAAAATATCATTCTCTTGCAGTTCAAGAAACATATATTTAGAATTATTTTTTCAACATTATGACATCACTTATACATTCATATTTTATTTTTTTTATTAAACGCAGCAGGCTCTATGCTATCTAGTATATTGCTTCAGTTGATTTCACTGTTTCAAGGACCTGCCGGCTCCTGTACCGAAAATACCTAGCAACTTAATATATTAAACAGAGACACGATGGTGGTGGTGATTTATGGGATGCAGAGAGAATGATTTCCATTTAAATCCTGCAGATCTGTGAATATAGAGGTTCTGAATGCAATTGTGGGAATTGCCAACAGAACATGTACAACACAGCTAACACGAGGGTAATTTTCATCAATTACCTGGCTGGTAAATGAAGACTCATCTGAAAAAGCTACTGGTCTCATGCAGTCCCAGAAACTGCTATCCTCCAGAAACAATTCTAGAAACTCCTTTTCTGACACTGATCTTTGTCTATCAAAGCAAGGCAGAGATTATCTTAACTAGGTCACATGTTATCCTCAAAGAACAGTAATTGTACTCAATATCATATAGAGAAGGTCAAGAAAAATACAGACCATAGGATCAATATTTCAGTTAGGGAGGGCTTCTCTCAAATATTACGATCCAGCCAAACAAAGTGAGTCATCTCAAAAGTTTTTGACAATAATTTGCTTTCTTGAATGCCACATTTCTCTAAAGAAATTCAGTTTTAGTGTAACACAAGAGGAAGCCAAAAGGTCTTTAAAAATAATCTGTACATCTGGAGAAAACTTAGTACCTCAAGTTAGCTCAGAATATACCTGACAAATGTCACAGGGACTTGTTGTAGCAGACATGCCAGTATAAAGACAGGTTAAGAAAATGGTGAGTCATTCTTAATGTTGTTTTCAACTACAAATTTACCAATAAAACCTGTTTGTTAATGGCAGATTACAGGTATTTGGGTAGATGCAAGCTTTTCTTCACAAAAAATGGATTTTTGTGGACCAAAATGGAAATATAGCCATATTGCTTATACTTAAAAAAAGGTTTTCCTCCTCTTACAACAGAATATTGCGGTGATATATGACTGATTACAGTGCTTTCACATACCATCAATAAATAATTTCCTTTCCTATCTTTAATTTATAATTGTAATGAAATGCTGGGATAGAAACTGAGCTGAATATATATGGCTATCTTTTTGTTGACAATCTGTAGAATTACAAGGATTTGCAAAAAATTGTTTTTTGTGTAATTCCAGGAGAGAGCTCAAATATCTCTGTGCTCCCAGCAAATGAGAATTAGATTCCTATGTGCTGGCAGGAGACCGATTTAAGACTTAATCCGCTTCCCACTCGTTGATTTAGGCAGTTCTTGCTCTTTGAGCTGACTTTTATGGATCCTATTCTTGATCATATAACTTCCCCCTTAGATTTTTTAAGGCACTGTCATCCAATGTGATGTCTGTGAATTTCACTAAGCATTTGAGCTCTTTAGCTAGGCACTGCAACAGTGCCTATAGCAACTCCATTTCCTTGAGCTGTTCAGCTTCAGTGAGGAGCAACATTGGGTCCCAAAGAATGATGGCTTCCAATGAAGATGAACTTTCCTCTCTCTTGGTTTTTTAATAGATGTATATATTTATAGA
>VZRU01011701.1:0-54996 GCA_013398155.1 Pedionomus torquatus
AATCCTAACTATTTATATAGTGGTTAAGGAGAAACAAAGCCCAACTTGTTTCTAAGAGATTTTGAGATCATTTGTTTTGTAGGTGCAAATTCTCCATAGAAAAGCCTCTGTGCCATGTCCCAGAACCCTTTCCCAACATGAAGAATAAGCTACATGCTTTGCAGGCTTGCAGGAATATGAATAGGGTCCATACAATAGCTTCCCTTGTTAAAGGCAAGTTTTCAGAGCAATAAAACTGATGCCCTACAGACTTTTTGCTCCATACTCAACACATTCTCCTCACCAGAGGAACATGGGATCCTTGTCCATAATCTCCATGCACAACCTCCAACTGGGATAATCCACAGCCCGTGTTTCACAACCTACATACTATCGGTTCCCCCACAGCCACAGCAACCCAAGCTGTTGCTCATGTTCTCTCATTACCCAGTGGTTGAGAAGCAGCATTGAGAATCACAGGTTGCTCAAAGCTCCATCCAGCCTGGCCTTGAACACTTCCAGGGATGGGGCAGCCACAGCTACTCTGGGCAACCTGTTCCAGTGCCTCACCACTCTCACAGGAAAGAATGATTTCCTAATATCCAATCTAAATCCCCACTCTTTGAGTTTAAAAAACATTACCCCTAATCCTATTGCTACATTCCCTAATAAAGAATCCCTCCCCTGTAGCCCCCTTTGGGTACTGGAATGTCACTCTAAGGTCTCCCTGGAGCCTTCTCTTCTCCAGACTGAACAACCCCAGCTCTCTCAGCCTGTCCTCATAAGAAAGGCGCTCCAATCCTCTGATCATCTTCATGGCCCTCCACTGGAAACATTCCAGTAGGTCCATGGCTCAACTGATTTCCCACGAAACCATACATAACATAACTGCTGAGCCTATCTTACACCTTTTCCCTTAGACAGGAAAAGTCTTTTGAGTGTCTCTCTTCTACCAAACCAAGGCTATTAATGAAGCTTATGCTTAACAGCATTGAGACCTCACTCTCTCCACCAAATCAGGGTAGTTGATCATTGGCTTCAAAAAGCTCAGTGGAAGACAGATGGATAGATACAGCCATCCTATCAACTTCAGTTCCTCAGGAAACCAGGCTGAAAATAGCTGATCTCAAAAACTCAGGGAACAAATTGAACTCAAATTAACATAAATACCAACTGGAACATTAAGACGTGTTGGCTCTTAAATATTATCTTTAAGAAATGGTGTTTTAAAGGGTCAAAATTAAAACAATATTTATATATAGCAACAGAAGAGCATTAATTGAATTGTAAGATACACAACCAGAACAGGTTGCAGTCTAGGATGACATCAATGCAGATTAATGTAGGATGCCATAAATGACATGACTGAGGAGGGATGTTTAGCATGTCTCCTGCTTATTCCACAGATCATTAGCTTGTCAGAGTGGTTATGGAAAACATCCAGACTTCAATACCCTTTAAACAAATGTAACAACTTTCTTGGGTTCTATCACTTGATTCCCAGATTTCCAAAAGCTTTTATCATTTCTTTCAGTTAAAAATGTTAGACCCTATTAGCTTTAACCATAAAAAAGTTTGTCCCAGATCCTTCAAAGAGTTATAAACAAGGATGAATTTATATTAAAACAGTATGTTTCACAAACAAAGACAATCTCTGAGTTAATGTTTGCCAAACTTGGGGTTTGGTTTTCTTATCGACAGTGGATGACTTCAAATAACCCTTGAGATTCACAATGTGGGGAAAACCAAACATATTTTATATAAACTGATGTTTCTTCATGGTGACGTTTCATGGCAAAAATAGTACCTACTGCTTCCCAAACATCCTCATTTCACCTCCTCTCCTAGGATAACTTCAGACAATGTACTTCTAGAATCCACATGCCAAAACTTTCTTTCCTTCTTTTCTCTCATCTCAAGAATAAAATAAAACAAGCTGATGCAAAGTCCTCGTGATCCCTTCCTCCAGGCACCTTAGGAATTTTTATGTTATTTCCCATCAAAACAAAGTAATAAGCCTATTGGTCAAAATCCAATGGAACACTAATAATCCTAACTTTCTACCAAGATTAATAGGAAATTAGGACCTTAACTACTTCTTATTTTAGTAATTTACATCCAGCCCTCAGACAGGCCAACACAAATTCAAGGTATCAGTAGGTATCCTGATCTAGACCAGCTAAAAGTTTGTCAGAACTGGGGTGTTCTGGACTAAAACAAACACCTCAAGTTTAGTTCAGACCAAACAAATGGGGCGTTTCCCAAAATTCTTCCTTGCAAAACTTACAATCTCCTCAAATATTGAGATAACCAAGAGTGAGAATTGCACACAAGCAAAAAATCTAACATCGCTGCCTAAGATTTCATGGATTCAGACAACAATAATGTTATGGGGAAGTGAGAAGAATTCTATTTCACATTGAAAGTAGGCTCCCCTTTCTCATCTTTTTCAGGCTCAAGTCAACTGAATGTCAACTTAATATTTAGAGTTAATTTTTACAAGGTAGATGGTAAAAGCAGGGTCAATGCAGCTTCACTGAGGGAGGGGAAAAAACATAAAGGAGGAACAATTTGGTAAGCCTGCTATGCTCCCCCATTAAATTTAAGTCATAACAAAAAATGAAGACAAGTTGGTTTGCAACATCTTCAGCAAAGGAAGCACTGTAATGCCTGTGTACCTGTTGAGAAGCAACTGCAATAACTAAAGTGATTGTGTTCTGGAGAACTGTAACACTGAATTCTTCCAAAGAGAACAATTCACAGCGGAAAAGAGAATAACACACTGTCGATGAGAAAGGAAAAAAGTGACTTGGAACAGCATTTGGCATGGCTTAAACAATAAAAAGCAGCAAAGAAACAGTATAACATTGAAGATGACTGAAGTAAACTGTGCATTTTTAGTCTAAATACATTTAATATGTGGGAAAACACTTTTAAAACTATAAACCACAGAAACATGTGTTTTGATTTAGTTTGTGTTGCAGCATACAAAGACTATTGCCTGTATTTTCCTCTGGGACTTCTTTCAGGGGAAAGGAGTACTGTTTATAACACTTATGCTACAGAGAACTATAAAATAACTTAGGTTGGATGGAATCTCTGAAGATCATCTGGTTCAGCCTCTCTCTCACCCCATCAAAGCAAGGGCAACTTCAAAGTTAGATGCAGTTTCAAAGTTTGGCCAGGTTACTTAGGGCTCCATTCAACTAAAGCTTTGAATATCTCTTCCAACGATAGAGACACCACAGCCTATCTGGGTAACCCCTCTTCTAGTATTTGACCACCTTCATGGGGAAAAAAACTTTTTATCTGTTACAACGATGTATTGCTGGCTCACGTTCAACTTGTTGTTCATCAGAACCCTCAGGGCCTTTTCTTCAAAACTGCTTTCCAGTCAGTTGAGATAAACAACATCTACTACTTTCCGCTCATCCACCATACCAGTCGTCTCACCGCAGAAGGCTATCAGATTGCTCAAGCCTAATTTCTCCTTTATAAATCCATGCTGACTACTCTGAATCACCTTCTTGTCCTTGACCTGTTCAGAATAGTTTCCAGAAGTATTTGCTTCTTCATCCCAGAGATCAAGATGAGGCTGATCAGCCTGTAGTACCCCAGAACTTCCTTCTTACCCTTCTCAAAGATACGAGAGATACTTGCTTTCTTCCAGTCCTTAAGAGCATCCCCTGATCACCACAACCTTTCAAGAGTTGTTTTGCAAGATACTGGCCAGCTCCTTAAGCACCCATACATCCTACCAGGTCCCATGGACTTGCATGTGTCCAGCTTGTTTAAATGTGCCCTAAACTAGATTCTCCTCCAGTAAGGCTAAATTTTCCTTGCCCCAGATTTCTCCAGTGGTCTTAGGGGCTCATGGACTTCTCAAAGGCAAGTCTTACACCCGTGAAGACTGATGTGAAGAAGTCATTGAGTACTTCAGCCTTCCCCATGGCTATTATGATCAAGTCTCCATTCCCACTCAGCAGCAGGCCTGTATTTTCCCTAGTCTTCCTTTTGCTGCTGATAGAAGCACTTCTTTTGCCCTTCATGTACCTTGACAGATTTAATTCCAGGTGGCTTTGTCTTTCTTAACCCCATCCTTGCATACTTAGATCATGCCTCTATATTCCTCCTGGGTCTGCTGCATCTCTCCCTGCTTCCAACTCTTACGTGGTTCCTTTTTTACATCTGAATTTAGCCAGCAGCTCCTTGTTCACCCATACAGGCTTCCTGCCACTTTTGCTTTATTTCCTGTATATTGGGATGGATTGTTCCCAATCAGAAGATCCTGAATTTTTTCCAAAAAAAGCAACCAGGATGTCCTCCTCTGAACACAAGAATGGTCAATAGCAATGTGTGGGAAATCAAGCAAAAGTGCTACTAATTCAAAGATATTAAAACCACAATGTTTGCTTTCTACTGTACAACTGAATTTTTGGAAATATCTATTCAGATTTAGGACATTATCCAGTGATGCTTTAAGGTAAAATCTATTCTGGCAAAAGAAAAAAAGAACTGCAGGTTCCTTTCTTTCAGTTACTTTATTTGGTGTTGGGAATCTGATTTTTTTTTGCTGGCTGTTTTTTAAATGCTGAACAGACCTTGAGTACCTTTCTAGAGTGCCTCTTCCCACCCTGACCTCTCCTTGGGGTTGACAGTAGCTTTCCTAAGATTGAGATGTTAGTGTAAAGCCCAGCTGAGTCAAGAGCAGAGCTGGGACCTCATGCTTGTGTGCTCTCATATGGTTCTCCATCCATAAAATAAGGAAGAATTAACAATCCCTGGCACCCCTTAGGTGACATTAGGATAAATTAGCCAGTGCTTGTGAAACGGCAGTTAACTCTTCATGCAAAATGTGTGGCCTCCATTCACAAATTTCTCCAAACCACTGTGACATTAAGAGCTTTCAAAGAAAGGTTAACAGGAACAGCAAAGTTGGTTTTCTAGTTCACAACTCAGAACTGGTATCTCAGCCCAACCAAAAAAAATTCCAGAATAAAATATGTTAGTTGAAAATTCAGTGAAGCTTCTGTATTTATGTTACATTTGCTGAGAACTAGAAAGATGAGCAAGAACATGATTAAAATGATGCACAGTACCTCATAACTTAATTGAATGTCTGTGACTTCATAAACTATTTTTGCCGAAAAAATTCAGAGACAAATTCAGGGTCAGGCAAATTTCCTTAACCAAAAGCACTGTGCATATCTTTAAAGCCCAATATAATAACAACTGAATGAAAATGATATCACTGTGTGAAAATATCATGAAACTTCAATAACTGGTGGAACAAGCTTCTTGTTTATACCACTGTAGATCACATAGATGATAGGCACTCTTTTTTATGTAAAAGTCGATCTTCTTTGCTTTTGTTTACATCATCCAAAAAGGGACTGAAGAAAAAACTTCCAACCCTGTTAGAATGTAATAGGATTGTGCTCTACTTACCTAACAGGTACTGGTGTTCCTGTGTAACTGTGTAAGCTCTCCTGCGTATTCCCTTGCCAACCACTTCCAAAGCAGACACAACGGTGAACTTGGGAGCAGTAACCTGAACTACTTCTCATGCACCATGTGGGAAGAGAAGAGTCAGCCCTGTAGCATCTGCCATATTTCACATGCAAGAGGCTGAACGATGACATCCCTTTCAGGACCCTTGACAAGGTGGGGAAAGCACCCAAGAAAGGTGAAGAATGTTCATGTGCATATTCTGCATGTGCTGCGAGTTTTTCAATTTACAACTGTGATACATACGTTGCCAGAAAGGTCAGAGGAAGTTCAAAAGCTTGAAGAAGAAAGATTTTTATGAACATAAGAACTACCAACATGATTCTTAAGTCTTTCCAACTGAATGTTTCAATTCTTGGGTTTGGCAAATCTGAGAATATCTCTGTAAATGCCTTTTTTTTTTTTTTTTTTAAATACACCTCCCCCCCCTTGTAAGTTGAAGAAGTAATAACAAACTCCACATTTTTTAAATTATAATGATTTCCATTTTTATTTTCCTATTTCCTCCTGCATCTGATTTTAATATTTGAATGGTTTTAATGAATCTTCAGTCCCAGTCCCACAAACTGCTCTGTAAGTGGCTATGCAGAATCCCACTGGCATCTGCCTGACCATATCAGCTGCAGAACATGATCTTTACTTAAATGATATTCAGATGTATTTCCCTAGAGGGAAGTTCCACAAGTGGTTAACAGGCACTTAACAGATAAAAAGTTCTTAAGGTTTTTGATTTCTTTCTCATTTTAAACAGTGGAAGCCAGGTGAACCTGTGGAAAAATATACTGTACGGTAGGGACACAAGTCAGGATAAATGAGGGAACTAAATCCTTCAAGCAGCATGACAGGGGAAAGTGATGAAAGACCAGTACTGCTCATGTGTCCACTGCAAGAGTTTATTACTTTAGTCATACAATCCCTACAAACAATACCTAGTTTTGATTGCTTGTGATTATTCTAAGTTAACTGCTAGAGTTGGAAGTCCAAAACATGGCCCAGAATTCATTCCAAAGTCAGAAAATAAGTAAGGCGGCTTGGCCAACACAACATTTTAATCATTAAGTGGGTTTTGTTGGGTATTTTGAGGTATTTATTTGTTGTTTGAATAGGATCCTTCTCCTTGGCTTGAGTTAGCATAGCTCATTTCTCATAAAAGTTCTGGAAACTACTAGTTGGTGAGCAGTTACAAGGAGACACAAAAAAGCAGGGACTGTATGGATGCAGTTGCAGTTTACTTGGGGTTGAGCACGTGAAAGTTCCCTTTCCTACAGCATTTAGTTGCCAGGCTCCACAAACAAGAAATCCAATCTGCTATTGAGTTGCTGCCGTGACGAATACGGTCTTTAGCAGAGACAGCTCGCTGAAAGGCTGGCAAGCCTCTGCACAAGAACCGCGTGAGCCTTGAGGTCTGCTCCCGGTGAAACCAGGGACATACAAGCCTATAACGCTGTCTTTCTGAATAGTAATTGAATTCCTTCTGCTTCATGGAGGATAAGATACTGAGCATTAGCTGGAATTTTCTGTAGAGAGCTTTGACTCCAAGATGAATTTACTGTCTCTATTCCTGATGGCCATTGAGTTCACACTACATGTACCAACTACTGGGTTCAGAAGACAAATCACTCTGAACAAAGCAGAAAGACAAAATCAGAAGACAAAGCACTCGTCATTACTGCCACCAAAAAGATACAATGGTAGAGAAGCAGAATTTCACTACAAAGTGTTACTCTCTTCCACCCAGCTTTGAGAGGCAGCACAGTGGAGGAAGGCTGGTAACTATGAATACGCAGTAATAGGTACAACACACCCACTTTCATTTAATAACTGTTCTCATTTTCTTTTCCTGTATTTATGAGTTGGTAATCTAAATTTTATAGTCTCTTTTTGTTGAAGGCTGAGAAACTAAAGAACCTTATGCCAATATTTACCAAAATAATGCATTATCAGGTACAAGCTTCTAGTAGATTGCCATAGTAACATTTTGCCCAGATGCTGGCTGCATTGGCTGGCTGAAGTTTGTATACCTAATGTGACAGAAAGAAAACCAAAACAAATACAATCAAAAGTATCTAATTGGAATATTCAGATAGGTTTGTATCAGGTATGCTAAAGATAACAGATGTTTTTCGAAATATTAGGAGCCCTTTCTGATGACAAGTTGTGAGTGCTCCAAGTTGGTCTGTATTTTTAAAGTAAATCTTACGGGAAATGACATTCTGGCCTTCAGCGGTATACTGAGTTCAGCTAATTAATAGGTTAAATTGATTTTTCTTCTTAAAAGACAGTTGATTTGATTGATTTTGAAAGAGAAAAAATGACATTGCTGATAGCATTAGAAGGGTGAGATTTTAACTTTGGGAGAGAAATACACCACAGTAGTGTACTGAAAGGAGTAGAGCTTTTTTATTGCTATGCTGAATGCTTTTCTATTTAGCTGGTACATCTGCTAAACATTTTTCAGAAGTTAGAAGCTCTTCTAACACAGCGGTAGCAGGAAAAAAGACCGACTCCAACAACAATACAAGGGTTCAGAACTGCTTCATTCATGTGTTGTTTCCTAGATAGGTGCATTGAAATGAAATGTTTACGTAATAGCCACTGAAAAAAAATAATCAGTAAAGCCCTTTCTGCCTTGATATTTAGTTTCCTGATTAGAAACAAAATTAGACCTAGCTAATAAGAAGTAGGCCATTTAGCCTTTAATTGGTGTGCAAACAATTAATGCCTTTTATACACAGCTGCCTAGGGTCATTCCTCAGTTTCATGAGCAAGCATTTTTTTCCCCAGCCCATTTTCCCTTCCCTAAGTAGGTGGATTAGCTAGAAAGCTGTAAGAACGTAGAAGCTTTCACAGGTATCTATTAGAGAATATTTGTATTTGCTTTTTATACTTGGAGAGTTGTATCTGCACTTGAAGTCTAGCAAACCATTGTAGGAACCTTCCCCTGCTCCACCCTCAATACATATTTTATAAGTTTGGAAAAAACCAAAACTGACTGCTCTGAATAACCTAATTTTGCTCTGTGTATGTTCTATATTGTACTGCACTTCCAGGCAGTGGTTTAGTATGCCCTACATATATTCTCTCATGCATAAAATGGGAAGATAGAGCCTATCAGCATTCCTGCAGAGACCAGGAAAATCAAAGAGAACCTTGGGAATTACTGAGAACTTTTTTATTTATTTAAACAATTACATATTCTCTCCAAGAAGTCACTGCATTAAATACGATAGCAGAAACAGAAGATTGTTACAGAACCACTTAAGGCAGTACTAACTTCACAGAACTTGTTGTCCAACTTTTAGCTAGGAGTGATACTGCAGCTCTGTGAGGGGGCATGAAGAAGGAAGGACTGGACACAAATGAGGAGCAACTTATCTTGTACCCCTCCCACTGAGTCCGTGGGGCATGGCAGGAGCTTCCCAATTAATACCGCTCATCTCCTGGGGAACAGGACTGAAGCCTGTGGTCAGCCAACATCCTGCAGTGGCCTCCATTTCCATACACAAATCAGCTTTCTGACCTTTCTCCACCCCTTCTGGCCTTACACCAGCCCTCAGCTTGTTCTCCAGACCCCTCACCAGCTTTGTTGACCTTCTCCAGGCATGCTCCAGCACTTCAACGTCTTTTTGGTAGCAAGGGGCTCAAAACTCAACATAGTACTCAAGGTGGGGCATCACCACTGCCAACTACAGGGGGACAGTCCCCTCCCTAGTCCTACTCGAGCTTTCTCAGTTGTGGCCCTCCTTGCACAAGAGGCGATGCCTAGACAATACCAAGAAAACTCCTCTGTGCTCTTTGCAGGTCTGTTGTCAACAGTAGCTGCCCTATGCCTGTGGCGGAGGCCTGAGAGATGTCAACCAAGGCTTGTGCCTCTTGATTTTACATTTTCTGTGGAAGGAGTGGCCGTATCCTGGCAGCTACCTTCTGCACCACACTGTCACCAAGGGCAGCTAAGACTCAGCTGGTCAAGGAGCTGCTCTTCATGGTGAGAAATTTCAGGGAGGCCCAACACCAGCACAAGCACAAGTCACTGGGATTCGGTTGCTCCCTGAAACACAAATAAATTAAACCTCAAAACCAACGATTTCTCTGTCAGATGTATTTCCCCATTGCCACAATACATAAGAGAGGTATTCACTGTAAAAATAACTGTTTCTTTCAAAATATTTTCTCCATTTAATGTTATTTCCTGTGGTATAAGAAAGCATCACCACCATTCCCAAACTACTCCAGTTGAAATTATTTAATTCAAGAATGAAAAATGCAGGAGTAGGTGAATGAGTAACAAAGATATTGATTGCATTCAAATATGGCAATTTGCAGAAGGAAAACCAGAATGCACTATAACATCCTGTAAATCAAATATACATCAGAAGTTTTCCATGATATTAAAGAGAATCTGATGGGCGTTCTCAAAATCATTTGTATGGCTTTATCAGCATGTATCATGTACACACATAGCAGAAAGAAAACTCATCCTAGTGTTTCCATATCAAAACAACCATACAGCTTCTTTTCTTTTTACCACTTAAAAATAAAACTGCATGAGCTTTCCTCTGCTTTGTATATTGACTTAAGACAGTGGAGAATATTCTGATTCAGATTGATCTGGAAAATGCATTTCAATGGAGATGCTGCCCCTCAGACACAAGGGATTACAAAAATATTCCTCATGCATATGTTAGGCACTAGATAAAAAGAATTTGTAAAATCAATATAGCAAAAAAGAAAGCAACGGAACACTTTTTAAAACAGATATTTTCTAATTCTCTAGCTACGCATACTCGTATTATTAAAAACGCTGAACTATATGCATACATTCAAATTCACTGCCAGCATACTTCTTTTCAAACAAACTATGTAATTATTTACTAACATTTCAGAAACTTTTGATTCCAGGCATGTTGTCATCTTGAAAAAGGCAGGCTGTTTAGAGACTGCTAATAAAAGTAATACATCATAAACAGCGAATTCCCAGTACAAGTCTTTGAGAGGGAAGCAAGACTAGTTCCAATGCAATCTCTGGGGGGGAAAAAAAAAAAAAAAGGAAAAAAAAGCAGCCTGGTGTATCTACCATCTTAAATGCCTTCTTCTCCAAAGATGTGAGATGTGAAACTGCTCAGTGTTAGGAAGCCTATCACCGGTTTCATACAAAAGGCAATCTCCAGAATAGGTACTTCCTTGCAGTAGAGAGGCACAGAATTCAGGAGGCAGTTGCTGTTTAGTTACAGCAAGTTATGACCAAATATTAAGTAATATAATGGGAACATATTAAACTGGGGCTTAATATAATCCTAAAGGGTGGTGAAGCACTTGAAAAAATTGCCCAGAGAAGCTGTGGCTGCCCCATCCCTGGAAGTGTTCAAGGCCAGGCTGGATGGGGCTTTGAGCAACCTGGTCTAGTGGGAGGTGTCCCTGCCCAGGGCAGGGGGGTTGGAACTCGATGATCTTCAAGGTCCCTTTCAACTCTAACCATTCCATGGTTCTAAAGAATTTGCCAGTGGAGTTTTTACTTGCCTTTACAATCTTCCACATTTGTCACTTTCTCTAGTTTTTGCTATGAAATTCTCCCAAACTGCACAAAAACAAATTGAGGTTTGAAATAAAAATTCCTTCAATTTTTCTCTTCCCTTCAACCTTCCATCTTAGTGAAATAGAGTAGAAGAGATAACTACAGACAGAAGTCATATTTTAAGCGAGCTTCCTCTTAAAAGAAGCAACCCGGTTTGAAGAAAATCAATTGGGTGAAGTGCTTAATATCTAACAGAAGTAAACTGAAAAGCTTTTTACTTTCTTTGTTCCATGTAAAATGTGGTTCAGCACTAAGCCCATTTCTTTCTTGAGCCAACAATTTTGAATATTCATTGGAGAAGACAAGACATAAAAAGCATAACCCTGCTGAGTATGAATTTGCAGCTTAGTAATAGGCTTTACAAGTTATCTATAAAGTCTCCAATCTTCTTCAACAGTGGTTGCCTAAGATGTTGCCTGGATGTTTTGTGATTTTTCATTGTTGGTGAAATGAGGACCACAGGATAAAATAGAGACATGTTATTAGATTTTCATCTTCAGTGAAATTTTAAAATGAGTCAGATCTAAAAATTGTATACGGTATGCTATACTTCAGATATTCTAGTCATAATTTAATGTATAACAGTATTCCTGTATGATTGCCCATGACTGAAATCACGGACAAACATGAGAGAAATAAAAGCTGAGTTTTCAGCCATACAATGCTGTATTTCCCAACTGCATTTACTGAGTTTTCCCATCCTGCTGGCTTTTCACATCCAATGGATAATAAAAGACGTAACCGCAACCACCTGGTTACATATTCAAATTAATTCAATCCAGATATAAATAGCCTCAATGTAAAAACATGAATTCACAAACTGCTGAGAATTCAGTATCTTAGTTCACTGCTGGGATTAATTTCTTTTCAACAGACTGGTTGTCTAGAGAATAACCATAATGCAGTAAATGAAAACATGTGTGTTACTGCCAGCAGTGAGAATTCATGAAATTGTAACTGATGGATATTCAAAAACCTGAACCATAGTGGGAAAGCCAACAGTTTGGCAGTTAAAGAAACAAGAATGATAAAGCTGAAGATTCCTGTTTACAGCTGTATTTTCCTCTCATTTAAAAATGAAATAAACATTGCTTCGTATGAAGCTTAATCAGTAAGATATTTCCAGATAGAGATGCTTCAAAAACAGAAGATTCAGATTTTATGCCCATTTGCAAAAAAACTAGGAAGGGATAAACTACATGGAAAAAGACTTGCCTGTCCCTTTAATTTAAGGAAAAAGCATATACCTCAGTGTTTAGAACATAAAACAATTTTGGGTACTTTTAAAAAACAACAGAAGCAGTCTGAGTATTTTATATTACCGTGTTCTACAGATCTCCAAAGAATTATATTCAACCTTTCTTAATATTTTCAACAGTAGATTATTCAGGTAGAGGGATGCAGGAAGCTTTATAAACACTTAACTTTGAATAATGTCTCTAACAGAAATTAACAACAGCTGCTAATAGTATCAAGTTACACATGTAATTTGTCTTGGCTTCGCATTTTGGGTTCTCTTCTCCTGTAAGGCATTTGAGAATGACCTCCATGTCCCATGTTTGTGCATGCATATTTTTGACTGTCACAGTGTATCTGCCATTCAAGGATTCAGGTCTGCAAATGCCAGCAGGTACTGAAGTGAAACAGAAGAATCTGACTACAGAGAGAGAATGCAAAAATAGCACAATAGGTGCTGATGCCAGCTATGGTTCTGCTTGCATTCAAAACAGCAACTTCTGCCTGGTTTAGTAGTTCAAGGTTAATGTGACAAAAATAATCAATGAAGTTAGTAACCCAGCATTTCTGACTTGCTAAACCCATTATTCAGAGCGCTTGCAACAAATATCTTGAATCTGAACTACTTTGAACACTTGAAAAAGAGCTTCTGCAGTGAAGGGGCACTTGTGTCCCCACACAGCATTCTCTTCTCGCTAGCTCGGGGGAAAAAAAAAAAAAAGAAAAAAAGAGAAAACATAAAAGCATATTAAACAGAGTGGGTCTGAGTAAATGTTATGATTAATCAGAGACAGTTTATTGAATAAAAGCATCCCAAACCAATGACACATGAGATAAACCCAATCTTAGTACAGCTCTAGGGGACAAAGCCCTAACCAAGCCTCAGTATCTATTTATCAGATGGTTTTGCAGTTTATGAAGCCTCATCCTATGGGATTACACTAGTGCTTCCAGATATCTTTAACTATTAGAAATGAATGTAAATGCTTAATCTTTGGCAAGGAACTCTGCTACAATATCCATAATTTCTCATAGTAGAGAAAATGTTAATTTTGTGATTACCGCACTCAGCTTAGTCCCAAGAAATCACTTCTTTTTCACAGTTTGGATGTAAAACTCATGTTACCCCTCAAGTCACATCCCTTAATCTCTCTTCTTTTGCTAAGGATAAACGGAACTAGGGGGAAAACAATTGTCTCTGTACAGATTACAAATCTGCAGGTGAAGCAGGGAACCTTTTATCCCTACCTGTAGCTACTGTGTCTGACACCCCAAGTCAGTGCATTCCAGGGTTGTATGATGGGCATCACTGATTAACCCCAAAATGCAAATAATAATTTCCATTGCTAACACATTTATGTTAAAATATATTTTGTAAAATATATTTATAATAGCAGGAATACTGAAGCACAGTGATAGCTGAATCATCAAACTTTCTTCCAAGCTATTTAAAACTGCAAAATCTAACATTAATTTCTCCAATCACCACTCAAAAGTAAAAAACACACATGTAAGTCTGTAATTCTGCTGTTTCAGAACACATGCATGGCATCCAGTCCACCTAGTTCCACATAGGAACCAGCTTGTGTGTCAAAGGTTTCTAAGCAGTTGATGATAGGTGCCTTTGAAGCCTTCCTGATAAGAGATCCTGTATCTTCATGTCCCACATGTGGCAAGAGTTCAAATGCAGTTTATTTCCCTTAACTCCTGGAATGTAGGAGCGGATTGTCATGGGATTTTCTTGCCAGCACTCTGCCTTCATGCCCCAGAATGACAAGTGCATATGTGTGGTCCTGCAGAGCGATTGTTAATACAGTCATCGAGTACCTAGGAATTGATGAGGGTGATCAAGCACTGGTATAGGTTGCCCACAGAGGTTGTAGAGTCTCTATTCTTGAAGGTTTTCGAAAGCTGTCTGGACGTGGTTCTGGGCGACAGGTTCTGGGTGGCCCCACTTTACCCTGGATATTAGGAAAAATTTCTTTTCTCTAAGGGTGATGGAACACTGGAACAGGTTGCCCAGGGAGGTGGTTGAGTCCCCTTCCCTAGAGATATTCAAGGTGAGGCTGGATGTGGCCCTGGGCAACCTGGTCTAGTTGGGGGCATCCCTACAACTGCAGGATTGTCAGACTAGATGACCTTTGGAGGTCCCTTTCAGCCTGGATGATTCTATGATTCTATCCCATGACCTCCAGAGGTCCCTTCTAACCTCAGCCAGTCTGTGATCTTATAATGCCTTACACTAATACATACATGCTCTTGCTTCCTCTTTAAATTGTATATTAATACATCACTACTGTTCGATATAAAAATCTTAACTTTTTCTGCTCAGTGATCTGGAATTCAAAACAGATTACCTAACAGTAGGAGAGAAATGAGACGTTTTTATAATTATCAGGTTTATTTTGCCTATTCACTGCATTCTTTTAGTGCAACTGACAGGGCTAGATTTGTTGCAGAAGTCTATAGTGGAACGACCTCCCTCTCAACACTAAGCAAGACTTTTAGCTCCTGTACCCAGTAAGGAGTGTTTCTTCAGGTTTGTGAGTCCCTCTGCCCCCATGCAAAAAGGGACAAATACAGAACTAAAGTTAAGATTTTCCTCTCTGCTCTTGAGTTTTTCCCATGTGGTTTGCAAGAGTTTGAGAAACTGGCAACACATTCCTGCTCCACTTCAAGTAGCTGCCCTGTTGTGAGAAAGTGCTGCTGTACAAAAGAACAGACGGAACTGGGATTCCAGCTTAATTTCCTTTTTCAGCTGGAGACATTAGAAGTCTGACAACACACACAGTAAAAAACAGGAGAGAGACATTTAAGTGCTCTCAGCACTTGGACCAGAAGTAAAAACAACTAAAGCTTCTTATTTTCTTCCTCCAAATGAAACCAGAAGGTATCTTTTTTAAAAAGTATTAGCCTCTCCTTATATCCAATTCTTCTACGTATGATGAATTCTATAAAATATTGTCCTTATAATAGATTACATATAGATGACTCAGTAAGAAAATAGCTGGTCAGATTTTTTTACCAAAAATCTACCCATTCTCTTGAAAGTAAAACCGAAAAACAGCTACAGATTTTTAAAAAATTGGCAAGGGGGGTTGGACTAGATGATCTCCAGAGGTCCCTTCCAACCCCATATCATTCTGTGATTCTGTAATATACAATCAGTACCCTGCTGAACAGAACTCAGAGGTCTTTATGATGCATTACCTGTATCTGAAAGAACTGATTGCATGTGTTTTGAACATCCCCTCTGCTACCGTAGATGTTTTCTTACAGCTGGGGTTTCAACCCTTACACTTGTGTTAACACAAGATTAGCACTGTTACATACTCCTCCTTCCTTCCTTTACTCTCTTTCACACATACAGGTCTTTGAAGCCTCAACCAGTTGTGAGTTTAAAAACAAGGGCTAAAATTCCTTCAACTTGCTATGAGAAATGTGAGCTGTGTCCTTTCCTCCTCCCTGAACTGAAAAAACACAATAAATTCCCATCCCTCCTCTCATCTTTTGCCCAGGGAGCTCTAGTAGTAGCTGAAGTGGAGTCTTCAAGCTGCACAATAAATCTGCAAGCAAAGACTACACAGTGTGTTTGACAAGAGTCGAAGTTACTTTCAATGTGTCGATTACTAGTTACGTCTACATTGTACACATAAAGTATTCCCATACTTTTAATTACTTCTAGTGTGAATGTACTTGCTGCTAATGAACATTAAGGAAAAACAAACTTCAGATGAGTGTACAAAACAGCTCACTCACCTTTGTAGGGTTCTGCTATTTCGAGGGAGATTGGTTATTTGCATCAAACAGTGCCACATAATTTGTAATCTTGTGAAGTGGACAAACAGCAAGTAAAACAGTGCTAAAATCAGAACCTATTATAACTATCTGTAATCTTAAACCAGAGCTGTAACCAAACCATTTATGAGTCAAAAGTATTATCTTTTTTTAATTATTGCATCTAACTCCCTGTGAATTAGCCCCAAAGTATTACATCTTGTTTTAATTTTGTCAGTTTGGGAAGGGAGAGTAAACTGATAGGAGCATTCAAGGTTTTTTCCTAACTCTATTCAAGAGGTCAACCAAATGAAAATTAGGAGACAGCCATTCAGAGCAGTATTTCCTGCCTTTTGAAAGGTCGGTCCAGACGACATGAATATTTAGTCATCTTCATAAACGGTGACTTGGATCTTGGACATGGAGGCTTACTATGCCTATGTATTCAAAAAACTACATAATCTGGATGTGTATTTGCAATAGTTGAACCTAGTTTCAAATACCTTTTGAGTACATAAAATTCTATTTCCAAAAATCCATATAGGTCTCTTCACTTATTATTTCATCTTTATCTCAAGTACTCATGAAAAACCTGGGACAAGGTCTGTTCCAAAATACTGTGCAGGTGTCTGAATATCATTCTAGGAACACAGAACCCAGAACTGGTTTGTTCTTTGAGTCTATAATAGCCAGTAGGGATTCATAAATTGCATTACTGAAAACATCTCCTGGACCACCAACTTTAGTGGTGGAAATGAGGAGATTCACTTTATCAGTTAACAGAGCATTCAGAGAGCGTTTCTCGAGAGAGTTCATTCGGGAAGCACATAGGGAAGAACAGTCTGTAAATTAATGACCTGAGGTTTGAATTGTTTCAAATACTTGTACCGTGGCACACTTGGTCATCCACCCCCAAAACATACATCTATTTTCATGCTAGTTGGCCGTGCCATAAAGCTGTTTTCACCTGCTTGTTTTTTGGAACTGGATGATCAATTGTATAGTAACTTATGTTGTTCCAAAACTTGATATAATGAAATGGTGAGTGCTGTTCCAATGCGCTCTGTTTTCTGAGCTTGCCAATTATAATGTGAATTCCTTTCTTTTCAAGTATCTTTCTCAGTAACCCACACTGACATCTTGACTTGAACTGTACTCATTAGGACAGGAAAGGACAGTCAAACTCCAAACTCCAAATTTTGTAGAACTGTAACATCAGGGTTTTAACCAGTGAGACATCACCACTCTGCATGCCATTTTAAATGGAATAAATACTGGTATAGTCACTGTAATTGTCTGCAACCTTTAAGCAAGCAGATTCTTGAGCTACCCCAAACCACGGAAGCTCTTGGGTGGTAATTACTCATATTAAAGTCAGCCCTTTACCACTTTCCAGTTGGTGGCCTGGGCAGACTTGCAATGTGTGCTTTCTGCTTTATTTTTTCTGTTAACGGCCCACCTAGTTAAAATACTGCGAGAGTCTGAGCCTTCCCTCTTCCCTAGCAAACTCGGCAGGCCCTCTGCCAACTCCTTCTTTTGGGTTGTGAGGGAGAACAAGAACATCCTGCTGCAGCAGCCAGCTGGCTACCTTCTCCTGTCAAGGACTTAATATACTTCCATAAAGTATTCAGCTGTTGCTGGATGGGAGACAGAGTGCTCTATAGTGCCTTCTCCAAACAGTCCTCCTCCTTGACTAGCACAGACTGAATGGATGAAAGAACCATATGCAAAGGAACAGGAACGAGGGTACGAACACAGCCTTCATTCTTTGGGTAATCAAAAGTCACCGAATTCATCTTAACCTTCAAGCTAAACATTTTCTTTGCAGGACAAAGGCTCACGGGACAAAAGTTCATGCAAGCTTGAAAAACCTTCAAGCTACTTACAAGTTTTATTGACTTCTCATCATACTTAGGCTCAAACTTGGCTCAATAAAAGCTTTCTCGTACCAAGGATGAAAATGTTTCCACTTAAAAAGAACGCAAGAAAACCAAACATTTCCAATTTTGTTTTAAACATGAGTATTCCTTTTCAATGTCTTTATCTCAAATACAGCATCACTGAGAAACAGAAAACGAAAGTGTAGAAGAATAAGCAGGACTTGCTTTGCCAATTCTTACCTTATTTTTTCTATGAATCACAAATTCAGATGAAACTGGAACTTCTGTTGCCACGGCAGCAGGAAGCCTACCTTTCCGGTAATTTGGAATTACCTTGTTATTCGTTTCAGCTGGATGCTGGGAAATTTGCTCCAACTGCTCTTGCCCCACTGCCCTGCCCAGAAGGAGAAGGCAGCCTATCCTCCAAGAGCCAGACAGCACCATCTTCCACCTCCTTCCCAAGGGTCAGCACTCACACAGCAAGCAATACACAACATCCTATGGCAGCTTCTCCTTGGCCAGCTGTCAAGAGGCTGAAATAGAGGCAGGAGCCTTAGAAATGAGAAGCTGAGCCCTGGAAGGGGCAAGAGGGAACTGGAGAGCCACGGAGCTCCTGCCCTGGTATGAAGATGGGGGCAGCAGAGAGACACAACAAGCAGATGTGAAGACAAGTAGGAGACAAACTCCCTCAACCAGGCAGTTCCTGGGACTGAAATCCCCCAATCTTTCTAAATTCTGGGAACTCAAAACCTTAAAACTGCCTCTCAGGTAAAGAGCTTCAAAAATCAAAATAAATCCAAATCATAGTCCTTTTCTCCATCGCTTGTGTTTTCAGAAGCCTGGGTTTCTTTTTAGACTGCTGCCGTTTGCAATATTTAAAAGAATGGAATCGGCATAAGCTTATTTGCACCACCTTACTGTGAAGTTTACCACTTCAGCTTCGTTTTGGAAGTCAAGTGTCCATTGTTTTGTGATATCTGTAATGGTCTGTATCGGTTTTGTTATTTGGGGTATTTTTATTGAAGTTTTCTTCACACGAATATATTTTTAGACTATTATAATTTAAATGCAACGTATTATGTAGAAGGTCATTCTTCTGACTTCTATACTGATACTGCCAAAAATAAAATTAACAGATCAGTCCCTTTCTGCCATTACAGAACACAGAAAGGAAGAAACAGGCTGCACATACAGCTTTACAGCCCTATATGCCACTGTGCCTTAGCAGTATGTTAGCTACAGCTTTTATTTCAAATTAATCATATTAATGTAACAGACTTGCAATTTGTGATAATTTTTAGGAGCTACACCATTAACTCTGCTATGTGTAAGCATTTGATAGGAGGCAATCAAGTAGAGGAGCAAGTGAGGGATTCTGCTTCCAATTCTGACACTGACTGCGCTGTGCAGTTATTTTCTAGTGCTCTTCCTTTATGTGACTGTGTCATGCTGTGATATTGAAGACACAAATGCATCAGACCACCCATGTTGCAAGTACAGTCAGAAAAAAAAAATAGAAAAAAAATCCATTCAGGAAAATTACAGATTTATACAAGTTGGAACCATTCTTTCTCCTTTCTTTTAATGTGCTTTCTTATATATTTGCATTTTCAGAAGCCCCTTCTTTCCACCTATCCTATCCTTCTTCCATCCCTCTCTTGTCTACATTTTATCTGTCACCAAAATAGATCTGTCCTCCCCTAAACAGACCCATCTTCTTCACCTACCACTCTGCTAGTCAATGACCAAAGACATTATTTTTCACTGAAACGCGGTTGTCCCAAATAATAATAAGTGGCCCATTTTTGCGGTAGGGTTTAAATAGAATAGCTCAAACCGTAAAAAGCAGAGATAAGGGGAACAGTTGATGAAAATAATACATCAGTTCAGAGGAGGTAAAAGGAGCTTCTTTATATAAGCAGCAGCAAACTGCTAGAACTTTCTGCCATGGAAAATTGTGGAAGTAGGAGGCACCAGGAGGTTCAAAAGGGACTTTGCACACTGGGGAATAATGGGAGAAAGGCAGAGGGGCCAGCTCACATGCCAGGGCGGGAGACACAATGTTAAGCTGGAAGGACTGTCAGCCTTACTCAGGGCATTTATTTTTCTGGGAAATTATTTTATTAGGGAGGGTCAGGGTACACAGAAACAACGTAAAAAGACAATGAAGCCAACAAGGTTACTATCTGGCCTGCTAGAAGAGTTGCTACATCTTCGGCTGTACCCCAGGGCTATCCCTATAGCAGTAAATAAAAGAGGATGAGGGAGTAACCCCAACCCCAAAAACTAGAAATGCATGTACTGACTTACAGATCAGGACAAGTCCTCACTCAAAGCTGAGTAAGTAACTGTTTCAGAGATATCTCCTTGGAACAGCTTATACAGCCAGAAACCCAGCTAACAACTAAAGAGTGTGGAAAATCATGGGCTTAGTTCTTCAGCTCACTCTCTGGTCCTCTTAGCTACCGGTACAGGACTGCAAAATAAACCAGCTCCTGGACTGAAGCCTGAAAACAAAGGCAAAGGCACTCCCTCTTACAGAGAGGGCTCTACTTGTTACTGCAGAGTTCTTCAGCGCCAGAATACTGACTACAATTGTGACAGATGAAGAAGAGTGAAAAACAGCTTATATGTTGAGGTAATACAGCTATATACGTACCCAAACACTTCACATGTTTAGTCCAGTGGTTTTCAGCCTATGACAACAAGTGGCCATGAATCCACGGACCATTTCTACAATAAGTTAACATATTGATACAGTATTGCCTTCTACACATGTGACCTTTTCAAAGCAACATCACTAAACAGCCTTTCAGGGTCTTCAAACACCCCCAGATGAAAACAGCAGTAACTGGGAACATCTGCTCACCTGGGAAATATCAGCATGAGGACCTGATGACAAACAAATTACCTGTGAGCAGTGCTAAGATGTTTGCAGGAGAGGAGGAGAAGTCATTTATCTTCAGGAATAATCATAATTCACAGTCAAATTAGGCAGGCATCTCCTGTTAAATGAGCACCTCCTGTTAAAATATCTTGCTAATTTGAAACAGAAAATTTGAACGTTAACACCTAAGCTATCAAAAGATTCAAAAAGACTAGTTTGTATTAAGGATATTATTTAATCCTTTCATGCTACTTTACTGTCAGGTGAACGAGCTCCATTTTCAAGTAATTATTTAACAGACAGTGGCTAGTCAATTAAATCAGAGTGCTAGAGGAGTTAACTTTCAGTTTAACTTTCAGTAAAATCTGACCACAGAGACTGAGGACTCCAGTCCTAGCTTGTTTGTTTTTTTTTCTTTGCCCCACATCATCCTAAATAGAAATAGCTCAAATAGGGGAGAAAAAACCCCGCACCAAATCCAAAACCTACAATTTACTTCACAGTTATATCTATATGGGAAATCAGTTGTTTCAGCGCAATTAGCAACAGCGGTGTTAACTGACCCCTCAAAGACCTGTTCCCTCAGTCCAAGAAAATGCTGAACTTTTTCTTCAGAAACTTACTATCGCTTCTCCTAGCTAAGTTGTGCATGTGTGATCTTCTCTGTAATGAAACACAAGCAGTACAGATCAAAAATGTTCTGCAGAGAAGTGACCTTTCCACTGAAAGACATATATCTATTCAAAGTTATTTGTTTCGTGGAACAGATACAAAAAGAAATGGTAACACCTAGACTCAGCTTATGTTAGTGAAACCATTACCTAACTCCATTTCTTTAACACGAGCAATCCAGTTAGACTTGACAGAAAGGGAGTCTGAAAACTTAGCTCTTCCACAGCTGGTGTGAATCCAGGTTTTCATGAGGTCTTTCAGGGGGAATTGTTGACATTTTCTAAGCAGCTGCAGTTATGAAAGTCTCCCCTGTTCACAAAGCCTGCTTTCCTGCAGCTTGATATTTCTACCTTGCTCTTCCTGAGATTGCCAAAATCACAGAGTTGAACATGTTGTGACACAATCAGCCATTTCAAGCGTCTGCTTTCCACTTCAGTATTATTTTTAGAATCTTCCATAGTCTTTCAAGGCACACATACCCAACATTAGACTTTGACACGAAGTGAAGAACTAAGAAGAAAATCTGAAGGGTTTGACAAACTCGGGAACATAAGTGAGCTAACGACATTTATGAAATGACTACTGCATCGTTTCTTCTACAAACCCACAGATAGAGCTCCAAAGACCCATTTGCCACAGAGAAACCTGAAACTTTCTACCTCAGAGTTGCCAGTTGCAGGCTTAAAAGTGAAAGATCTTCAACTGGTAACTCTGAACTTCAAACTAAGGCTTCTCAAAGAAAAAAAGTTAGGGACCTTGAGCAAATAGCTCACTGCTGGCCCTACCTGGAGTGAAGAGTTGGACCACACTACACCAAAGGTCCTTTCCAGTCTATATCATGCTATGAGTGAGTTATTCAAGCACTTTCATGAGAAGTGTTTTCTTTTGCCCGCTGCTGGTGTTTGTTCCCAAGTGCAGAATGTTTCTGAATTACTCTGGAACATCTAAGAGCATAAAACACCAGGCTACGTTTATTTCTGATTGCAGCACTAAACTGGGTGGATCCAACACAAACTACTCAATAAGGTCCTTTGATAATTCCTGTAAAATATCTTTTCATATAAGGTTTGACAAAGCATTCTCTTTCACATCAGTTTACATGTATTAACTTAGTCAATTCTGCAAAATCCCATTTGATTTCAATTCTGTTCACCAAAACTATAATTAATGCTCTTAGAGGAGACCCTTGGGTCATATCATCACATAATGTAACCCAGTTTACATCCAGTAACTCCAGACAAGCTAAGACAATGCACAGTGGGTAAGGATCTGGCTTATCCCTTCCAATAATCAGAAAGAGAAGGCGTTCCTTTAAATTACAGTCTCTACAGATACGATATCAGCTGCTTTGCCCAAATCTGCAACCAAGTATTACAAGGGACTATACAACTTGTCCACACAGAGGATACAAAGATGGATGCTTTCTAAGAAAGGACAAAACTGAGAACTCAGATGGGAGTGAGATGACAAAAGGGAATAAAACTGAGCATCTGCACCAGGTAATGAAGCAATGAATAGTCATTTAAGAGTAGATGTCCCCCTTTAGGCATGAAGAACTAGCCTCTGAATACTAAGCAACATCTACACACAAATACTGTCCACTCAATAGAGATTATTATAAATAAATTCACCAAGAACCATATGAAGATACGGCATGAGAACAGAACCAGGATTACAAAAGCAAGGCAAACTAAAGGATAAAAAGGCGGCAACACTCCAGGTTCAATCAGAAAACCAGGTGAGAAAGTAACAGTGAAAGAAATGAGGAGAAAAAACTGCCTGCTGCTGTGCGCTGCATGAATATTTGCATCTGCCAACAGGCCAACAAAAAGCAAATTGGCACTAAGTCACAACTCACCATTCGCTATTTATATTCTGGCAACATTATGTTTGTGCAATTTCTATCAGTCAAATCCTCCTTTTTGGGGGTGGGGATAAGAAAAGGAGATATTGTAATCTCCTTCTGCTATTGCTGTTTGTATTTGCTGAGTTATCTGCTGCTTGATGTGTGCCTCACGCATCACCTTTTTTTCAAAAACTGACATATTTATCCAAGAATTATTTTAACACACTAGCCTTATTAAAATACGTACAAAGGCTTTGGCAGGCATTTTCAGCAATGCATTTTATGTGATTGATGCATCGGCGTGGAAAGGCAACATTTAACTGTGCGTGCGTATTGTAATCACAGCCATGTCAAGGCAACTGTTGGAGCAGTGGATACAAGTTTACATGTAAGTAGCCCTGTAAAAGATTTAAAAGACTTCAGAAAGACTCAGGAGTGGTTGAGCCCCTTTTTGACTGTACCAAGATCAGACAAAGACATACAGGCTTTTATCACTTCATCCTAGTTGTAGGTTTTTCACAGTTTTATTTTAAACAGTTTTTTGGCCAAATTTCACTTTAAAACCACAAATTGCTTTATGTAAGATTTGGACTGATTATCCCACTTGCAGAGTTTGGGTGTAGATGAGAATTTGACTATGCCATTGCAGGCAGTGTCCCTAGTTCCACAGTGCAGATACAGCCTTTAAAAGTGATGAGCGCTTGCCCTTCTATATAGCCCAACACGTGACTTGTAATACAACAACCTGATACTGCTCTGAGAAAGGCGACCATCATGAGAATAAAGGTGGTTGAAGACCTAGGAGATACACCCAGGACTCCCACATCTTTCTGCGCTGCTATCTCCTGCTTGTTTGGAGAACATCAATAGCAAGGAATTGAACCAGCATTTGCAAAGGAGCTGTGGAGAGGCAGAGAAGACAAGGAAGAAAAGTAATATAAGCAGTACTTAAATAGTAATGTAAGCAGTACTGCATGTACTAGTCTGCCAAGCAAGGAAGGAACAAGAGAGTCCAATGAGAAAAATGAGTGCTAAAATATGAACCAATATAAACTCATATTCTTAAGCATTTTAAGGGTTGGAGGAGTTCCTAACATTTTTTTTTTCTCTCTCTCTTTCGCCTTTGCAGCTATGTGTTTTCACAGCAGCTTCACCCAAGACTGAAGCACTGCTAACACGGTCTTCTCCTTTCCCTTCCCTCAGTTGCACACACATCAGCATCTACCCAATGTTACAGCAAGCTCATGGTTCTAACTAAATTGGTGAAAAACAAAGCTTTTTATGCAGGGTTGCCCCTATGGACTGCCTTACCAAAGAGTCAGAGAAGCATCCTTGCCAGCACAGCAGAGCAGGTGGGAATGCCACCTCCAGTAGCTGGCTTCACTGGATGAGCAACCAAGGCATCCTGCAGAAGCAGGGAGGAAGAGAGGGCTTGTGACAGACTTAGGGTTTGAGGGGAAAAAAAAAAGCAAAGCTGATGACCTCCGACAAACATAAAGAGAAGAATCGCAGCCCAAAAAGAAAAAAGTAACCTCCCAAGTTAAAGGCAAGGTAGGGTTGGAAGCAGAGGAAGGAATGCACAGGAGGCAAATAAACCCAAAGAGGTATTTCAACAGGTTGTGTTATTCTGTGTTGAACATGATCATGTGTTAACATTTTATCCAGGTCATGAATTGAAAGGGATATGAATGAAGAATTTATAACACTTTGATCTTTTATCCTGTGATGCTTAAGTCTTTGTTTAGACAGATAACTTTGCATTTTGTTCACAATAATGAAGGAAAGCAACTGCAAGGGGAACTCCACAATGAAGGTTCCTTCATCTCTCAAACAGTTGAGAGAACGGAGTTACAGGGAGATAAGCTTTTTGATTTGCAATTTAACTTACTGAAATTCACAGTACTCTACATAATGATTCATCACACTGTGTGATACAATCATGTACCAGTAGTGTTCTACACCTGAGCCCAAGTTTTCTGCGCTTTTGCTCAGCGCAGGACTTATAGGCTGGGTGTGCTTTGAAATGCCTGAAGTCTAACAAAGGATTGTGCTCTTGGCAAAGCATCACATTTACGCTGCAGTCATTCCTTTAGCTATGGACAACACAGACTTAATTCAGGAGGTGGGGGAAGGCAGCTATTTTTTCCCAGAAGCTTATTCTGTTCATTTATTATGCCCCTCCAGAGCATATGGCCAGAAGCAAAGACAACCGGTTTTCACAGAGAGCTTAAGGAAAGTAACTTAAGCTCATCCACCTTGTCCTGACAAAGAATGGGCTTCAGTAAATCACGGCACGCATGTGCCCTGCACAGCACCAACACACAGTTCCTCCACAGCACGCTTTATTTTGCAGCTTCTCTGTAAGAGCTACGAGAGAGAAAAGCAGCACTACAGCAGGTATAATTCACCCAGTCTGGCCCATCACAGCTAGACAGCATTGCCAAATAGCTACGGGGTACAGAGAAGACTCACACATCACTTTGGCATGGTTGGGAACTACAAGGAAACAAAGGAATTTCTGCAGAACAAGTTAGGTGCCTGGATGACAAATGAAGTCTAAGCTATAGCCCTGTACTCACCTTACAGGGATATACAAGCACCTCCAGAGAACAATTAATCTCATCTTAAAATAAGTGTTCAAGACAGGCATGATGAACAGCCTGTTGAAGGTATCATGTTTTCACCCTAGCTATGAAGGAAACAGTGACTAGCTGAGGCTTTGACATCTAGTTTTAAAACCTTTAAAGCTTGTAAAGATGGACCTCAGTCTCAGGGGGGAGGAAGGAAGCACACAACAAGCAGTTCAGCTCCCTCCTTCCTCTGACCAGAGGCAGAACATGCCTCCCATCACCTCTGAAATAGGAAAACATAGTCCTAGCAGAATCAACCTCTATTTCTGCCACTCACCTATACATGTACACTTTGAAGAGGAGAGATGGCAAACACCTCCCCACTGTTCCTGGGAGACCTGCCACCTCCAAACAGGGTATCCAAGGGGAACACCCCATAACTGGGGAAGGAACCCACGCTCCCCATGCCACAGCAGAAATCCAGCCTCATCAGTACTGTGCAAACCAACTTACAGGCACGGACGCAATTACCAAAATTAACAGCATGATTTCACTGAGCCCTTCAGTCAGGGCAGCAGTGTTCAGAAACGCTCAAGTACTGCCTTCTTCATCTACAGCCTCTCTTTGCTGTGCCAGCTCACGCACTGATGCATGACTTGGCGAGTCAGCTGAACCGAGAGAGAGGGAGAGGTGAAAAGGCATTATTTGAGAAGCCTTCCCTGATTACAAGTTAGGCTAATTCGTTCAAGAGAATTACATTAATTTCCCCGTTATCTTCAAATACATCAATCCAGTCTGAAAACAGACTGGGTCTGCTGGCACTTAAAATTATATTCCCACTTGCTCTGTTCATTCCACAGAACACTGTAACAAAGAAGTCTGCAGTTTAAACAGCCTGCTGCCTTGGGTTAGAGAAGTTTGCTTGTGGATTATTCTTTCTTCCTTTTTGAAAAGCACATAAATTATTAACGCGAGTCACTAAAATTCCCTGTCTTTCAACAAGGACATTCTAATCATCTGTCAACAAAAATCACAGTTTACTGGGTATCCACTAATAATCTTCTGCTGGGAAAAACATAACTGGTGTGTTTCAGAACTGGGGGGGGTGGGGGTGGGGAAGGCTTTTCTTCTCGTGATTTCAGAAGATTCAGCAGGGTTGGGGTGACAATTAGTGAATATTTAAATGCTTGATATTCCCTGGAAATAGTCTGACAGTGATGGCCAAATAATTTCAGGCACGAGAAGAAAAGAAAGTCTCAGACTAATGAATAACTGACATTTGACCTGCTGTTCACTTCCCAAGCTGGAAAAAAATGCAATTCATATTGAATGAAGTTGAAGCTGGCTAAGAAAGCATAGAACACTGTTTCATGTTTCTGCATTGCCCTGTTGTCTGATGCTGTTTTTGTAAAACTATTTTATTCACTTATAATATGTGAATTGAGGACAGTGGTAAATATCTAGAACAACTGAATTACTGTAATCCATAAGTGATAAGGAAAATAATTTCAACATTTATAAAATTGTTGCTGAAATTTTGAATTTGGGAGAGTAACACAGTGCTCATGCAAAATTTATAATAAAGCACATAATCTTTGTTGTTAAGTATCGAGACCTTGTAACACTGAGCTTTTTCTGGCACGCTTAGACTGGCCTGAAATAGGTGGGGAGTACACTTCATAGAAGGCATTTTCCCCACAAANATGTTAGCCTTAAGTCAAAGAACCCAGCAGAAGTATAAAGTCCTCTGAAAATTTGGGACTTGAGGCCCAGAAATTCCCTGCCAAGGCACTACAGCTGAACTCCAGTGGAAGATAAAGAGTTGTAGACCAAGATCATTTGGTCTTTATTCTCAGAAAGCANAACTACAGCTGAACTAAAAGACAAGATCATTTGGTCTTTATTCTCAGAAAGCAAAGATGAAGAAAGCAAATTGAAATGAAACGTTTACAACCGATGTTTGCTAAGGATTATACCCTCGCTCTGCTTTCTATTAAGAGACTCCTGTTGCTTGAGAAACCAGGTGTTAATCCCTCAAAGCGGATGACATTTTCCAACCCTGCATAGTTCACAAAGCTTGAACACATTCAGGGGGAAAGAAAGTTTATGTAAGACACAAACCAGATGTTTAATAAACTTGAGTAATTTGACAGGCAAGTATGTTTTGGTCTTTCCAAAAGACAGCCACAAAGAGGCAGCAACTATTTTCTTCCAGAAACAATAAAGAGGATTTTGGTTTGGCTTTAATTAAGAGAGACCGCATACTAAGGCGAAAGAAGAATCCTCACCTCCTGTGATATACTTTGATCTCACCTTTGATGCTAACAGGAAGGAAACAACTCTGACTTTCTATTTAGCATCAGTAGTACCATTCCAGTCACATCAGTGTCATTCACCCAAGGAGGAGGATACAATCTGTGACAAGCATCATGTCAGTCAGGGTTAAACCCGGTCTGAGTCACCAAATCATCCCAGCAGTCTAACATGAGAATCAGTCTTGTCTTCAGCAATACCTAGAAAGAAGCAACACTGACTTTTTCTACTTGGGAGAAGTTTTAAGCAGATTACTTCTGGCACTGGAAACAACTATACAAGTAAGTATGAATAAAAATTATATAAACAGTAAGCATGAAACAGTTGTCTTCCCCAGAAGAAGTAGATGCAATCATCAGCTATTTTCACTGTTCCTTAAAAATTGTGTTTCTTTTTTGCTTAAATTGGTTTGAACCTATGGGGGAGACCGTATTAAAACAAGCATGAGGAAATCCCTATGTTTTACTACGGTTATTTTATGGAATCAAGCATGAGGAAATCCCTATGTTTTACTATGGTTATTTTATGGAATCAAGCATGAGGAAATCCCTATGTTTTACTATGGTTTTATGGAATCAATCCCATCCTTTTCCAACTAACTTGAATGAGACTGGCAGAAAGAAACTCAAAGCAAAACCAAGAAGAGCACACTTGCACCCTCCCTTGTAAAATACACAACTTCTGTTTGGCAGTGCTGAGTCTCACAATTCTTACAATAGAAGTGTCAGGCTTTCAAAATAATTATGTGTACAAGGGTTAAAAAATACTCTTCCTCCTTCACATTAGTCATTTTAGCTAAAGCTGTTGTCCTCTTACCTAGCAGAAAGGGACCAGTATTTGTTCATTCCACCATGTAGTCATAACTCAGCCAAATGCTAGCTGAGACAGACTGCTGTATTTTGGATCTCTGCAGTCTTCACTTACCACATCTAACTAATTTTTGACTAAGTACAGCCAAACTAGAAATTAGAAAGAAAAGCAAGAGGCAAAAACCTATTCCACACTTCCATGCAATCCCTCCACAAAGCTAACACCACGACCAACAGCTGCAACTGCTGAATGATCATGAACTTTCAACTCGTGGCCTGATTTTCAGGCACTAATGATCTACAAATAGAGCTGAAGCCAACTCTCCTCTGAGAGTTCATACCAGACTCAAAGTAAAGGTACAGAAATTCAGTCATAGAAAGCCGAATAACTTAAAAGAGGGGAGGATATTCTACATAATTTATCTTCTCATGGCAGAAGACAAAAATGTGCTCAAGAAGACAATTGCTGAATTTTGTATTTTCTTTTTTTATTTTAAAGGCAGCAAATATGAAGCTAATTTCTTTTTTTTTTTTTTTTTTTTTTANCAGTAGTGTCTGCCTTTCCCCTGACTCCCCCCAGGGATCTGTGTTTGCTTGAAAAGAGTCATGCAACCAGCTAACTGGATGTAAATGATCCAGGATTATCTATTCAACCTTTCAGTGGCTTTCTGGAATATAGGAATGTCTGGAAATTCTGCAGTGAAATATTGTTTGTGAACAGCAAGCAGCATGTAAGATTTTTCTTACGTACCCTTCCTTTTACAATACCGCATTTGCAAAGATTGATGAAAAAGCCTTCATTGTGGTTTTTGTTTTTCAAGTCTCCCATACAAACTCTTTCCATATACTTTATGGGATTTTTCCTGGCAAAACCACATAATTTACAGACCCACATGAAGCAATGTGGATCTCTTTCATGTGTTCTGGGGTCAGTTTTTTTTGGTTTTTTTAGTTTTTTGTTTGGATTGTTTGGGGTTGTTTGGTTTTTTTTTGGCTTGTAAGAAGCTAATACAATGAACCAGACATGGTATGATTATATTGTATATAGCATTAAAGTCCTAACACCAAAAGAATCCACTTCCCTTTAGAAGGACAAATGACATGGAAGTTATTCCACTTTAAAACAGTAGCAGCACTTGGGGGGGTGGCAATGGAAGTAAGTCTTGTTTTTCTCTTCTTTCATTATAGACAGAACAGACATAAAAATCTGAAGGATTTTTCTCTAAGAAAAACAAATCATTTGCATATGATGGGTGAAAGGGGATTACCAAGGTGCAAGAGCATTGAATCAAAAACCACCACAGGGATAAGATCTTTCTTCCAGATTTAGCTAAAGTATGTTTCATCACTAATTTAGCTAGTGGTGAATATCCAACAAAAGAAATTGTAGGAGTAGCATGGAAGGAGGACTAGACAGATGGATAGTCCCGACTACCTCGCTGCTTCCCCCAAATTCAGGCAGAAGTAGCACCAGTATCTGTTTCTATTTTTACACAGATTTCACAAGCAAATAATTAACTGGCGTGACTTCAACTTCATACTGTCCTACAACACTCATTTGCTAACAGAAAAAAAGATGATCCAGCAAAATTCCTAAAACTGTAGGAAACAAAAAACCATCTCAGCTTATACTTGTGTCAGATTTGGAAGGTTATTTTCATAACCCCAGCAGCTCAGGTTTTGGAAAGAGTTAAGTTCAGACCTTCCATCATGCAAAAAGCCTTTATTTCTCTACTGAAAAGCAAGCCCACAGATATGCTTAGGCATGTACATTTAACATCCTCTGCCCACAGCTACACTTGCTGCTCCTAAAATATTTTCTTGAAAAGGTGTCACTTTCTTTTTCTGTGTATACTGCACCAATTTGGCTAAACCCGGCAATCTTATAAATGGGAACATGGGTTTTCCAACATGAATACACATTTTAATTTAGTCGTATTAAAAAATTTTCAGTTTTGTGAGATGGAACTTAAAATATGAATGCCTTTTAGAGCAGACCAAAAACAATACGTATTACTCCATTTGACTATGCATATCTTAAAAATAAAAGGCTTCATAAATCTGCTTAAGAGACTTTATACTCTAAGCATCCTGCAAATTTCACCAGGATTTGCCTTTAAAACCACCTGGGCTTTCCTTGAACAGAGGTAGTTATGAAATAAAACCCTCAGAAAACAACCACATTGAAATGATCTGAAGAGAGAGGTGTTTAAACATCCAGCTCTTCCAGGTGTCACTAAGTTTAAAACCACAAAGTAACACTGATGTTTTCTAATATTCAACATACTGTTTTCTCAAACTCCCAGAAGCAACGCTGGAGTTATGTGGAATCACTGCAGCCACACGTTACTTATGTTTGCTTCAAAGCAATTTTATGAAGAGGATCTGATCTCAAAATGGTTTCTCCAACTGAGTGTTTGTTAAATAGAATTATTAACTCTTATAAATTGCACATAATTTCCAAAGTATGGTGAAGTATCCGCTGTGGAAGCAAAAAACATTTAAAAAAAAAGAAAAAAAAAGGTTGCCTCTGGTATAATAGGGAAATTTGTACCACATAAGCTAAGTAGCATGACTTTCACTAACATTTGGTAATTTAAACTAGAACTACACTTTTGAACAGTGATGATTACCTTAAGAGTGATAGTTTTAGCCTGTTTGCTCTGGATATTTGAGAGACAATCTGAAGGGCACAAAAGCATAACCACTTGCTATATACACGAGCATTTAATTTGATGACAGTTCACTTCACACATACCTGCCTGTCCAAAGACTTCACGTTCTACTGCAACAAAATCTGAGACTGAGTACACAGTTGTAATTGGGTCACAATCAACAGCAAAGAACAGACCAAAAAGCATGTGCGAGTACACACCCAAAACAGACAAACCAAATCTTACAAAGAGGTAAAAAAAAATTTCACAAGGATTTTCCTAATCAGAATTTGTTCTTCTTTAATACAGGGATAACAGTTTTTCAGTGACCATAAGCACTCTTACAGAGCAGTATATGTATAAAATCTATGGATATCACTAGTAACTCCCCATTTCAGAAGGGAAAACCGAGCCAATGAAGGTATGGAAGTTACCATAGCTACATAAAATACAAGTAACAAGGATGAAATTTGAACTCAGGTTTCCAATTTCCCATTCACCGAACCCTGAGGACTTTCAAAAATATACATCCCAGTACTCTTTCATAACAGCAACAGTGTTCAACGATCTTACATGTTAATTACTGGAGCAGGGCATGTTAAAATCATTAGTGGTTACTAACAGCTAGATAGTGTAAAACAGAATCAGCCTTTGTATCAAAAATAATTCAAACCAATTCTTCTGACAACACACACACCAAAGCAATAGTCACTTTGTTTCCTTGGCAAGTACAGATCTAGATTAATTTCAATGAGCTACAGAGAAACTTCAGATGAGATTGCTTTGATTCTTTCCTTGTATTCCGCATGCGAGAGCACTTGGTGCCTCTCAGAACGATAGAAATTAGTGAAAATTTTGACGATTCCAAGTATTTGTCCTAAGGACTCAACAAAGGAAAAGAAAAAAAATATCTGTATGGATCTGTGATTTACTAGAACAAGAGAAAACAGCACCAAGGAAATATTATCAACTGTTCAGAAAGCACATGAAACTACTGATGTAATATTTGAAGAAAAACAAAACAAACCACCAAGGTCTTTTTACCTCTTCTGAAACTGTTCAAACAGAAACAGAATAATAACTGTAATTTATAGATCACTTCACTGTTTAAGGTTATTCTATTGAGCCATCATCTATTTAATGCTGATATAACAGCCATTTTCTCTGCAACATGAATTCATCAGCCAAAGAATCACAGTTGAAATGAAAAGAGAACTGTTTGAAAAAATGTGCTTTTAGAAATGCCTGAATAAATTTTAACAACCCCAACCACCGCATCCTTACCGGAACATCGAAAGTTTCTTGTGTGTCATCCAGCATCTGAATTTTGATGGAGATGAGTTTTCCTGGAGGTGTCATAGGTGGTTTCTGTCCATGCTCCAAGGTACTGATCCCAGCATTTTCCTGAGCTCCTAACCGGGATCCTGCTGTTGGTCTCTGTTCTGTTTCACCCATGTTTAGGGA
Organism: Pedionomus torquatus; assembly: GCA_013398155.1. Taxonomy (NCBI): domain Eukaryota; kingdom Metazoa; phylum Chordata; class Aves; order Charadriiformes; family Pedionomidae; genus Pedionomus; species Pedionomus torquatus. The sequence goes on from VZRU01011701.1 coordinate 33,168, forward strand.
AACACGTTTCTTATATCTGAACAAAAGAATAAGGGCAAAGAAGACCGTATCACTTTTAAGTACAAGATTTTGCACATAAGCATGATGGTATCCCATGATATACTTACAGTTAATAAACCATATAACCATTATCACAAAGTAATAACCACTACAAGTTGTTTCTTTTAATGTCTCATACAAAGACAAGAAAACCAGGCAAATAATACTTTCCAAAATCCACAGGCTAATCACTTGCTTAGGGTTAGGCTGATAGACTGGCTACAGTACTGCACGGTGGGGAAATATTCCTTTTTTCCTGGAAAAGGAAACTAGAACACATTGGAAACAGAGCATGACAGCCCAGATTTCAATGAATTATGCCAATTTTTATGTATTTATGAATCAGGCTATTATCAGGCTTCCAAAAAAGGGCAAAAGGTGAGGAGAGCAGGTGGGAGAACTCTCTACTTGCTGACTATCATTCCCTCCTGGCTATATTAGAATTTTTCCCTTTGGTCTTCCCAGCCTTCTCTGGCCCTTTGCAGCTGCCCTTGCTTAAGGGTCTGTGAAGCAGGAAGCCAGAAGGGTAAAAGATGACCTCAATTACATGGCCTAAATATTTTGTTCCTTTGGGGACCAGAGCTGCCCTAGAACCTGGAGCCTGGCCTAATCCCACTGATGGGCCAAGGACTATGAGGATGTGCTATTGGGAAGCACAGAAGAAACCAGAGCAAAAGCATGGTTGGCTAAAGCAAGGGAAATCTCATTTCCAACAGAGGGTAACACCCCCAAGGAACACACCTTCCTCACTGTGTCACTACAAAGGCTACAGCTGCAACAGCTTGCCTGCACCGCTTGCTGAATGTGGAGGTCTGCTTCGTATCCATGGAAAGAAACCTCAGAAATTGGCTTGCTAATTTTGTTTCCATGCAGTTTTCGCACCACGTTAACACAGCACATTTCTGCTAAATAATTATTCTGTCCTAAAAAGGAAGCAGAGCTACAACAGTGATTCATTGTGATTTTTCAGTAACTGGCACAACTTTCAACCTCCTTTTTTTAATTCAAGGACCATTAGTTTTACTTGTCAAATGTTACACATCATACTAGAATTTTATTTCACAATACCCCCCTGTCTTTTGACACTTCAGTTGGGTTTCTGATGAATTTTGCTGCTACTGTCTATTTATCTTTCTTGGTAATTGCATTTCCATTCCACATGACTTTTATATGCTGATCAATGACCATTAAAAAAACATGTACCACACAGATGAATGGAAGTGTAACTTTCCAGCTGAATAGAGGCACAAGAGGAGCACTGTCAGCCACCGCCTGCCTTTTACTCTGAGGTTACAGATATTGAGAAGCTTACGGGGAAAATAGCAAACACAAGATAGCGAATGTATTAGTATTAGATGATCAGAGGGCTGGAGCACCTCTCCTATGAAGACAGGCTGAGAGAGCTGGGGTGTGCAGCCTGGAGAAGAGAAGGCTTCAGGAGACCTGGAAGGCTGTACTATTAGAACCTAAAGGGGACCTACAGGAGAGATGGGGAGGCACTCTTTATCAGGGAGTAGAGGATAGGACAACAGGTAATGGTTTTAAACTGGAAGAGGGGAGATTTAGATTGGATATTAGGAAGAAATTCTTTGCTGTGAGGGTGGTGAGGCACTGGAACAGGTTGCCCAGAAAAGTTGTGGATGCCCCATCCCTGGAAGTGTTCAAGGCCAGGCTGGATGGGGCTTTGAGCAACCTGGTCTAGTAGGAGGAGGTGTCCCTGCCCATGGCAGGGGGGTTGGAACTCGATGATCTTTGAGGTCCCTTCCAGCTCTAACAATTCTGTGATTCTGTACCAGTTGCCCCTGTAGGGACAGAATAAAACCAGTCCTGTCTTCAGCAGGGTATGCTATTTACTACACATCGCTCCTCAGTGTCCTGACTAATTTCCTTCCACAGATATTTTTTTTTTCCACTCAGCAATTGCCCTGGAGTAAAAATTTTTAAACCAGCACTTTCATTAAAAGGAAGAAAAAGAAATTTAAGAAAAAGTGTGTGTGTGTGGGGAGCTGCTAGCTGATAACGAAGGGAATGAAAAGTTAGGGATTTTGCATTTCCACATATCAGCTCAACTTGCTTAAGTGAAGGAGAACAAAAAAAACAGGGGCAAACTTTTGCAATGAACCAGTACCACCTTACCCAACAGGGTTGGAGATAGTAGTGAAAACTATCCAAGCATATGCCAAACAGTACTGAGAGGCAAAGTTTTTCCTCAATTGGCATTGTAATGCCAAACGTAATAGGAGCATTTTAAATAATACAATAAATTTCATTGAATTAAAATCTTATTAATGAGATGATTGGTACTTTTAAGTGACAAAAAGAAAGCTGCAGTTGGAGGAAGGAATTCCAGAAGGAGATACCAAACTCTATACACAAAACTCCAGGCCCACTTACAAAGAAATCTGTTTTTTGTGCTTGTGAATTACACAGCAACATTTAAAATGTCCCACTGCACACAAAGATACTGGTCCATGTCCTTATTAATTCAAAAGCTGTTTTGGGAGCTCTTCTGAAGCCCAAAGAGAGCACCTACACAGCAGAAAGGACTTCTACAATTGCTGTGTTTCTACAGTAATTTTTGGCTAGGTACAGTCATTTGAAGTGGATGAAGACGATGTCTGTTCCTTCCATTGAATCCTAAGCACAGGAATCAATCCAGTCAGTTCAAGTGATACCCTTAAATCATCAATGCAAGGACATATTACAGAGCTTGAACTGTTTTACGTATTTTTCTGACTAGATGTTCTAGTGGGCCACACGCATACTCAGGCTAGTAAACTTAGTGAAACAAGGAAAGAAGACCCAAATTTAAGAGCCAAAAATATCATGGAGGAAAGGTATAAGCCAAACCACTCCATATATATAGCTGAGAAGTTTTTTTTTATTAACAATTAGTAATATAGACATTCCTGTAATATATATATATTGAACTATGCAGTTACCACACATGCTTCACTTTGGAAATAAAGATCTTAGAAGTATTGGCCACCTTGCTCACATGCATGTGCTACTGACAAAATTAAAAGCAGACCTTTCCTTTTTTAATCTATATATGTATCTAAACATCAGAATGCTGTATTGAACATTTAAGAAAATGCAGCAACAAAACCAAAAATAGTTAACAGTTTTTCCATATGACACTAGTCTTACTATGGTGCTGTCATAACATCAGCATAATATCTTTATTATACCTTTATGCAAGAGGCCTTTAAGACTATTGCAATTACCCTCTCTAAAATAATGCTGTGCATCAGCCAAGCTGCATACCTTTCTCTAAATCACTTTAATCTAGAAGACAGCAAAGTCAGGTCGCAGAATGTAACAGAAGAGCAAAAAGCAAATATTGAGCAAACCTGGGGGGACTAGGGTATCTAACATGTGCCACAATGAGGAGAAGGATCAAGTTTGGACAGAGGATGGAGAATTTTGGAGACAATATAGCAGAAAGACAATGTTGATGAACTGGGGAGGGTATTAATGGAGAAGAAAAAGTGGTGGCCGCCAGCCCCAAAAAATTGGAAAATACTGAGGAAAAGAGAAGCAATAAGCCTCTGTCAGAAACATGAGCTCATGGTGGAATAGATGCTAATCTGATCTGTTAAACACTCTGCTCTTCCAGATCAGACAATGAGGTTCAGATAATTGATGCAAGAGGTTTATGAGGCCCGAAGACTCCCATTATAGGGGTAGACAGTACCTAGTTATCTAGGTCTTTTCCACTTCTTTTGGTTTGCTTAAACACATTTTCACAGCATGAAACAGAAGACAGCACGCTGTTCACTATTCTCCTTTCAAAGGTGGGGAAGCCCGAGGCACAGAAGGATGATGTGACTAGCCTGTCAAGTCACCAAGCAGACCAGCCATGGAGCTAAAGCTGCAGCCAAGGCCCCTCAGATGCTGGTCCAACCCTGTCTCCCAGATCATATGGCAATGAAACACTTGAAAGAGATGGAAGTAATCAATATAATACCAGATGAGACTGCTCAAACTGACTCAATGTCTTATAAACTGTCAATAATAACTAGGAAGGCACCAGAGAATTAAAAAGGAACAAATTCAATCCAGATCTTTCAAAGGATAAAGAATGTGAAGCAGCAAGGAGAAAGAGGACAATTTAGGCAAACTGCTCACACATGCTTGTAACTCTCTGCTGCTTGTAAAACTTTGGAAAGCCTCAGCTTGGAGATGACTACAGCGAACCTGTCAGCTAACACTCCTGTCAAGTACTCATCTTCAGTTCTAAGTACCTTTGTATTTGCAGGAAAACATAAAACTTGGAAAAAATGGAGAAAGCTTAAGGGCTCATAATAACGAAATTCTAAGGAAAGACAGGATAATATGCACAGGTCACATGTGGAGGCCTCAGGAGAGAGTAGCTAGGGCAAATCTAGCCATTAAGATGTAGATGCCACCTCTCTCCAAGGTCCAGTCCACCAGGCATAATGCTCCAAAGCAGAAGGATCAGGATGTGTCTGCACCTCAGCCACCCCATCACTATGGCTAATTCATCAACCAAGCCCCATTCTCATACGACGTGCTGATCCTTCGTATTTCCTTTTCCCTCCCTATGGACAACAGCAAAGTAGGTGTAAATGTACAGCCCTGCCAAAAGCACGTAGCAGACCTGTACACTTCCAGCAAGGGAAAGTTCTATACCTGCAGCATAAATTGCCAACGAAGCTACATTGTCATTAACATATCAGAATTACCATAAACACGAAGTAAGAGAGCAATTTTCTTGAAACCACATTAAAAAAAACAAACAACACAATAAAATACTATAACAAGGCAAAAGGACCAGGAAGACTGAAGTTGAATTTAGCCTAAAATGATGGGGAGCGAACAGAGGGCCGATACAGCTCAGGTTTTTTTCATTTTGTGAAACGTTATTCCAGTGACTTTTTGCAAGTCCATGGCAGACTTGTACAAAGCAAATATGGCAATTACAAAAATTTAAGCTATTAATCTAAAGGAAAACAATAAGATTTCACCTCTAAAAATGCCAGTTTTGGAAGTTATGACAAATCAGTGCCAAAGAAGCCAACCTCAGCACTCACTCGGCACAGAGCTGGTGCACGCCAGGGGCAGCAGACACCATGCACCTGGCTAGTGGCAGCAGCAATAAACGACAAATTTTCAAGTCATGCTAAAGGAAAAGACCAGATTCAGCCCTGTTCCAGGCTAACAACAATAATCTAAATCTGTTTCTCAAGCAGGAGTCACCAGGCACGACATGGGACAGTTGTGTGGGAATACCTAGAGGTGACAGATTTATCCTTTTCACAAATACAAACAATTTGGAGGAAGGAGCAGAGAAGGGGGATTTTTTTTGAAAGCTTTGAAGTCATCATTGTCTTATGAGTCTTTGGCAGTTTCTCATGGGAGAATATCAAGCATTTATTGGAAAAATCTTCTCTTTAAAGTCTAATTTTCTTAAGGAACTAGCAAAACCCACAAACAACTGCCTCATTAACACATTTGCACTTCATGTAGTTTACAGAATCTCATGCACCCTTGAAATTACGTAAAGGCCCTTACAAAGAAAAATATATGTTAGAAATCTGACATAAATCCAGAAACTTTTCATTAGGCTAATGCACCAGCATTTTTGTTGAAGCAAAGAAATGTGACACCAAAGGCTCTTAATAGAGAAACAACTCAAGCTTGAAGGGCAGTAGCAAAGACACAGATGCCGGGTGTCTGCTTCCCTGCTTGCACCCAGCATTAGGCTATCTTCTCAGATTTAAAGAGAAAATAAGAAAAAAAAAAAGCGCATTGTAAATGATGGCTGCTCCTTGAAGTCAGATGCAGGGAGGGTCTAGGTAAGGTACCGTCAAAAAGATGAACTTTCTAATCCCCTGCACAGTGGGGAACAGAATGGAGGAGGACATACTGAACTGGGCTTAATTTCTAAACACAGTTATTTTTTCTTATTCCTATCCCTCAAGGCACAGAAAATTAACCTCTTAAAGCATACCCACCCAAGAAAAAAAACCACAGCCATCTGCTTTTTGCAGCCAGATACTCCAGCACACCGGCAGACCTTCTAAGATTTGCATTTGCTGCAATAAGACATACCATCAAATTAAGGCAGACCATCCATGAAAGAATAAAATACATCACCTGACACGAAAATAAAAATAGCCCACAAAGTTGCCCACCTTGGTCAGACTGTGAAAACATCTAAATCATGCTGTCTTATCCCTTGACTCAGTTTCTATGGTATGGTCAGGTAGATGGACAGACCAAGTACTCAGATTTGTAGAGCAATCCCATACACTTTGTTGTTAACATCAGACTAGCTAGACTATGAAACAGATATCAAATTCAGTGACCTAAGCAGTAACACACAGCTTTACAAACTCAAAGTACAGCAGTAACATAGCCTGCAAACCAGAATAATGAACACTTACGTATGTACAGGACAACGAACCCCAAGTCTAGCAAGCCTACCCGTGCAGCATTCAGAGTGCCCGCATGCATTACTACTTCTACCTTTAGGGCCATTCAGCTTCCAACTGGAGCTCATTTATCTTCATTGCATTCAGGTCCTAAAGCTGTTTGCAATTCTGTGGTGCTAGCAGCTGTCCCAGATTCCAAATCTTCTGCCAGATGTCAGCAAAGAGCAGTCCCATCTCGCACAAATCTGATGTATGCTATCTTTTTTAACTCAACCACGCACCTGTCAGTAGATCTATCAACAAGTGCAGTAATACATTTCTGTATGCTTTTGCGATTGCCTCTGTGTAAAACCTCATCCCTTAAGCATAAATACAGATTGTTCTGTGAATCAAACCAGTCTAGTCTACAAATATTATTTCTTTTAAACCCACAAAATTAAAATTACTTTTGATGACTGTCAATGATATTAAACAAGACAGTAAACATATTGCTTCCCTCTGAGCTATGCTTTCTGGACGATGTTGCATTAGAAGCTTATTGCAAGCAAGGAACATTTCTTTTGCTTCACTATTTCACACAAGTCAGCAAAGCCATCACATATATGTAAGCAAGCAATTAAGTAAGAAAAGCCTTCACATGCTCAGCCTCCCAAAGGAACCTCTTGGAAACCTCTTCATAAAAGTTACTCTTGGGATTGGCTGTGACAATTTCCCAACCTCTAGGAACTTGTCTTCACTATTTACTCTTTGCTACCCCTTCGTGGTACCCTTATACCACAATCAACACTCTTTACTTCAATCAGGAATGCCAATATCCTATTTAAGACAACACAGCAAATTTTAGAGTTTCTTCTTCAGATTTTAAATCAGTCAACTTGAAGGTTGTACAAACAGGTAATTCTGGCTACTCCTGGAAGGAAAATTAGTGTGTAATCTGCTAAACCAAGGGGGTGATTAGCTCCAATTGTGCAGTTAGTGACTCTCCTCCAACAACTGTTTTTCCCCTTCCAATTCAAAGGCAGTCTGAGCAAAATGGGGAGCTCCTGGAGCCATGGATAGCTCCCTTAATAGCCTAAAGGGAGATATTTCTACACAAATGCTTCATTTGTTATTAGACCCATTAGAATCTGAGTTAAATATTGCCCAATTACTTTATATTTATTGTATCACCATTCAACTACCATGTATGTGTTTATAACTTACATGTACATGAATTTCAACACTGTTTTTCTTTGAAAATACTTGTCTTCCACTCTCCCAATTGAAAAGACCACATCATTTCTACAAAATTTCTGCTTTATCTCAGGGCAGGGGGAGGATATTTCTTGTTTACTGTGAAACTCACAACCTGCTTTCTGAGATATTTTTCAACCTGTTGTCAAAAAGGACTGCATAAGAAATGAAGCTTAGGAAGAAGTTGCAAGCTCCTGGTATTATGTATTTATATTCAATTTCATTGTCACCCCATCCATTTTGCATAACCTGTTTGGGCCAATTCTGTCATTTAGCCTTACGAAAAAGTAAGACTCAACATGCTTGCACATGTGATAAGTAATAAAATGTAATTTAAAAAAAAATCCAAAATACTAAAGAGTGCATGAAATACCTGTTTAAGTCACTCAGATAGTCCTTTACTGATGAGAAAAATGTGTTGCAGAAGCAACAAAATACATGCTCTCATTTTACAAAGACCTAAAGCATTTTAAAATTGAGATATAAAATCATCATCATGTAGACAAAAAGCTATTTTATATTACGGACAGAAAGACACTGGAAGATTTATTGCCACACGGTAAATGCTAGGCACATATAAAGAGAGCTTAAGAAAACTTCTCTTGTGTTTCCAGCCAGCAGAGTTTCTTGATCAACTGAGTCATCACCTAAGCCCACAGTTCGTCACTGGAAAACACAAGTGAAGCGGGTAAGAACTTAAAGCAGTTTGGTGGTTCAATAGTAGTACAAATCACTCCTGAAGCCATTAAAAGCATTTTTCAAAACCCTTTCATGCCATCACTCTGCATAAATAAAGCTGTTGCACCAGCTGGAGCGCTCTGGGCTCATTCACCCATACAACACCTCATGTGAAAGCCAAGCTGAATGTGCTTACAGTAGAAGAAAGTAATCTGATTTACTTCCAGATTTAACAGAATTCTGAAAGGGATCCAGCAACTCATAGCCAGCCTCAAGCATAACGTAGACGTTTTCCATGAAATAAAAACATGTCAAAAGAATAAATAACACACTACATTAATACTACTGTTCAGCAGTTGGGGGAAAATCTGATACAGTCCTGGTTTTGAGAAATAAAACAGCTCAAGGGAAACGCCACTTCTCTGAACCAAGTATGAGTATATAGTAGAGGTATTTAGGCTGCCCAAATGCAAGCTGGCTCCTCTGGAGAGCTGTCAAGCACCAGAGCCTAGTTCAGGTGTTCAGTGGCCCTTCAGGAGCCTCTCCCTTCTTCGAGCATATAGGCCCCTAGCAGAAGACTAATATGTAGCAGTCAGTATGCCAAGACCCTGTTTGCTCTTCTGTTGAGACAGATTAGATACAATTTGTTGAGTTGATGGTGTATTGCACAATTACAGAGCAGAAGCTCGCGAGCTTGCCACCATGTACCCACAAATGGGTACCCTTACGGTCCAGAGGCTTGAAACTGCAGAGGACGACAACATCAGTGTCCACCATAAATCACCCAGGGAAAATGCCTATCCAAACATGTTAAATTGAAGCCATAATGGCTTTGACTACTTTCCTTTTTGCCCAAGGCTTGTGATCAGACTCCCACAAAATTATTACATAGGTCTTCCACCAGGAAAAATGTATTTATGGTCACAGTTGTATGCTGAGTATATAACCCGCTATAAAACCAGAAAAAAAATCCTGCTTTAAATATTTAAACATCTGTTCCAAAAAGACACTTTTTATAAGTTTGTAAAACCGTTCAATATTTTCAACAAAATGATTTTTATTTATGTCTTACACTAGAAGCCTTTACTATGCTTGACCAAGGAAATGCCACACTTGGTAACGACGCAGTTTTCAGTAAGAAATGCTCATACCACCGAGGAAAAGAAGTAATAGCTTTTTGTATTGATGTTTAGAAAACAATTTAATAAATTGCTTGGCATCCTGGTACAGATGTAACAGGCCCCTTCCAACCTAAACCATTCTATGATTCTTCCTTCTAAAATTATTTTTAAAATTATAGCAAAACTTTCAAACTTGCTTAGGTTGCTATCTCATTTCTCCTTATACAAATACTTGAACCACTAAGAGATCTCTGGAGAAACTCTACCCGTGCTGACACAGTCCAGACACTGCCTGCCCCTGTATAATGGCAACCCTCCTGATTTTTAAAGATCCAGTACTTCCCTGTCTTTAGATACTTGACAAAGCTGCGTTTATTCTGTGAACAGCTGTTAGAGATACTGTAAGACAGAGATACAGGTATAATGCTGCCTCAATTTTTTGTCTGGCTAAAATGTAAGTACCGTATATGCTGCATGAAGACAAAGTAGGGTTGGCTTTCAGAGAAGACAACTTCAGACCAAAGAAAGCTCTGTTAGCTGCTGTTGTGTCTGCAAAACAAACTTATTTTCCCACTGTAATTTACTTCATAATGAAAACTGGCATAAGTTACTTGAACGCACAGCACTATTATTGCAAGCTTTAGAAGCTGTACCTAGAGAAGGGCCATCAGATTTGCAACAAACCTGTTTCAGTGCAGATTACACCCCTGTGGTTCTGTTACATTTCAAAACTAATTACTCACTGGCTTAGAAGTGTGGAAAAGCATTATCTGCGGAATCTGTACTTTTTACTATTGAAGGAGATAGTGGAAAGCATCACTTCTCTTGTTCTGTTCTCTTTCTTGCAGCGCTGGCAAGGAGAAAAAGCAGAAATACTGCCAAAGCAGCCCAACGGTCTGCACTGATCTCCTCAAAATACCATTGGAAATAACAATATGAAGCAGTTTTTACAATCCGAGTAGGACAGAGAGACTCAAATCCTCTTTTTTTTTTTTTTTTTCTTTTAAATTAAGGCTTCAAGAAGTAGAAGCTGTCAGTGAAAGATCAGCAGGAAGAGAGACATAGTAAATAACAGATTTCAAATCTTTCAAAGTGAATGCTGCCTGAAAGATTTTGATGGGTTCTCTCACTAAATACATGGCTCCCAATAGAGCAGAGCACACTGTTGCACCAGGCAAGCAGGGAGGCTGAGTATTAGATTGCTCTTCCCTTGGACAGCATCCTATACTCCTCATATTCCTTCCTTGGCTCCTGAGCGTCAAGTAACTTTAGATTATGCCAAACATGGGAAACAGCTTTTATAACCCATATCTGATAGTAGTGCACAGGAAACCTACAGCAGGCAAAGACCTCTAAAGAGTAAATAACTATTTTCTCCCAGGAGTTTTCTCCCAACTTCAGATACTTTTCCAGTGGCAACCCAACATCTCCCTACAGAGCAGGTGAGCACGCACCAGACAAGGAACAGAGGAGCCCGAGACGCCTTTCATTTCCATGGCTGCCCAAACTGGAGCAGCTCCAGGCCCTGGAGTGGGTCCAGGCCCTGCAGAAGAGAGGAGGGAACCCATCTTTCCTGTGCTGGCCGTGGCAGGGAGGAAACGGAAGGCATGCATCTGGAGCCCAGCAGGGATGGGCGCCAGACCCAAGGGAGGCAAAGGAGCAGACTGGGACAAGGGCCCAAAACAGGAGGGAGAGAGCAAAATGGGCAGGGAAGGGAGCCAGGAAATCTGAGGCAGTGCACTAAACAAGGCAACTGCATGTGAGAGAAAAACTGGATGAGTCTGGGTCAGGCAAGGTGTCTGGTCTCTGACAATGAGTCTGGAGGGGTGGAGAAACTGCACGTGAAAGAGAGTAAGAAGCCAAGATCCAGAGACAAGCTCAAAAAGTCCAAAAGAACCACCAGGAAAGCAAAACAGATGAGCAAGAGGGAAAAAGCACTCTTTGACAAAGAGTTAAGTCCATTTCTGTCCAGAGCTGGCACCTGAAGTCAACAGTCCTGTCCTCCACCTGCACAGGTGCCTCCCGCTCTCGCAGTGTAGAGCTGCACAGAGGAGCATGATGATCTGTTGCCACCACAGTGCCCATTTCTCACCGCGGTGCCAGAAACCCCCAGTGAGGGTGTCAACTTCACAGCTGCTATGGCAGCTTTCATTTTCAAAGAAAAAGTGAAAATCCATTCCAAGTAAGAGAAAATTGCCCAGCTTAAAGGAAGAATTAAAAATCAGGAATGGTTTGCATTAGAGCTTGCCATCAAACCACAAGCTACCCCTTCCTCTTCTTGCACACCATGACCTTCACCAATTTCCCTCCTTGGCCCTGCCAAAGACCGCTCTGCCTCATTCACCACACAGTCAGTTACAGGGAAGGCACTCAGGATTTATTTTTTCCTCCTTGTTCTATCATTAAGACTTACTAGCTGCCTGTGCTCTGCTGTTAAAACAGAATTAACAATTACCTTTCTGTGTTTTCTGTGTAGCAGGCTGATTTACTCTCAAAAAGTATTTACTTCACGATACCCTTGTGAGAGAAGGCATCACATTATCCTTGCTTTTTATCTTTACTATTATATGGGGAATTAGACAGAAAACCCAGGTCCTCAAGACACATAGATATTGGTTCCAGTGTGAGTTTGGAGTTTAAATCCATCTATTGATCCAGGTCAAACAGACTGAACTTCAAAGCAAACCCGCTGACTCTGTATTCCCAAAATGAGACTCTTAGGGGCAACTCACTCTTCAAGTATTTCACATCCTGCAGCTTTCTTTACCCATAATTACAGATCCTTTTATTACAGGCTGCACCTAGAAACACAAGGCTTTCTGAAAATTAACTCACAGATATCAAGTTTTGATGAGAGTTTATCTATTTCTGGGTGCTTAAGTTATTTCTAACAACACAGCAAGGTCTGTCAAGAATTGAATCCAGTTCCTTAAAAGCAGGAGCTCATCAGTTGTCTTCAGCCACCCTCCTCTCCCAATATCTGCAAAAGGCAAGGAATGAGACCCCTTTCACAGACAATGTAATAACACACAACAGTACATTGCCATAGGAGGACAACCACCATAATCCAACAAAGAAAATGGAAATCATGAAAGGGAGAAAAAATGTAACTCAATAATTAAAGATTGTGTCATAAGTCACAAAAAAGGAGAATTACAGCTTTTCACTATGGACTTTTGCTTTGTGACATTAATCATGTTCTTTAGACAGAATCTAATCTATAATTATATTTGAACTATTAAGATGCTTTGACTTCTTGCATGAACATTAAAGAAAGCAAGTAACGTGACTGGCACTACCTCCAGAAAACAGTACCTTTATTTTCATCCTTTCTGAATATGAATACTCCAATTCCTCCAAGGTCTACAAAGGACGCATCTGCCTTCAAACAGCACCTCATTATTCAGACAAAACAAACCACATACAATTTGATGCTTCTGGCACCGCTTCCACCCTGCCTCCAACTTCTATATTTCTGTAGATGCATGCAGCAGCCCAAGAGCTCCTCCATATATACCTCCCTCATCTATTCCCTGTCTCTGCACAAACACACATCTCTGTGTACAGACACACACACACCAGTCTCCGCATCTTTCAACAGAGGAGGTGAGCACCACACAAAGCTCTGGGTGGATTTTTAGAAGCATGTCCACACCAAAGCATTCCCATGTGGAGCACACTGGTGTGCCCGGAGCGGTGTCAGGGAACAAGAAAGTAGCTGGAAGGGTTGGAGAGAACAAAAACGGGTGTAAAATGACAGGGTTTGAAATGCAAATGTTGGATGGATGGGAGGGGAAAGAGATGATAATCTGCTGTGCATTGATGTAATATTACGCAGGTAGATTTATTTTATGTAAATTCATGCACAGAATATTTCTAGAGGTTTAAAATCACTACAGCAGAAGGGAAGTCCACTTAAAGAATATGTAAACATCTGCCAGGTATGGAAAAATCTTCCCCTCCAGCGTCAGACACGATTACATTTTTGAAGGGTCACTAACGTGGCCTGGATTTGAAATCTGGCCTGGCTGCACTCCTCTTTGTGGAGCACACAACCAAACACAGATGGCAGTCATCTTCTCATCCCTGGGGGCCTCTAGGAACTCCTTCAGTTGGGACTGGGAAACTGGAAATCACTGAATGTGAAAATACTGCACAGCTACTCCTTATAGCCATGGAGCCCTGTGTTTTGTGGAACTCCCAGTGTGCATCCTTCAAAAGGATGGCACACTCACATCTACTCCAAGAGGGACAGAACAACAAAACAGAGCTGTCCTGATCCTCTCATGCCCCTGCCCTGTACTGGTGATGAATGGGCCAAGGCAGGTCCCTGCCTCTCGGGAAGGCTGAGAAGGCATGTTTCCCTCATCTGTACTTGGGGGCTGCTTTTCTCCTGCTCTCCAGCTGCTAAAGGCAGGTACATAAACACTGCAGAATACCATGCAGAGGAACAGAAAAGCGTAGGCACCAAGTGCAATGCAGCATGCAAACAACAGAAAAGACTTTCACAGCAAAACATCAAAAACTCAACTGCCAGGCTGTATCTGACCCTTCTACCCCTACATACACATATACTCCTGAATAAGGTCTAAGCTCTTCTGAAGAGCAGTTCCTCCCTTAAGTTGTTCTAAACACACTTACATTGTCCAGCCAGAAGAGAAGAATCACTATCCACAGACCTATCTATCCTGTACTGTCTTCTTCCTAAAGATACAAATTTTGTCCAGTATGCCATATGGAAAAAGAAGCCATTAACCCTGACCAGTTCAGAAACATGGGAAAATCTGAAAGTATTTACAACCAGTAAATAAGCCAAGAAAGCAAAGGAAATAGCGATACCCTGCAGCCATTCACTAACATACTTGTACCTTGACATCATATCAGCCCTTCTCCATTTAGTCTCTACAGAGAAAGGTTAGGGCACATTGAACACAGAAGCAGCAGCAAGAAGAAAAGGCCTGGTACCAGAAGCAACAAGTACAAATCAATAAATTTATGACAGCTTCTCTTGGGCACTCAAAGCCCTGGTCATGAAAAACTGATTGGCAGAACTGACACCTTGTTTGCCAATCTGCTAAAGACCACACAGGACTTCCCCCCTGTAGCAATTCGACCCAAAACACCTTCCCTTCACTCCAAAACTTGTCATTAAGAGACATGAGTTGATGAGTCTGCTGTGAGGCTCTTTATTTACTACCCAACAAAATAGGCACACTGCAAACCTCAGGAGTCATTCATTGAATACGGACCCTGCAATGCAGTATCTCGCCTCTTTGCTTTTGGCCCATCAGTTCAACAGGAAGCAATGCGGGAAATCCAAGGCATCGGTGTGATCCCATTCCATGCCCTTCCTGTCTGGGGAAGAGAGATCTAAAAGCATCCGGAACTCCTGCTAACAGAAACAGTCAACACCTCTCTTGAAGGCCGGGGCCAGGGGGAGGAATCCAACTACTGAATCCAAAGCTAAACATAGTTCAGCCAGTACACATCAGAAAATACCATGTTAATTGCCAAGCAAGCTTTCCACCTCCTTTTTTCTGACGTACATGGACAAACACCACTGCAGTCAGGAGGTAGTGGAGCCATGCCCAGGCAAGCTTTAAGCAAGCCAGCCAAGGTCATGTAGCTGTTCTGCTGTCTCAGTCAGGACACAGAGAAGATAGTCACCCAGCTTGCCTCCTCTACTTCCTTGCTGCTACAGCCCAGATGCTGTTGTACACAAAGCTGTAGTTTAAAACTTGTCCTGCTAGTTACAACCATGATCCTTAACTTGCTTGCAACACAGAATGATAGAATAGTTTGGGTTGGAAGGGACCTTAAAGATCATCGAGTTCCAACCCCCCTGCCATGGCCAGGGACACCTCCCACTAGACCATGTTACTCAAAGCCCCATCCAGCCTGGCTTTAAAACACTTCCACTGACAGAGCAGTCACAACTTCTCTGGGTGACCTCTTCCAGCATCTCACCACCATTACAGTAAAGAGTTTCTTCCTGGAATCTTAACTAACTCTCCCCTCTTTCAGTTTAAAACCATTAACCCCTTGTCCTATTGCCACACTACCTGACAAAAGAGTCCCTCCCCATTGTTCCTGTAGGCCCCCTTTAAGTACTGGAAGGCTGCTATAAAGTCTCCCTGAAGCCTTCTCTTCTCCAGGCTGAACAACCTCAGCTCTCAGCCTTTCTTCAGAGGAGAGATGCTCCAGCCCTCTGATCATGTTTCTGGCCCTCCTCTGGACTGGCTCCAACAGGTCCATGTCCTTCCTGTGCTAAGGACTCCAAAGCTGGAGGCAGTATTCCAGGTAGGATCTCACCAGGGCAGAGTAGAGGGGTAGAATCACCTCCCTTGGATCACTAGAATGTCCCCAACATCCTAGTTGTGGGGCTGCAGGGGACACAGTCAAGCAGCCAGCCTGACTTCGGAAGAGAAGCCTGCTTAGGCAGCAGCACAGGCAGCTAAAGGCACATCATCACGTAGGCTGTACATTTCCCCCTGCTGAGCACAAGGCAATGTCAAAGGTTATCATTTTCAAAGGTATCCCCAGGATGGTGCCTTACACAGCTCGGACTACTGCACCAGTTTGTAATACGTTACAGTCTACCAGAGCGGCACACTCGAGTGTAAGAGATGGGAGCAGGAGGTAATAGCCTTGGCATACACCCAGGGAAGTCACGCCCCCGTGTATTGGATACTGCGATGAACTTTCCTCTTTCAAACAAAACATCAAACAAATTTGCTTGACCTGTCAGTCAGTAAATCCGTAACAACAAAAACATACAAACAAGAAAGGAAATTCCAATTAGTTAGAGAGCTGGGGCAGGGAGAGAAGGGAAGAAAATATTCTTTCCTGTATCTATTTTTAGTCTGCATAAGGCTGTCTGAAACCATGGCAATGAACCTGCTATAAATCCCCTCACCAGCTCAATGCCTTGTTTCCTTATAGACAAGGATAAATGAGCGTGTACTATGGATTAAACAGCCTAAATCAGAATTGAATCAACTAGCAGGCTACTGGAAAAGCATTTTTCAGTTATGAAAACTACTGGTTAAGGGCATCAGGAGCAGCTAGCTGACCAGAGAGACCAAACACTCAACAACCTCATACCTGGTAAGAAATCCTTCACAGCCCTAATGATCATCACTGAAATGAGGTCAGCCTTCAGATTGCATCTCTCCACCACCACTACCACCACCACCATCTGCTTCTGGGTGCTGGCTGCACCCTCAGTGCCTAGATTCATTCTGCAGGCTGGACATCACTATCCAGCTGTGGAGGTCCATGACAGCCACCCTCCCCACCACCACCACCTCATTATTATCTTTCTTTCACTCCATCAGAAGAGCCGTTTGCCACCTTGTTCTACAAGATGGTCTGGTGCTGCAATCCAGCCTAGAAGAAACAGGTGACCTGGCAGTGCTGAGACAGCAGGTACCAGACACCTGAAGGTTGCGATGTCTTCCCCAATTGCTTTGGTAACTGTACCCAAAGTTTGCAAGGAGTATGTCAAGCCTTCCTACGCCAAGAGAGAGTGTCTGAGAAAGAATGGTGGGCTTGCACTTACTGAAGTACAAACTTAAATTAAATGAACAAAACCCAAAATGTCTGATCACGTTTTCATACCTGCTATACTGCTACACTCAATGTAATTGCCATCAAAGAAAAGATGACAGGATCCACAAATCCTTCCATTTTAAACCTTCTATTGGTTTAAAAGGGGAAGACACCACCTTCACATTTATCCTACTCTATGACTTAAATATGGTTTTATCCTATGCTGGAGATATGAAGAATAAGAGCAACCACCTGGTAAAACTGTGGCTAAAAGATATTTGATTTATTTATATCTAATTTTACTAGTGCTTCTTCTTAACAAGAAGATAAGGGAAAGAAGGAAAACAGCAGATTTCTTTATTATTATTTTAATTTCTTGTAAATTCCCTTGGCTTTGGAAAAAAGCAAACAAAAAAGTGGGGAAAAATACTTCAGTTCTTTTGTCATTTAAATGAGACTAATATCTATCCCCAGCCGAAAATTTAGAGATTTCAATGTAAGCAGCAACAATTTTAAAGAAATATTTTAGAGCTAATAACTTCCATTAACACCTCTACATTTGCTGCTGAAATAATTCATTCTCTATTCTTACAGGAGGTATCAAACTCATCCTGGCTTTTAATCCTCTACCATACACACTAGATGGGCTGCCAGCCTATGCTGCTTTGAAGGACAGAAGCATCCTGCAAAGCTCAGCTCTGCTTGGTATGTGGGGGAGGAAGACAAAAAACATACCTATCTCAAGGCAGTTCATTAGGTACCCAGCTCTTTAAAGATCAACATACCCATCATATTTTGATCCTACTGCTACAAAGTTGTTCTTTTTTTTACACTTGCTTGTATGAGGAAGAAGGGGGGAGGAACATCTGTAAATCTATAAAACTGTTACCCAGCAATATTAGAGGGGAAAAAAAGCCAACAACAAACAACCCCACATTAAACACAAAGGCAAGAATGCTGAAAATAGAAAATGCAATATTTCTTCTCCGCACGGATCACAGAGGACAGGCAGTCTCTTCCGCTCAGGGTGGTTACAGCACACACAACACCCAGGCGGTATCAGCTTCCCGGCATTGCTAAGCAACACCACGCCACATTACCTCAATTGATTCAAGGGAGGGAAGTTGATTCAGAAGCCATTGAAAAAAGGTAGAAACTAGATAGAAACGGTTGCGCAAACCTCACACGCGCAAGCCAAGACCCTGCACAGTCAGAGCAAAAAGCAATTAAGGAACACTGTGGGACATACACACACCTGAAGCAGAATGAAAAATATCCACATACGGGAAGACAGAAGAAGGGGCAGAATGAAGCAGGTAAGAGAGGAAGAAAACAGCACTGCTGTCTCACCTCAGGTTTTCTGAGAACAGAACAATGAATTGCATCTCTCTTTCTGAGGAGCAAAAACCAGAAAAACAGCCAGAAAGCCATCAGAGATACTGGAGCATAAGTCTGGTCCACACTGAAAATAGAGCTTGCAAACAACTGAGGATTTTTGTTACAAATATTGAAGATCAATGGCAGGAATGAATATGAAACACTGAATTTATAACTGCTTCAAAATCACAATGCACACTAAGTCTTCTAAACAGTATCTCCTCCTTTACTCTGATCCTAAACTCTATGAAGATGTTATACATTTGAATAGTTGCATTAAAACCTTGTTATGAGTATAATCCAGAACAGTATACATTAATATACTAAATGAATCCATTATAAATGCAAAAAATTTAAAAAGCTGATGCACGTTAGTTTTTGAACTTGAAATTGAGATTTGTTCTGAGTGATAAGGACTGGAAACAGTTAGACCTTCCATGCAAATAATTCAGGCAGTAAAAGCTAATGTATATATATGCCATGGCATCTGGGCCTGCTTAAGCCAACATAAACCAGGACAGAAAGAGGTGCTCCTCCATGGCTGTATATTCCTTGCTTTCCAGCAGCCGCCTCCTTTCCAGTTCCTGTCTCCCACATAGGAAGCACCCAGGGCAGCAACATGAAAGAAGGAAGGTCTACCTGTCTATTTAGCAGGTGACAATGCAAACAAATTGGCCACCAATCTCCTGAAACTCGGGGAAAATGCAAGGGGTGTGTGGGAACAAGATCACCATACAGGTAGAAGAAGACTGTCAAAAACACAGCATCATTAGATCAGACCTTAGGACCAAAAGCAGGCTACTAGAACTTGATGCTATGTCACCCAGGAATTTTAAAGGCACTCCAAGATACAACCACAGAGCTATTAACTGTACTGCCTACCTTCCCTCTAAGATAAACTAACCAAACAAGATTCAAAAAGCTGAGGATGCTGTCAATTGTCAAACGTGCTGCCGATTTCAACAAAAGGGCTCCAGGGAACCACAGGGCAGTAGCTACAGGCTCACCCCTACACTAGGAATATTGATAGAAATTTTAAGAAGAAATTAACAGGTAGGCAAATAAACATGATATAGAGGCACCATCATGGTGTGGCATCTTTTATAACAAACTTCCCATAACATATATGGGTAAGTGCTGTATGTATGATATATATAGCCTGCTAGTATTTCTTACAAACATTTGACAGTGTCTCTCATCAAAGGCTGTTAAAGAAATTGAACTGTCATGGGATAAGATGGAAGGTCCTTCTGTGAATTAATGACTGGTTAGATGAGAAGAAACAGCACAGGAATAAATAGCCAGTTTTCACAATGGCGCTAGTTTTGCATTTGTTCTACTCAATATATTCATTATTCACGTGGGAAATGGAGCAAGCAGCAAGATGATAAAGTTTGTTGGTGAGTACAGAATTAGGAGAACTAACTGTGAAGAGCTACAGAAAGATTTGTCAGGTATTTGCATATGCACAACATGAAGCAATAGTCAATAGAGTGGATGGCAACCCTGGAGCCACCCCAATTCAATTAAAAATGAGGAACCGCTCACTCGCAGATGGCAAAGCTCAGTGCTGGTCGGGAGAGCACAGGGAATAGCCGGGAGTAAGCAGGTCAGAGACACCCAACGCAACAGGGAACACCACTGTACCACTGCAAATCCCTGGTGCAGCCAAGGGCTGACATTACAAGCAACCCTCAGAGGATACAGCAAATCAAGAAAAGGTTCAAAGAAGGGGGACAACAATGAGAGGTCTGAAGGCGCTTCAACCTAAGAACTAAACCAACAAGTGCTCTTAGATTTGAAGGGCAGATGGATAAGATGACAGGCATAAAACCATAAATGGTATTACAGAGAAAGCAAATAGGAAACCATATCTTGGAAATAAATTAATTAGGTGGTATAAAATGTATAAAATGAAGTTCATCAAGCAGCTTGTTTAAAAACAAGAAGAAAAGGAGGTACTTTTTCCATACTACAATTAATCGCAGGACCCATCGTCACAGGATGTTGTGAAGGCAAAAATTTAAAATAGATTAATGCATTCTTAGATGTATTCATAAAAAAAAAAAAAAAGTCTGTCAAGGACTGTTAAACAAAGGTGCAGATGTGACTTTCTTGCTCCAAGTCCTTGAACTGCAGCCTGCCAAAAGCTGAGAGGGATCGCTGGCTTCACTGCCACTTTTTTCCCCTAAGCATTACAACTGGCCACCATTAGAGGTAGGATGGTGAGCTAAACCAGACCTCTAGCTGGAAATATTGGGGCTGAATCACATGTTACACATCCCGGAATTTTGAGCAAGATGTACAGTACTGGGAAGGCCCGTCTTTTGATGTCCATCTCCTAAAGCATTACCTCTTCCACTCTCTTCTTGGGAGTTCTCAGGCTCTGAGGGAACACCCATAAGCAGCAGCTGCTGAAGCCTACTGAAGAGCCACACTTGTTCAAGCACATTCCTGTTACGTGAACACAGCTTCACTATGTGTTGCTAGACTGGGTTACCTGAGGCCAACCTGTAACTTTGCCTACATGAAACTATTAGATTTACCTACTTCTGTTGTGTCCTGATACTAAAAACCTCATTAGAGTCGAGTTATGCAAGAAGCCACCCCACTTTAGGTGGCTGAGCTCAATTACGGTGCTGTGCTAGTGAGTATGCAAGTCATTTGAAAAGTTGTACAGTTTGTGAAAGGCAGTAGCAGACGGAGATGAGGAAGAAGAAAGAGGCAATTCAATTTCTGCAGGGATTCAGAAGCTGATTGTCAAGGGAAGGCACTACAAGCAGCATGAAAGCTTGTTCTGCCTTCATATCCCCTACCACTCACACAGCTCTCTTCCCAAGAACCTTCTAAAATGGCTGGTAGGCAAACTACAAACCTGGGATATGTCAAGAAAACAGCCTCTTGGAGAGATTTATGAGGCACTAATAGATTTATGCAGCCACTCGTAAGGTGAGGTACATGCCCACTTGCACAGCCTTACCACCACATTCTAATACAATTATATTTTGTGCCTAGCAACTAACCTGTTGGATTTCTCACCTGATGTTAAAAACACGCTTAAAATGTCTTAAAGAAAACATATAAACTTTGGCTCCCTTCCAGAAATACTAAGCGAACTTCCAGCCAGAAGAAAATTTGCATGTCTCAGTATCATGCAGTTTTAGCTCAAGTGCCTAGAAAATATTTAGAGCTTAGGTATTTTATTTCTCTTGGAAGAAACTGATAGATCTGAAACCCAGAGAAAAATACTTCCCCTGGGAAGCAGGAATCAGTCATGCAGAAATTTTCAACTTGAAATCTCTTCCCAGATAACAGCCTGCTCAACAAGATCTCCCTTGCCTCATGTGTTCTCTCTCTGCTTCCACACACCACTTCTTACACTTTATTATGTTCTGTGCACAGGCACACACAACTTCACCCCCAAAAAAA